>CANSGD010000139.1:0-405744 GCA_947645195.1 Patellifolia procumbens
GGGGACTTCACTAATAAATTCAGTTAAAGGAATCGTTACCTCAAGGTTCTTGACTATAGTCAAGAACTAACCAAACTGCTATTCGACCTTTGATTTCTGCATCCTGCAGGAAAAGGTCGTCTTAGTGTAAAAGACGTTTCAGAAACTTTTTCCTTTTTCTTCCGTGTATGTTCATCTTGGTTGGTGAGATCATATTAGGCGGTTTTTAGAGCATTTCAGAGTCTGTTTTGTTTAGTGTTTAGGCCTCGAGAAGCGGAGTTGTGTAATTATTAGGCGGGGTGGTATTTGGAGACTTCATATTATATTAATCATTTACAGGTGGACGTCGTCCGTAGTTCGTGGTTCGGGTAATAAAGAAAGTCCACAAGTTCGTGATCATTCCCTTTCGGTTCTCGTTCGTGAGCATTCGATAATGTTATATGTTCAAACAAGAGTGTATGCGGATTAGCACGTGTTGTGGCTGTGAAGTTCTATTGAGTTTGCAAGCATTCGGGGGCGTGCGTCGGCAAACGTGCGCGGCTCGCGTAAGCGTAGCTCAGCCACACACAACAGTGTTTGTGCGCGGCCAGCGCAGTAATAGTGCGCCTGTCGCGTCTAGCCAGCATCGTACGTGCGCATCAAGGCGTAACAACGCGCGACTCGCACTCCAGCTCGTGGATCGCGCATTTGGCTGAGACCCAACAACTCCTAGTAGTTTTGGTGCGCGCCCAACTTGCGTCGTATGGCGCGACTGGGCATGTCTGGGATCTGCTTTTTCAGACGTACGATTTTTCGAGTCGTTGCTTAGTTAACTTAGGTTTATTTAGTTTAAACTCTATCTTTTCATTATTCATTCATACTGGGACTATCATTAATTAGAGAGAGGAACACTCTTTCCCCCTCTAATCTTTCGACGGTTTGTTTTATTATTGAAGATCCATCGAATTACTTATGCCGATCAGAGCGTAAATCAATTCCTGAGAACGATGATCTAATCTTCGGTTAGTTTATTGTGAGGTTTCTTTATAAAAAAATCCTTAATTATAATATTGAATTCTATTTTCATTGTTTTACTATCGGTTTGGTTCTCTTCTCAATTAATCAATTGTTATTACCTAGCACGTTGCCGATCAAATGTTCTTTTTGAGTAGCAAACTAGGGTTTAACTTTGAATCTGATTGTTCTTGTTATTTCCCTGTGAATTCTCTATTTCCAAATTGAATAATTGCGCTAGTAATTGTTGTTTGGCACATAATTTCCTAGGGCTTTGATCGCCCTTTAGAATTGAACCCAAATTATTGATTCACTTAGGGTTGTCCATAGTTCAGTTATTCTATCTGCAGATTCGGATAGTTTAACGCATCTTTAGAGGGAAGCAGGATTAGGTTTCAATCTATGTATGAATAAGAATAGTTGTCCATATTTATAAATCAATGATCGATAACCCGAACTGAAGTGACGATTGACCGAACTCAAGACCTTTATCCATTGATATTCCCCTATATTTTATTATTGTTTTCTTAGTTATTAGTTTTGATCTTATAATCTGAAACCCCCTTTTCGATCTCTTGTGAACATACTCTAGTTCCTAAGTCTCTGTGGTTCGACCCTCACTTGGTCCCACGTTAATTTTCATTGGAAAGTTTTTGTAAATATTATCTTTGTAAATGCGTGCGATCGCGTGCCACCAAATTTTGGCGCCGTTGCCGGGGACTCGGCAACAACTAAAGTGTTTATATTAGATTGTTTTTCTTTTCTTTTTATTTTCTGATTTACTTCTTTATAAGGTTGAAACTCGTGCTATTAACCAGAATCATTTGCAGTACGATCTAGAACTTTGATTGACTCTTTTCAGGTTGAGGAGAGAATTGCAGAGAGATTTTGAGGAGCTTCCGTTTCACATTGATTTTGAGGAAGCCATGCCGCCACGAGTAGAAGCACAAACTTTGAGGGAACCCACTGAGCCCAACCTTAATCAACAGCCCTTATGCATAGTGTTCCATGAACCTGAAGAGGGCGACACCACCACCACCACCACCACCTTGAGCTCAAGTCAGGGCGATTCGATCACCTCTTACCATCCTTCTTTGGACTCAGTGGGGAGGCTCCGAATAAATGTTTGTCTGAATGCTCAAGGATGAAACCGAGTAATGTTACTGAAGAGAAGGTGAAACTGAAGGCGTTTTCTTTCTCCCTAAAGGATACCGCCAAAGATTGGCTCTACTATCTCTCGCCAGGTTGCATTCTCCAAATGGGCAGAAATGAAGCGACGATTCTTAACGAAATACTTTCCCGCTTCTCAATCCGCCATCTTGAAGAAAGAGATAAGCAACATCGAGCAACAATATAATGAGACTCTTTATGAGTATTGGGAGATATTCAAGAAGCTGTGTGCATCGTCTTTATCATGGGTACAATGACCAAGACCTCATCCTCTATTTTTATAATGGTCAAGAGGATGTGCGTATGATCAATGCTGCTAATGGTAGATCCATCATCAATAAGACTCCAGACGCCGCTAGAGCTTTAATAGAGGAGTTGTCTGAAGGCTCCAGACATTATGGTAGGCAAGGTGGTCAAAGAAAGAATATTAGTGCCACAAGTAGCAGTGATCCTCAGTTGGGCGAGCAAGTGCAAGCTCTCACTTCTTTAGTGATAGAGCTCATGGTAAAGTGGCAAGTGCAACATGTGAGGGCTTGTGGGATTTGCACTTCTAATCATCCTACAGATTGTTGTCCACAATTGCAGGAGGGCCGAGTGAAGAGGTGAAGGCCATGGGTTTCCAAGGCCAACAAAGAAACCAAACGAGGTATGACCCCTATTCTACCACCGATAATCCGGGTTAGAGGGTAACCCGCGATTGAGATATGGGAATGACAACAACAACCAAGCCCCAAATCATGGGCAAGGATTCTCTATGTCTTGTGAGGATATGATACATGCTTTGACCAAGAACATGACCACTATGCAAGGTAATGTGGTGCAGTTTTAAGAAGAGACTCGAGCTAGCATAAGAAACCTGGAGAATCAGATGAGCCAAGTCTTTAGTGCAGTGAGTAGGCTCGAAGCTCGTGATAGTGGGAAATTGCCTTCCCAAACTTAGTTGAACCCAAAGAAGAATGTAAGTGCCATTATGGTGGTGGATGAGGCTCCGAAGCAACATGGGGAGTCTTTTGATCCCAAACTACGCGCCTCCTCCACCATTTACTGCAGCATTACGGCCCCGCATGAGATATGAGAAGTTGCAAAGGTCTTTATGAGGCCGTGAAGGAGCCCAAGGTAAGTACCCCTAACCCTCTTGTAGTGGAGCGAGCAAATGAGTTTGTTGGCTATGTTTCCCATAATTTGCTCCCCCTTAAGCATGATGATCCTGGTATGTTTACCATTCCTTGCACGATACATGACACCCCCATTCCCCAAGCTATGTTAGACTTAGGAGCGTCTATTAATGTGATTCCTCTCTCCCTATATGAGTCTTCCAAGCTTGGTCCTCTTATTGCTACGAGTGTTATTTTGCAATTGGCTAATGGATCCACCATCCGCCCGAAAGGGAAAGTAGTGGATATGTTAGTCAAAGTTTGTAAACTACAATTCCTACTGATTTCTATGTGTTTGAGAAGGAGTCTAATGCTTCTCCCGTTCTCTTAGGGGGACCGTTTATGAAAACCTCCAACACTGAGATTGATGTACGTGTTGGGTCATTGAGTGTCGAGCTTGAGAGTCGGGTTGAGTCTTTTGGGCTGTTTGGTTGTAAGAAGTCGATGGTGTCTGAACCATCATGCCTTGTTAGTGCTATAGAGTCGGTGTCACATTCCCCTTGTGGCACTACTAAAAGAAAAAGGCGAAGAAAGTGAAAAGTCCTAACATATGCCCTGATCTGCCCCATGATTCTCACTTGATCTCACTAATATTTGTTGGGCATGGTATGGTTTCCTCCTCTGATTTGCAGGTACATGAGTTCAACCAATGAGGTAATTCCTCCCCTGATTGATTTGGAGGTAAGTAGTCGAGCTAACGACTCTAAACTAAGCGCTACTCGGCGAGCTTCTTTTCTTTTTCTTTTCTTTCTTCTCCTTCCACCCTCCATCTTCTCTTTCTTCTTCCATTTATGGAATTCCACCATCTTTTCTATTCCACCACAACAAATAGTCATACCCTTTCTCGATTCCTTTTCTCATTCCCTTTCCACAAAATCTCAAACACATTGAACATTTGCATCCTAGATTCATCTATTGGGTGTGAATTTTGAACCTTTCCTCCCATAGAGGTTGGGTTCGCACTTATGATTGTTGGTTGGTTGAGGGAGTTGGGTTTTGAGTTGAGTGGATCTTTGGTCGTCTCTTTGTTGTTAGGGTGAGTTTTTCATACTTTATGAGTGGTGGTGTCGAGGGAGTGAAGAATTGTGAGAGTTGATGTCATGTTTGTCACCTTTCCCCCTCTTTTTCCTGCTTGTACATGCTCTCACATTGAGGACAACGTCTTGATTAAGTAGGGAGGGAGATATTCATTGATTTGGGTGTGTTTTGTGTGTCTTTTGCTTTTGAAAAAAGTGAAAAATGAAAAAATCTAAAAAAATATGTGAAAACCCGCTAAGTTGGAAACTTAGGCAAGAATGGGGGCTCGGATAGGCTGAAAACTCGAAAGAGCAACCTATGCAAAAAAGTGGCTATCTATAGCGGGTGAGATGGTGAGTTCATTATTTTGAAAAAATGTGTGAAGCTAGGATGAAAACTCGAAAGAGCTCCTAGGCAAAATGAGAGATACTCTGAATCATTTGTCGGAGTTGGTGTCATAAGAAGATGGTGATATAAGGAGTGTTTCGGGTAGGATTTCATCTTGGTGTTCGAAGTAGAGGCGAATAGGTTAGAACTCATCTATCTTTTGAGAAATAAGGAGTGTATGTGGTGTTTGTGCAGATTTGGTGTGAACTTGAGTCCTTTGAGATCTTTAGGGGCTCGAATTCACCTGATTGATCTATTATTGACTACTAGGTATATGATCTTGGTGTTGATTGTTATTGATTTTGTTGCTAGCGTTATTTCAGGTGAGCTTTTGGTTCAAGTGTCGGGGTACCTTTTCCCTTGTGTTTGGTCTTAAGCGATTCGGAGGAGTGGCATCGTATTTGTGCACTAGGATGGATCGATAAGGGAGTAGTTCATTTATGTGTTGCTGTGGAAAAGTCTTCCCCATGTTTTTAATGATTGAGTTTACTCGAGGGCGAGTAAACTTCAAGTGTCGGGGTATTTGATGAGACCATATTAGGCGTGTTTTTAGAGCATTTCGGAGTCCGTTTTGTCAAGGTTTAGGCCTTGAGAAGTGGAGTTGTGTAATTATTAGCCTAAGTGTGGTATTTGGAGAAGGGGATAGATTCGGTGCTTTAGAGGTGTTTTAAGGACATTTGAAGACTTCATATTATTTTAATCATTTACAGGTGGACGTCGTCCCGTGTTCTTGGTTCATGCGATAAAGAAAGTCAACAAGTTCGTGATCATTCCATTTCGGTTCTCGTTCGTGAGTATTCGATGGTGTTACATGTTCAAACAAGAGTGTATATGGGTTAGCACGTGTTGTGGTCGTGAAGTTCTATTGAGTTCGCAAGTATTGGTAAGCAAGTGTCGCATGCAAACGTCACAAGTCAAGTCACGTAAGCGTAACCCAGCCATACGCAACACACAACAGTGCTTGTGCGTGGCCAGCGTAGCAATAGTGCGCCTCTCATGCGTCTAGCCAGCATCGTACGCAAGCCAGCAGCATTGGAGCACAGTAACAATGCGTGACTCGCGATCCAACTGCGCGCCTCGCGCATTTGGCCGAGACCCGGCAGCTCCCAGCAGTTTTGGTGCGCGTCCAACGCACATGTATGGCGCGACTCGCGCATGTCGGGGTCTGCTTTTGCAGACGAACGATTTTTCGAGTCGTTGCTTAGTTAACTTAGGTTTATTTAGTTTAAACTCTATCTTTTCATTATTCATTCATACTTAGACTATCATTAGAACCCTAATTAGAGAGAGGAACACTCTTTCCTCCTCCCTAATCTTTCTATGGTTTGTTTTATTATTGAAAATTCATTGAATTACTCTATGCCGATCGTAGCGTAAAGCAATTCTTGATAACGGTGATCTAATGTTCGATTAGTTTATTGTGAGGTTTCTTTTATAAACAATTCCTTAGTTATAATATTGAATTCTATTTTCATTGTTTGATTATTGATTCTGGTTCTCTTCTCAACTAATCAATTGCTATTACCTAGAACGTTGCCGATCGATTGTTTTCTTTTTGAGTAGCAAACTAGGGTTCAACTTTGAATCTGATTGTTCATGTTATTTCCTTGTGAATTCTCTATTTCCAAATTGAATAATTGCGCTAGTAATTGTTGTTTGGCACATAGTTTCCTAGGGCTTTGACGTTCTTTAGAATTGAACCTAAATTGATGATTCAATTAGGTTGTTCTATAATTCAGTTATTCTATATGCAGATTCGGGTAGTTTAACGTACCTTTAAAGGGAAGCGGGATTAGATTCTCAATCTATGTGTGATTAAGAATAGTTTTTCATATTTAGTAACCGATGATCGATAACCCCGAACCGAAGTGACGATTGAACGAAGTGACGATTGACCGAACTCAAGACCTTTCTCCATTGATATTCCATACTTTATTATTGCTTTCTTAGTTCTTAGTTTTGATCTTTTAATCTGAAAACCCCCCTTTTCGATCTCTTGTGAACATATTCTAGTTCCTAAGTCTCTGTGGTTCGACCCTACTTGCCTCCTACATTAATTTGTAGTGGAAAGTTGGTTTTATAAATATTATCTTTTGTAAACAAGTGTGACCGCGTGCCACCACTTGCTCGGATAATTCGACCTCAGGCGTCGAACTCTTCTATTCTCCTTCCTCTACCACCTCCCCCTTAGTCGGGGCAACATCATCAATGGGCAATAGGGGAGCGTCATAAGCCGCGCCACTACGAAGAGTGATGGCATTCGCTTGCTCCCTGTGAATAGGTTGCCCAGGAAATTGTCCTTGCTGCCTCTGAGCATTGTTGCCTGCAATTTCAGCCAATTGGGTCTCGAGGAGTTCAATATGGTTTTTCATGTTTTATTCGACTCCTCATGATTCTTTTGCGTTGTGAGCATAAGTTTCATCAAATCAGACATAGTGGGCTCTTGGGTGGATGTATTTTGAGGTGGTGGTGGGAAATTTTGTTGGTTTTGGTAGTGATGTGGAGGTTGAAAATTTTGTGGTGGGGGTCTCTGAAAACCAGGGGGTTTTGATAGAATGATGGTTTAAGGTTATTTTGTGGTGGTGGTTGGAAGTTTTGCTTGTTTTGATAGTTATGTGGGGGGGAAAATTTTGTGGTTTCTGTTGAAAGGCATTCGCTTGCTCTATCAGATTTTGACTGAACTGACAATCGTGCCCAATATGACCCTGAACACCATATACCTCGTAGTAAGATGAGGTAATGAGTGCAACGACATACATAGCATTAATGCTCAAAGGAGGCGGTGTCGAGGTAAAGGATTTCAAGGTGTCAAGTTTCATATTTAGTTTTGCCACTTGCGAAGTTAACAGTGCAAGGGCGTCTACATCCAATACCTTCCTTATGAGGCTTCGGGAATGATCATTGGCTGCAAGGTTTGACAAGAAATCATAGCCTACATCCACTTCCTTATCTAGAAAAACTCCTCCCGCAGACGAGTCAACAATACTCTTCGTTTGAGGTTACAGACCATTGTAAAATGTCTGCGTCAAGAACCATTTGTTCATGTTATGATGTGGACACTCTCTCTGCAAATCTAAACCTAGCCCACGCTTCCCGAAGTGTTTCATCAGACTCTTGGGAAACGTGGCTAGTTTGTTTCTGATTTCTGTTGTCTTTGTAGGTGGATAATACTCTCTGAGCAACGCAACAGAAATTTTCGACCACTCTGATACTTTGTTATCGTTGAACCCCTTCCGAGCTCTGTTGCGGAGTGAAAACTCGAATAGCATGAACTTCAATTGCTCAGGGGTGACTCTAGAGTGTTTAACAATTCTGCAGAGTTGTTGAAATCTCTGCAGATGATTGGCCGGATCTTCAGTAGGATGCCCACCAAACTGATTTTGCTGAACCATGTTGATGAGTCCAGGCTTAATCTCAAAATTGTTAGCAGTGATGGTGGGCATTGGTTGGCCAGTGGGGATGCCGTCAGGATTAGGCACCCCATATGAGTGTAACAATTTGGCCATAGTTGAACTCAAAGTGTCTGCTTCAGAGGTGTTCAGCTGAACAAACTGCTTTTCTTTCTGAATTTTCTTTTGAATTTTCCTGAGTGCCCTTGTAATATTGGATCCTCTGGGATGGGGGTACCGTTTCTTTGAGACATGGACATGCAAAAGAAAGAAAAAAGAAGCAGTAAAAAGTACCTCAATTGGAACGATGAGGTTCCAATGATACAAAAAGAAGTAAACCAAATAACCAAATAAAAACTAGAAGACTAGCCGTCTCCCTCAGCAACGGCGCCAAAATTTGACAGGCTAAGTCGTATCACCTAATCAAAGATAAATCCTAAATTCTTTTAACAGCAATAGTCAATGGAAGTAGGGTCGAATCCGCATAGAGACAGAGTTTCTAAGTTAATATTCAGCTAAACAGCTACTTCAGACAAGATCAGACAAGAATCAACTGAACTATTATTTAGACCAAATAAAACAATATGAAAGAGAGATTTAAACTATGAATTAAAGGTCTAGAGTATTAGTTCGGTCCACCATGCTTATACCAATCTAAAAGATCAAACAATTATCAGAATCTAGGTCAAGAATTGAGAGATTAGGGCACGTGTTAAGCTATGGTTAAGTCTTGACGCTCATAATTTAACATATACTACCTGCTCACTAACATAATCAGAATTAGTCCTCTAAAAGTAAGACTGATCTGTGCAAACAATTATTAACCACAAGCAATCAATGAAACTTTTTAATAACATTGATTACTCATCAAGAACAAATCACATCACAACCACTCTAATCAAGCCCTAGAAACTAATAAAAATTCAAAAGTAATTCATGGTATAAACATGGTTTTCCTCCCTAAAACCCTAGAAATATGACTACTCAGACATAATTGAATCAACGATAACAAAACTATAATATAAAACCCAAATCTTTGCATCATAAATCAATTCAATAATCAAACTAAGCAACTAAGAAATAACTAAAGAAATTAAGGGAGAAGAACGATACCGAATGACGGAAAGCAATAACTTTTATTAAAAATAATATGAGGTTTGATCTCCTCCAAAACTAATCTAAAAGTGTTTAACTATGAAAGCCATTAAAACTAAACTAATTAGTACTAGAAATAAAGATGTCTTAAAAATAAAGAAGTTTAGCTTTTTATAATAGCCCCCTAAAAACTCACTAAAAAGATAAAAATTGAGCCGCAAAACTGCATTATTTAGTCGTGCTGGACTGCAGCCCGATCGGGCCAACATTGCCTGAAGCCATCAGGCCGCTTGCAAGTCTGGCCCAACTTTCCTTGATGCACGGAACAACAGCAACCCAGCAGCTAAAATGAAGTTTGGGCCTCACCCGATGCAATCGGGCTAACACTGCCCAACCGGGCTGAGGTAAATTTCTTGGGCCCAACTTTTCTCTTTTCCCCGTCGAACACAACGAAGCAGCATGAAATTGGGGCCGCACGATGCAATCGGGCCAATCATGTACGATCGGGATGGGCTTAAAAAGAGGCCCAACTATCTTCCTCTTCTCTCCTAGCGAAACTGTAGCAACAATGGATTGCGCTCGCCCGATTGGGTCGGGCCATGCCTGCCCAAGACCCCAACATCCTATGCATCATGTTTAGCCAGATCGGGCCATATTCTGCCCAATAAAAAACACGTCCTTCAGTCTTCTTGGCTCTTTGACACTCAAATCTTTACGTTTAGAGGTCTCGGGACCTCGTAAATCATTCACGAGAGCTTGTAACCAACCCCTAAAACTGTAGTTGCTTTGAAATAGCTCGGAATAAGGAGAAAACTCCCTAAAGCCTGTCATTCAACATAAAACAGCAAAACCACAACTATATAGAGTAATTAGCACAAATTAGCTCCGAAGAGCTCCAATAATGCACGATTTAGCTCATGAATAGGGGGTAATAACTATATAAATAATCATGTTATCAACTGGTTTGCTCTAAACTCAGATGGTGCAGCGAGAGGGTGTCCAGGCCCTGCTAGCGGAGGTGGTCTGATCCGAGATAGCCGTGGTACTTTGGTTCGTGCTTACTCAGCAAATTTCGGAGTTTGCAATTCATACAAGGCTGAAATGTTAGCTGTCATTCGTGGGATTAAAATCGCGAAGGAACTTGGTATTACAGCTCTCATAATCCAAATGGATAATGCGGCCTACATCCAGATTTTACAAAATGAAGATCACCTTGGTGGGGAATGTGCGCATATAGTACTTCAATGCCAAAGATTCATTCGAGCCTTGGAATGGAAAGTGAAGTTAGTACATTGCTATTGTGAAGGAAATAGAGTCGCAGATTGGTAAGCAAATCAAGGTATCAACCAAGAGGAAGATTTGAAGCTTATGGATGTTGCTCCAAGCGGTCTAGCTCAAATTATTAGAGATGATGTAATAGGTGTGGCTTTACCACGCATAGTTCCTTTGTATTAGTCTTTTTGTTTTGTTTTTCTCTTTTCGGGTTTCGGCCCTCTTTTGCACCAAAAAAAAAATGCCCATATTTAGTAAAGAGAGCAAAAAATATGCTACATGAATTTGAGAAATAAAAAGAAGTATAAAGTTATGGTCTTATGGAAATAATATGTTGTTGGGACCCTAATCCTAGCTAGAATACAACTTTATGCAATGTTGATGAATATTGATTGATATTAATTGATAAATACTCCCTCCTTTTGCAAAAGTTTGTTCCATTTCATTTTTTTGCTTTTGTAAGGGTATGTTTATTTGGAGTCTTAAGGTGTAGTCTTAAGATAAGACTTTGTAGGGTTTTATCAAAGACTCCGAATAACATACTTTTAGATTTGAGGAGTCTTAAGGGTAGTCTTAGAAATCCAAGACTCACCTTATAAAAGAGAACCAATAGTGTGTTGCCAAGTGTCAATATAATATGATAAAATTTTGTTGAGGAGTCTAAAAGGCAGTCTGAGGGATAAAGCTCAAAACTGGAATGAGTCTTATGTGAGTCTGAAATATTAAAGAGTAGATAACGTTAGTGGAAAGCTGATGTTACAGAGTCTGAAATATGGGAGGAAGTCTTATGCATAAACTCACCCTAAGAGATTGTCTCTAATGGTAAGTAATTTTGTTGTTTTGTATGTAGGGTAGCGGAAAGAGGAATTGTGTGAATAACGGTGCTTTACAGGGTATTGGAATTCACGGGAGTGCATCGTGCACCTATGATCTCTCACTTATTGTTTGTTGATGATAGTCTTGGTTTTTGCAAGGCTGACGATTGCAATATTGAGGCGTTGAGAAATGTTGTTGATGTATACTGTAATGCTTCAGGGCAAGTAGTTAAGTTCGACAAATCTGAAGCCATTTTGAGCAGGAATACGAATGTTGAAAGAAAGGAAGAGTTGGATAATGCACATGGGTGAAGTTGGTGGAGCACCAAGGAAAATACTTGGGTATGCTTATGTGGGTTGGAAAATCAACGTCTCGAGCATTTGAATCACTGAAAGAACGTATTTGGAAGAAGATCAATGGTTGGAAGAAGATCAATGGTTGGAAGAAACAACTCTTGTCATTTGCAGGTAGAGCGAGAATCTGCTACAGGCAATGGTCCAAGTAACCCATACCTATATCATGAGTCTGTTTCGGCTACTTTTCGGGTTCATCCACAATGTTCAAAGGTTGATGGCGAGATTTTGGTGGGCATGCAAAGAGGATGAAAGGAAGATCCACTAGATAGCTTGAGATAAGCTTTGTACTTCCAAAGTGAATGGGGGTTTGGGCTTACGAAAGATTCTAGAGTTCAATGAGGCGATGTTAGCAAAGCAAGTATGGAGGTTTATGCATAATGAGGAGCTGTTGGCAGCAAGGCGTTTAAAGCTAGATACTTTTCGAAATGCGTCACATTGAAGGCAAGTATTGAAAGTAGGCCTAGCTTGGTGTGGAGGAGTATATGAGTGCAAGATGGGTTATTGAGAAAGGGGGTAAGTGGTTAGTTGGCAATGGGAGGAATATTAAAATTTAGTCATGCCCCTGGATTAATAATCCTCATATTTCCGAGTTTTGTCTCCAAAAAGCTCTGTTTGTAGTATTACAAAAGTAGAAGAGTTGTTGAACCTAAGCTGCGGCGGATGGAACGAACCTCTTGTTCGATAATTTTTCCTCCCTCTTGAGGCTGAGGTAATTCTCAATATTCCCCTTTCTCCTGACTATGTTGATGATGTACTCGTTTGGGGTTACACTAAAGATGGAATATATATTGTGAAATCTGGATATTATATTACTCCCTCCGTCCCACGATTTTCTTCCCACTTCTTGAATATATGTTAGGTATAAAATAATGAAGTGAGAAGAACATTATGGGACAGAGGGAGTATTAACTTTTATAAGGATGTGTGATAGGACTAGTCGTGTCACCTAATCAAAAATAAACCTAAGTTCTCTAACAATAGTAGTCAAGGGAAGTAGGGTCGAATCCACAGAGAGACGGAGTTTTAAGTTAATATTCAGCTAAAAAGCTACTTCAGACAAAAATCAGATAGAAATCAGCTGAACTAATAATTAACTACTAGAAAGCAATATAAAGATCGGAATTTAACTATGAATTAAAGGTCTAGGGAATTAGTTCGGTCCACCATGCTTATACCAATCAAAGGATCAAACAATTATCAGAACCTAGGTCGAGAATCGATAGATTAGAACACGTGTCAAGCTATGGTTAAGTCTCAACGTCCATAATTCAACATATGCAGCATGTTCACAAACATAATCAGAATTACTGGTGTGTACTAGGCCTCTAAAAGTAAGACGGATCTGTGCAAACGATTATTAACCTCAAGTAATCAAAGAAACTGCGCAATAACGTTAATTACTCAATAAGAACAAATCACACCATAACCTATCTCATCAAACCCTAGAAACTAATAGCAATTCAAATAATCATGGTATAAACATGGCTTCCCTCTCTAAATCCCTAGAAATTGAACTACTCACTCATAATTGAGTCAACGATAAACAATCTAATATGAAACCCTAATAATTGCATCATGAATAATTGAATAAATAAACTAAGCAAATGAGAATAATAAAAGAGATTAGGGCAAAGAAGAATACCAATTGACAGAAAGCAGGAACTTTTATTGAAATCGAATAGGTTCAATCACCTTTAATCTAATCTAAAGTGTTTAAACTAAATAAAGCTAAACTAAGAACTATGGAAAAACTAGAATAAAAAGATGTCTCTAAAAATATGAGGAATAGCTATTAATAGCCCCAAAATCTAATAAAAAATGAATAGAAAAAGATAGAATTTCGGGAAAAAGAGTTGTCCGTGCTCCAAGCACGATCGGGTCAATTCCCGCCCGATCGGGTGGCGAAACTGCAATTCTGAATCAACTTGCGAAGGCCGTATCTCTCAAACCAGAAGTCCGATTGGGGCGTGTGACCTATCATTGGAAAGCTCTTGAAGTCTAGAATCCAACCCAATTGGAATTTCTTGATTATAAATTTTCTATCAAAAGTTATAATGAAAATAGTGAAGGTGTGTCAGTTTTGGCTTTTGTTTCACTAACTCTTTGCTTCATTTCAACTCAAAATCGTTCCAAACGGAAGCATTGTGATCCTTGTGCAAGCTACATTCATCTTCAATGATTAATAGGCTACATCCTTGGTAGTCATGATCACTTTGTATCATAATAACCTGAAAATCATCGAAACACACAAACGGGGAGTAGTAGAGGACAACTTATGTAATTCATGTCATTATGCACCTAAATGCTCAAAAAGGAGTTCTAAATGCAATCTAAATGCATCTAGACTCTATATATAAATGTGATACATCAAACTCCCCCAAGCTAAACCTTTGCTTGTCCTCAAGCAAATAAAACATGAACATGGAATAAATTGCCTCACCCCATAGATAAAAACAATCAAAGCTCAAAACTTTTTCAAGACTAAGAATCGTTCAGGCAGACAAAATTCAAGTTCAGCTAATCAAATCCATCCAACCACCAATCATCCAAGCAATTCATCAAATTTTAGCATCCACAAGGCATACAAATCCTGAAAGAGCTCTCACAAAGGTATCACTCCTCTCTATTTTGTGGCAGGCAAAGAACATGCCCGAACACTCACCAACCCGACCATAATTGCCCTTCCCACTCACACTCTCATGTGTTTAAGAAGGTTAAATGACGCTCATCCTAGTCAAGTCGACTCAATTAGCAGACATAGTCTTTAACTTTGACAAACTGACTCAAAATCAATCCAATAAACAATGCAGACACGAGCTCAAGAGGACTTTATAGGGTTGTAATGGGGCTTAGGTAAGGGGTAGAGATATTTTTAGGAGATGTGGTGGAAAAACCGAGAAAGGGGGGGCATGAATCACTCAAACAAGGCCTAAGATGGCCTAAACAACTCCCAACAACACCATATAACCACGAAAAATAACCCAACTCTCATAAATCAATGAAAACTCACAACAAACCCAATAATCAAGCAATGAAGCGAATTTTTTTTATGCACGTACGTGTATGAAGGACTTTGAATTCTTTTAAACTTTTATTTCATTTTTCTTTCATTTTTCCGAACTTCATTCACACAACTCTAATTTTGCTTTTTCTTTTCTTTTTCTCACACTCAAACCACAACAAATATACTTTTAATTCCTCCACAACCAAACCAAATCATGAAACCAGTCTCAAACTCAACCCATACAAAAGCTCCCCCAAGCTAGGCTTGGAAATAATATCAAAATAAAGGCCATGGGCTCATAATAAGGGCTTTAGTAACATGAAACAAGTCATTAGGCTCAGCGGGGCTAAGGAGGATATAAGTATATCAAAAATTCACTCTGAGGCTCAAGAATCAGACAAAAAAAACGCCTCTATCACAGCAAATGCTACAAGTCATCGAAAATCAGACAAGTACGAAGTCAAAGTCAAGATCAATCCACTAAAGAGGAACTAACACACAAAAACAGACTGGATAATGATATGAATCCAATTGGCTACAAAGAGGCCTCACAATTTAACCAATTCAGGTATGCAGCACAAAGTAATGTAATATAATCAAACTTTGCTCGAAATCATAGCAATCAAACATCAAATCATAGCCTCAAGATCACAAATGCCCAGCTATCCAGAAAACAGAATCAAATCATTTTCAATAAGAGCAAAACAGGGGCACAGGGAGGCAACTAAACCAGTCATGGGAACTATATTTTTGAATTTTTCAGTATCTTCGAAAGCAATAAATCTATCCTAGAAAGCAGTAAAAGAGATAGAGAATACAAACAGAAATCCTCCCCCAAGCTGAACTGGGCAGTGTCCTCAATGCCAGAAGATGAACAAAAGGACGATGCTAAGAGGAAAAATAACGTTAGTGTTCTCTCACTCTCTCTCACTAAAAAAAATTTTAAAAAATAAAAATAAAATAAGGGGAAATTACGGGTTGCCTCCCGCATAGCGATGGTTTAAAAAGGTCCCGCACGACCATATTACCTCCATACCTCAGATTGGAGGGGCTTGGCAGTGAGTGCCACCCTCATCAAACATTTTCCTTCTCCAAATATTCTCGCTCTTAATAGTGGGCAATGGCGGACCAGTAGGGATGCCGTCAGGATTAGACACCCCATATGACTTCAATGATTTGGCCATAGCTGAACTTAAAGTGTCTGATTCAGAGGTGTTCAGCTGAACAGACTGCTTTTCTCTCTGAATTTTCTTTCAAATCCGCCTGATTGTCCTAGTAAGATCGGGATCGCTGGAATGGGAGAACCGTTTCTTTGAGACCTGGGCATACAAAAGAAACAAAAAGAAGCAGTAAAACGTACCTCAATTGGAACAATGAAGTTCCAATGAGGCACAGTGAAGTAGACCAAATAACCAAACAAAAACTTAGAAAACTAGACGTCTCCACGGCAACGGCGCCAAAATTTGATAGGATTTAGTCGTGTCACCTAATCAAAAATAAACCTAAGTCCTCTAACAATAGTAGTCAAGGGAAGTAGGGTCGAATCCACAGAGAGACGGAGTTTTAAGTTAATATTCAGCTAAAAAGCTACTTCAGACAAAAATCAGATAGAAATCAGCTGAACTAATAATTAACTACTATAAAGCAATATAAAGATCGGAATTTAACTATGAATTAAAGGTCTAGGGAATTAGTTCGGTCCACCATGCTTATACCAATCAAAGGATCAAACAACTATCAGAATCTAGGTCGAGAATCGATAGATTAGAACACGTGTCAAGCTATGGTTAAGTCTCAACGTCCATAATTCAACATATGCAGCATGTTCACAAACATAATCAGAATTACTGGTGTGTACTAGGCCTCTAAAAGTAAGACGGATCTGTGCAAACGATTATTAACCTCAAGTAATCAAAGAAACTGCGCAATAACGTTAATTACTCAATAAGAACAAATCACACCATAACCTATCTCATCAAACCCTAGAAACTAATAGCAATTCAAATAATCATGGTATAAACATGGCTTCCCTCTCTAAATCCCTAGAAATTGAACTACTCACTCATAATTGAGTCAAGGATAAACAATCTAATATGAAACCCTACTACTTGCATCATGAATAATTGAATAAATAAACTAAGCAAATGAGAATAATAAAAGAGATTAGGGCAAAGAAGAATACCAATTGACAGAAAGCAGGAACTTTTATTGAAATCGAATAGGTTCAATCACCTTTAATCTAATCTAAAGTGTTTAAACTAAATAAAGCTAAACTAAGAACTATGGAAAAACTAGAATAAAAAGATGTCTCTAAAAATATGAGGAATAGCTATTTATAATAGCCCCAAAATCTAATAAAAAATGAATAGAAAAAGATAGAATTTCGGGAAAAAGAGTTGTCCGTGCTCCAGGCCCGATCGGGTCAATTCCCGCCCGATCGGGTGGCGAAACTGCAATTCTGCATCAACTTGCGAAGGCCGTATCTCTCAAACCAGAAGTCCGATTGGGGCGTGTGACCTATCATTGGAAAGCTCTTGAATTCTAGAATCCAACCCAATTGGAATTTCTTGATTATAAATTTTCTATCAAAAGTTATAATGAAAATAGTGAAGGTGTGTCAGTTTTGGCTTTTGTTTCACTAACTCTTTGCTTCATTCCAACTCAAAATCGTCCCAAACGGAAGCATTGTGATCCTTGTGCAAGCTACCTTCATCTTCAATGATTAATAGGCTACATCCTTGGTAGTCATGATCACTTTGTATCATAATAACCTGAAAATCATCGAAACACACAAACGGGGAGTAGTAGAGCACAACTTATGTAATTCATGTCATTATGCACCTAAATGCTCAAAAAGGAATTCTAAATGCAATCTAAATGCATCTAGACTCTATATATAAATGTGATACATCAATGTGATGGAGGATAAGCGCTTCTGGTGTATGTAATGTGTGAAAGAAGATTTGGATTTTAGATGTTCCACCAAAAGTGAAAGCTTTTATATGGAGATTGTGCAATAAGGCCATACCTACAGCCTATGGTTTACATGTGAGGATAAACGAAGTATCTCCCATAATGATGTGGATGTGGTGTTGAAATGGAAAGCGATGTGCATGTTATTTGGGGTTGCAGCCTTGCAGGTATGTTGCTATTGTATGTGATGAGATGGAAATTACTGGCTTGGATTCAAAGCCAGGGTTTGAGGATGCTTCTGCATGGTTTGCCTGGATTGTGAGTTCGTTTAATCAGGAGGAGATTGCAAAAATAAGTAGAGTAGCATGTGCTCTTTGGAATCAGCGTAATGTAGTATGTCGTGGGGGTTTGGAGTGTGTGTTGCAAGTTGTAATTGATAAGGCTAAGGGGTTGTTGGACGCCTTTAACCATGCAAAGGAGGGAGTAGAACATCGTAGTAAGAGGAGGAGCATATGGCAACGACCTCTAGATGGGGTACTAAAAGTGAATGTTGATGCTGCAACGTTTGGCGAAATGGGCGTTGGGTATTGGAGTGGTTGCATTTTACTCTATTAACTATGGTACTAGGATGTGGGTAGATAGTTTCCTATTGGAGTTGGAAGATGTAATTGCCATGGATATTTGTCTAGGTTAATAATAAAGTCTTTTTTTTCATAAAAAAAAAAGCGAATAAAATTAAAGGCCCTTTACAAATAAAATAGAAGCAAAATAAAAAGTGTAACGTATAAAGAAAAATGTGTGGATTGTGTTACATTTTCCTTATTTAACTTCTCCATCAAACTTTTTACGATCAAATTTGAAATAATTATGTAATTGAGAACTATAGTTACAAAAAACTTATATGAAACTTCGATATTCATATCAATTCATAGATAAGATATATGGATTTTATATATATACCTAAAACTACAACTTATGAGAAGATAATTGGGAGTCCTTATGGACAATCTGGACATCAATACATTATGTCATAACACAATCCAACCCAATTAAAAATTTGTAATATGAATATCAACTAATTTAGGGTGCCTAGCAATTTACATACATAATAAGGAGTATTTCTCAAGTTCGTAACAGTAAGGATTTTATGAGAGTATATTGTTTTCTTGTACAGCTGTATCTTTATTGTATTTAACAATATTGTTACTTAGCAGGCACATGGATGTATGAAAGCTTCATCTGTACATTTCTTTCTTTTTTGTACATATGAGATTAGAAAAAGTAGTCAGTGCCTTTTTCTCTCTCTAAAGTTCCTCTGATTTTTACCTCCTCTTAGCTATTGTTTCTTAGCTAATATCCAGATTGTTCATGAATCTTTGATCTTCATATGGTATCAGTGCTGAAGTTCGCTCATCATTTTGGTTTCGCCATTAATTTCGCATTCAATTACTGATTTCTCAACCAATTGTCTGGTTGTTTCTCAAACTTTCGCTCAGAATTTTCGCTCCATTTGAGTTCGTTTTTTGAAGACCTGCAACGCAACAATGGTGCCGCTTGAATCAAATTGAATTTTCACTTCACTGACCTTGATTTTGAAAGATTGCTGACAAACGCAACTATGGTGGAGCGTGAGACAAATCAGACCGATAATGGAGGTGCGAATTCTAACGATCCTTTTTTTCTTTCTGGATCTGATAACTCTGGCAATTCGCTAGTATCTGTTCACTTCAATGTAAATAATTTTCTCAGTTGGAGTCGAAATGTTAAACATGCTTTAGGTGCGAAAAATAAGTTAGGTTTCCTAGATGGATCTATCAAGAAACCTGTTGCAACTGATAAGAATCATCAGGCCTGGAATCGTTGTAATTACATGGTACTTAGCTGGTTAATTCATTCAATTAACGCTGATATTGCTGATGATTTCTCTTATGTCGAATCTGCTGAGGAGTTATGGACTGAAATTACAGAACGATATGGTCAATCAAATGGACCACTAGTATATCAGTTAAAGAAAGAAATTGATAACCTGAAACAGGATAACTTGACTATAATGAGCTATTACATTAAGCTGAAGCGCCTTTGGGATGAAATGCAGAGTGTAAGAAGTTTTCCTACTTGCACTTGTGGTGTATTATCTCAGTGTAAGTGTGAATTTCTCAAAAGATTGAGTAGCTTTGAATCTGAGGAGAAACTGATGCAGTTCCTATTAGGCCTTAATAGTGGTTTTGATACCACCATTTCTAATATCCTCTCTATGGACCCTATGCCTTCCATTAATAGAGCCTATTACCTTACTCATCAAGTTGAGAAGCAAAAGGAAATCAGTGCAAGAACATAGTGCAGATATTAGTGCTTTGGCTGTTCAATCAGCCTTTAAAACGAGGACTGGTTTTCAGAGTGGAAATAAAGAATGGAAGAAAGACAAAGTGGACAGAAAATGTGATCACTGCAATGGGAAAGGACATACTGTCGACCAATGTTTAAGCTCATTGGTTATCCTGAATGGTATTCTGCTTTGAAAGGTGGAACGAGCAATGGTGTTGTTGGGCATAAGGGCAATAGGAAGATGGCAGCCAATGTCCATTTTAGCCATGTTGTAGCTGATAATCCCTTGGAGGACTCTGATGTTGGAATGGTTAATAGTGTATTGGATCCTAGCATGTTTAACTTGGTGTATCAGGAAGTTTTAAAGGCTATGAAAGGGAAGCAACCTATGGCAAACAATGTTTCGCAGTCTAAGGCTGATTCCTTCACCGGTTCTGCAGGTACTATCCATGATCATATACCTTCTTCTTCTGCTAAACATGTTAAAGTTCATACATGGATTGTTGACACGGGTGCAACAGATCACATGACTTATCTTGTTGATGTGCTGCAAATAAAAGGTATTTACCTAAACCGTTACCTATTAGCTTACCGGATGGCTCTACTAGATATGTGACTGAAGTTGGGGATATTCTTGTGCAGCCTGGGTTGATGTTACATGATGTGCTTCTAATTAAGGAGTTTAAACACAACTTGATCTCAGTTAGTATGCTTATTGAGCAAAATCATTTCACAGTCCTCTTCACTGACTGCTACTGCCTGTTTCAGGTCCCTTCTACTGATCGGGTTGTAGCATATGGCAAGAAACTTGGCAGCCTCTATTACACATGTGCATCTGCAAACTGCAGTTCCTTTGTTGGTGATAAGACCACATTGACTCTTAGGTCAGCTAACATTGTTATTAGTGACAGTAATAATGTGAGTAACGTTTCTAAGACTTGTAAACCAGTATCTTTACATACTACTCACGCCAGATTAGGGCATGTTTCTCTCTGTAGGATGAAGCACATAGATATATGTGATTGTGTTGGTCTCTCTGAGTACCCTTGTGAAGTTTGTACTATGGCCAAACACCATAAACTACCTTTTGCCAGAAATAATAATAGAGCAGTTGCTTGTTTTGATCTTGTTCACATGGACTTATGGGGTCCCTATAAGACTCGTGCTCTAAATGGTACTAGATATTTCTTTACTGTTGTTGATGATCACAGTAGATGTACATGGACATTCCTATTACACAACAAGATGCAAGTTCATAAGATTGTATGTGATTTTTTGGACTATGCTCTCACTCAGTTTGGTAAAAGTGTTAAGATCATCAGATCCGACAATGGTACTGAAATATTCCAAGAACAATGTTCTTCTCTATTCTCTAGTAAAGGGATAGTTCATCAATGGAGTGTAGCCGGAGTTCCGCAGCAAAATGCGAGAGTAGAACGGAAACATAGGCATCTTCTTGAAGTGGGAAGGGCTTTGAGACTCCATGCAAATTTGCCAAAGAAGTTTTGGGGTGATTGCATCCTCACTGCCCCTCACATCGTCAATAAGTTACCTACTCTTGTGCTTCAATGGAAGACTCCTTTTGAGATTTTAATAGGTCAAACTCCCTCCTACTCAGAAGAGTCAGAACTTAGAGTATTTGGATGTTTATGTTTTGCTTATAACATGGACAAGCCAAAAGATAAGTTCAATGCTCGGGGCAAGAGGTGTATCTTTCTCGGGTATCCTTATGGTCAAAAGGGATATAGAGTATATGATCTTGAAAATCATACAAGCTTTGTCTCCAGGGATGTAATATTCTATGAAACTCATTTCTGTATCAATTTTCCTTGTCTTCTTCGATTCCATTTTCACATTCTCAAAATCTGGTTACCCCTTCTGTTGGTTTTGACGCACATCCTATTACTCCTTTTACACCTTGTGCCACCTCTTCTCCTATACCACATACACCACCTTCTCCTCTCTCATACACATATCTCCCCGGCTCCACTCGAGACAACTCCTACTCATAATTCCGATGATCATGCTTCTTCTCCTCCTTCTTCTATTCAGTCTTCTTCCCACTCTTCCACGCATATACTACCATCTGTTGCTCTTAATAAACCCTATCGAAAAATCAAGCATCCTTCCAAGTTCTCGGATGTTGTTGGTTCTTATATTCCACGCACTAATCAAGTTCCTTCTTCTGAGTCCTCATCCTCCTTTTCTGTAATTAAACATGAACCTGACCCTGTTTACTATCAATAATCTCCTGGATGGATAGAGGCTATGGAAAAAGAATTGAAGGCCCTTGAGGACAATGACACATGGGATCTTACCTTGCTTCCACCCGGAAAGAAGGTGATTGGTTCAAAATGGGTTTGCAAGACTAAGTATTTCCCTGATGGTTCCATTGAAAGATTAAAAGCCAGATTAGTTGCTACTGGTTATCAACAGGTTGAAGGGAAAGATTATACTCGGACATTCTCTCCTGTGGCTAAGTTAGCCATTGTTCGAGTTATCATTGCTCTTGCTACTGTTAAAAATTGGCCGTTGTGTCAGCTTGACATCAATAACGCGTTTCTTCATGGTTACCATGATGAAGAAGTCTACATGCTGCCGCCCGCTGGTTACTTGAAGGCTAAAAGCGGTGGGGTTTGCAAGCTTAAGAGGTCTCTTTATGGCCTCAAACAGGCCTCGAGACAGTGGAATAAGGAGTTGAGTAAATTTCTTCTGTCACTGGGTTTTGTACAGTCATCTCAGGATTATTCTCTCTATACTAGAGATAAGGAAGGTCAATTTCTTATTATTCTAGTATATGTTGATGATATGTTAGGCACTAGTTAACGACAAATAGATCATGTGAAACAGTCCTTGATGCTGCTTTCACAATAAAAGACTTGGGAACTCTCAGCTATTTTCTCGGTATTGAAGGTCTCAGAACCTCTTCTGGTACTTTTCTCACACAAACTAAGTACATTCAAGATATCATGATGCTGGTCTTGATTCTAGTGCTACCGTATCTACTCCCTTGCCTCTCGGTCTCAAACTCTCCACACACGATGGTGAAATATTAGACCAACCAGAGGTTTATAGACGAATTGTGGGTAGGCTCTTGTACCTAGGCATTACTAGGCCTGATCTTTCCTACTGTGTGCAACATTTGAGCCAATTTATGAGTTCACCTAGAGCGCCTCATCTAAAAGCCGCTCTTCATGTTTTGAAGTATCTTAAAGGCACCTTGGATTTGGGTCTTTTTTATTCCTCATCTTCTTCTCTTGATTTGCTAGCATACACCGATGCTGACTAGAGCACTTGTCAATTCAGTTGTCGATCCCTGAGTGCATATTGCGTGTTCCTTGGTTCCAATCTCATTTCATGGAAGACTAAGAAACAAACCACTATTGGCAAATCTTCTGCTGAAGCAGAATACAGAAGCATGTCTGCTACTACTAGTGAGTTGGTTTGGATGGAGGGTCTTCTTCAAGACCTTAGGGTGACCGTTCCTCAACCCATCACTTTGTTCTGTGATAACAAGGCTGCAGAGCACATAGCTCACAATCCGGTATTCCATGAACGCACCAAACATCTCAAGCGAGACTGCCATTATGTTCGTGAACAGATTGTTCTGGTTTCTTACATACCTCTCATGTTTCTAGCTCCTCACAACTTGCTGATCTTCTCACTAAATCTCTGCCTGCAAAACAGCATTTTCTTCTTGCTTCCGAGCTTGGTCTGGTTTCCTATTCCCAGCTTGAAGGGGGATATGAGAGTATACTGTTTTCTTATACAGCTGTATCTTTATTGTATTTAACAATATTGTTACTTAGCTGGCACATGGATGTATGAAAGCTTCATCTGTACATTTCTTTCTTTTTTGTACATATGAGATTAGAAAAAGTAGTCAGTGCCTTTTTCTCTCTCTAAAGTTCCTCTGATTTTTACCTCCTCTTAGCTATTGTTTATTAGCTAATATCCAGATTCTTCATGAATCTTTGATCTTCATAGATTTACAGCCTACATGTTCAATAATGTCCTCATAAGACTATTATTTTCTATTCCTGATTGCTTTCAGATGCAGCTAAAATTTCCACTAATTAACTTTTACAACGAAATTATTTTGCTGGCCATCATCTTGCGTATGTCTGTAATGAATTGGTTTTCTCAACCCAGCTCACTACTAATCAAAAGAACTTTCAACAACTCACAGGAGAGCAAGCAATGAAATAATCAGCAATAAAAGAGATAAGCTAGAGAAGGCAGAGGAAGCTTTTGTATTATAAGTTTTTAGGGAAAACTGTAAAGATAGCTCAAGGCATTCGAGAGGCCAAGATCTCTCCCAAAACAAGTGAAAATAATACAAATTTCTGCACCCCCTCTCTCCTAACTTTCCTCTCCTTTTATGCTAACCAACTCTGCCATTCCAGACTAATTATTCCTTCTGCATAATATTCCTTTTGCATAACTGAATTATAGATGATGTGCCCATAGTAACCTCATGCTGGTGTCCCCTTCTTATTTCTTCTTGCATATGTCAGCAAAATAGGTGGCCTGGGTTGGTTCATTACATTACCCCGGGCCCAAAGTCTCACCTTGTCCTCAAGGTGAAAATCCGGGAAGCGGTGTTGGATTGAATGGAACTCTTCCCACGTGGCCTCAAACGTTGGAATATTGAGCCACTTAATTAAGACTTCAGTTTCACTGTCATTTCCATTGCCCACAGTCCGCACCTCCAAGACCTCTTCAGGTTCAGCCATCCATTCCAATTCCTCAGTGAGTTGTGTGGGTATATTGGCTGATACAGGAGCAACGCCAACAGCCCTTTTCAACTGTGATACATGAAAAACCGGGTGAATTTTACTCTCCGGAGGTAAATCCAGCTTGTAGGCCACTGAGCCTATCTTCTGTAAAATTGCGTAGGGCCCATAGAAGAGTGCTGCCAGCTTCTCAAAAGGCCGCTTGGCGAGAGACTTCTGCCGATAAGGTTGTAGCTTCAAATAGACTCTATCTCCTACAACAAACTCTGCATCCCTCCTATGCAAGTCTGCATCATGTTTCATTCTTTGCTGGGCCTTGACGAGATTCAAATGAAGATCATCCAGAATTGCCTCTCGCTCTTGCATCATGGTCTCCAAGCTATCCACGGGGGAATGACCACGACCCAATCGTAGAATGTGGGGTGGGTCCCTACCATAAAGAGCAAGGAAAGGAGTCATCTTCGTAGAAAGATGAGGAGAAGTATTGTACCAGAATTCAGCCCAGTGCAACCAGTGAGCCCATTGTCGAGGTTGGCCAGATGTAAAACACCTCAGGTATGTTTCCAGACATTTGTTGACGATCTCAGTTTGACCGTCCGTTTGTGGGTGATAGGATGTGCTTCGCTTCAGATTTGTGCCTTGTAAACGAAAGAGTTCACGCCAAAAGTTGCTCATGAAAATTCGATCTCGATCTGAAATGATGGAAGAGGGAAAACCATGTAGCCGGATTATCTCCTTGATAAACAGCGAGGCTACCGAGTATGCTGTAAATGGGTGCCTTAGACTCAAGAAATGGGCGTATTTACTGAGTCGATCAACCACAACCAAAATGGTATCGTAACCATGAGAACGAGGGAGTCCTTCGATGAAATCCATGGTGATTTCATCCCAGACCAAAGTCGGCAGGGGTAGGGGTTGAAGTAGTCCAGCGGGGCATAATTGCGAAGCCTTGTGCTGTTGACACATATCACATTGTTGCACGTACGAGGACACATCCTTGCGCATTCCATGCCAAAACCAATCTGCTGCCATCCGTAGATAAGTTTTTAAGTCTCCAGAATGTCCCCCTATGGCCGAATCATGATATTCTTTAAGGAGTATTGGAACAAAAACAGAGGATTTCGGAATCACATACCGCCCTTTGTATAGCAGCCTCCCATCCACCACCGTATACCCCAAATGGCTGTGTCCATCTTGAAGTATGTCCGCTGTTATTTTCTTCAACAACGGATCCTCTTGGATTTCTAACTGAAGGGCCCCCCAATCTATACTTTGTGTTGTAAACAAGGCCCCAAATTCAACCTCTCCTTCTTTTTTTCTAGATAGAGCATCAGCCACACGATTTGATGTACCCGGCTTGTAGTGAACTTCGAAGTCAAAGCCAATCAATTTGCTAACCCACTTTTGGTAATCGGCCCCTACCTCCCTCTGTTGCATGATGAAACGCAGGCTTTGTTGATCAGTTCTTATCACAAAGTGGCGCCCCAAGAGATAATGTTTCCATTTTTGCACCGCTAGACAGATGGCCATCATTTCCTTCTCATAGATGGACTTAAGTTGGGCTCTTGGACCCAAAATTCTGCTGAAAAAAGCAACAGGTCGTTGCCCCTGCATTAGGACAGCACCCACACCGTATCCCGAGGCGTCGGTTTCAACTATAAAGGGCTCATGAAAATTCGGCATAGCAAGAACAGGGGTTGTGGTCATAGCCTCTTTCAATTTTTCAAAGGCCTGCGAAGCTTCCACCGTCCACCCAAAATTATCTTTTTTCAATTGGGTAGTGAGGGGGTGGGCTATTTGGGCATACTGTTTTATGGACTTGCGGTAATACCCTGTTAAGCCGAGAAACCCCCGTAATTCCCTCAAATTCTTAGGCTGAGTCCACTCAACCATGGCCTTGATTTTATCAAAGTCTGCAGCTACCCCTGCTTCAGAAATTTTGTGGCCCAAGTATGCCACTTCCCGCTGCCCTATTTCACATTTTTTGAGATTCACATACAGCTTGTGTTCTGCCAAGGTTTGCAGTACCATGGCCAAGTGTGTTTTGTGGTCACTCTCATTTTTACTGTAAATGAGAATGTCATCGAAAAATACCAGTACGAATTTTCGAAGGAAAGGGCGGAAAACTTCATTCATTAATGACTGAAATGTGGTGGGGGCATTGGTCAACCCAAACGGCATTACTAAAAATTCATAATGCCCTTCATGTGTACGGAAGGCTGTTTTGTGGGCATCTTCGGGGCGGAGCAAAATTTGATGGTATCCGGACTTGAGATCCAACTTAGTGAAAATTTTGGACCCCCATAATTCGTCTAGCAACTCTTCTATCACTGGTATAGGATATTTGTCGGGCACGGTCTCCTTATTCAAGGCCCGATAGTCCACGCAAAAACGCCACGACCCATCCTTCTTACGAACCAATATCACGGGACTTGAGAAAGGGCTGTTTGAGGGCCTTATAATTCCTGCTTCTAACATTTCTTTTATCAGCTTCTCAATTTCATCCTTCTGAAATTGCGGGTAACGGTATGGACGGACTCCTACCGGGTTACTTCCTTGCTTCAAGATAATGGCATGTTCATGCCCACGATTTGGTGGTAATCCCTGTGGCATATTAAACACCTCATGGAACTGATTAAGAATAGGCTTAAGGAAGGTAGGTACCTTAGTCTCTTCAGCAGCAGGTGAGTTAGAGGAACACTGATTTCCTTCCATCTGATTGAGTTCAACCAGTATTCCCCTTCCCTCTTTTCGAATTGTGCGTAGCATAGCTTTGAGAGATATCTTCGAACGAGCCAGGGAGGGATCCCCTCGTAGTGTTACCATCGAGCCATTTACTTGGAATTTCATCGTTTGCAGCTTCCAATTGTTCACAACGGGCCCTAATTTTTCCAGCCACTGTACCCCAAGGATAACGTCGGAGTTTCCGAGTTGTAAGGGCAAAAAATCTTCCCATATATCCAACCCCTCAAGCTGAAGTAATACCCCTTTGCATTCTCCTGTTCCTCTTACTGCTTCTCCGTTGCCCAATGACACTCCAAAATCCTTCGAGCTTAATACCGGAATCCCGAGCTTATCCACTGTCGCTAAGGAAATAAAATTGTGTGTTGCCCCCGGATCTATCATAATGACCACCTCTTCGCCTCCAATTTTTCCAACAATCTTCATGGTTTTTGGGTTAGTTAGTCCTACCACTGAATTTAGAGAAACCTCCGCCGGAAATTCGTCGGTTGGTGGTTCCACTGTTTCTTCTTCCTCGTCTCTCTCTTCTTCCTCGTCTCTCTCTTCTTCCTTGGCCAAGAGAACGCTTAATTCCCGTCGCCGGCAACGGTGGCCGATGGCCCACTTCTCGTCGCAGCGAAAACAGAGCCCCTTCTCTCTACGTTGTTGCCATTCTCGATCTGTCAGCCTTCTCACTTCTCCAGCAGGCTTTGTAATATTACTCCCCTGGCTATTTACTGATTGTTGTGAAGGTGAGGTTGGCCTACTACTCCACCAGCCCATCCTTTTATATTTGGCCCAGATGGTGGTAAGTATGAAGCTGCTATACTCAAACTAGGGTTTTTATTATATGTGGGTTGCGGCCCACTTCGCTGGAATCCACTACTTACTGCCCTCGCTCCAATCCCTTTTTGAGATCGGACCCGGATCTTCTCCTCAACCCGCATAGCCATCATCATAGCCTTATCCAAATTAATTGGATCCAACATTCTAACTTCTGCCCTAATTTCTTCCCTCAGCCCATTCATAAATTGGCCTAACAGAATACTCTCTGGTACGTTCTCCAACACACCAGCCATTTTTATGAAGTTATCACGATACTCCATTACTGTGCCACTCTGCACCACCGCCAGCCACTGCTCATACAAGGAGCCTGAGTTCGCCGGTCGGAATTGCTGCAACATTAATTCACGGAGCTCCGGCCAAGCCTTGATCGGTCGTCTCCGGTGCTCCCACTGGTACCAAGCCAACGCTCCTCCCTCCATTCCGACCACCGCCGCCTCCATCTTCTCCTCCTCGTTGAGGCGGTAAAAATGAAAATATCTCTCTACCTTTGTCACCCATCCATCTGGATCTTGTCCATCAAACAAGGGCATATCCAACTTCCGAAATCTCCAATTTCCTCCAGATGACCCGTAACCACCAGGCCCTCCACCAGATCCTACACCAACCGGATTTTGCTTGGTGCCAAGCCCTCCCCCACTGCCATAAAATCCTGTCTCAAAATTTCCCACTCCACCTGTGAATCCTCCGGCCAAATTTTGCTCCCTTCCCACACTTCCTTCGGAATCAGCTTGGGGTTTGAGCACCTCCATATTATCTGGTTGCAAAGAATAAATGGTTTTCAAATCCGAGATACTAGATCTTACCTCGGTTTGAAACTTGGCTTGATCATCACGCATCTTACTGATCATTCCCTCCTGCGTTTCTCTTGAACGATCAATTCTTCCTTCTAACGTTTGAGTAATCTGCTCCAGGGTAGCTGTGATTTGAGGAGTGAGAGTGCTTTGCATAGTTGCTGCTGCTTTACTTACTGCCGAGTTCACAGCCGCTGCAATTTCTTTAGCCATGGAGCTTTGCAAGTTGGCCATCTCTTCAGCCATGGAGCTTTGCAAATTGGCCATTTCTTCTTCCAGTTTATCCATCCGATGGGCTTGGTTAACAGGTGCCATGGAACGTAGCGGCTCTGATACCAAGTTGTAATGAATTGGTTTTCTCAACCCAGCTCACTACTAATCAAAAGAACTTTCAACAACTCACAGGAGAGCAAGCAATGAAATAATCAGCAATAAAAGAGATAAGCTAGAGAAGGCAGAGGAAGCTTTTTGTATTATAAGTTTTTAGGGAAAACTGTAAAGATAGCTCAAGGCATTCGAGAGGCCAAGATCTCTCCCAAAACAAGTGAAAACAATACAAATTTCTGCACCCCCTCTCTCCTAACATTCCTCTCCTTTTATACTAACCAACTCTGCCATTCCAGACTAATTATTCCTTCTGCATAATATTCCTT
Organism: Patellifolia procumbens; assembly: GCA_947645195.1. Taxonomy (NCBI): domain Eukaryota; kingdom Viridiplantae; phylum Streptophyta; class Magnoliopsida; order Caryophyllales; family Amaranthaceae; genus Patellifolia; species Patellifolia procumbens. The sequence continues at coordinate 29,618 of CANSGD010000139.1, forward strand.
TTGCATAACTGAATTATAGATGATGTGCCCATAGTACCCTCATGCTGGTGTCCCCTTCTTATTTCTTCTTGCATATGTCAGCAAAATAGGTGGCCTGGGTTGGTTCATTACAACGTCATGAGCAACGTTAAAAGTTCCTTGGGTAGGCTGGTCGCAAACGAAGCACCTCTTCTTCTCGGAATGTTGCTGCATCAAAAGACTTGAATTGCATATCATAATTCTGGGTTACCTTTAAAGCACAATGCTCACAGAAATAGTGCCTACACTTGGTCACCAAAATATTAGCATTGACAAATGCTTGCTTGCAAATCTGACATGCCATTGGCAAAGAGTTGTCGCCGTCTTCCTCCTCCTCATCATCATCATCACCCTGGCCTCCTAAAACCAAATTTCTCTTCCTTGCCTTCTCTGCTTCCTCCCATTCTTTGTCTATTTGCCAACCAGACTTAGAATCCCCTCGATCATGCATAAACTTACACGAGTCACCATACCCACAGTAGCCTGTTTCCTTGTAATCCTTACAAATGTCTGGTTGATAGTCATATCTTGCTGAAACTCTAATATGAGCGGAGACTCTCAGAGGCCCATGATGAGCCGCCCCAACAGTTTGCTCTCGACGAAACCTGCTCTGTAATCAGTGTAGTTGCAGATCCCCATATATACCTTTAAGGACTCTGTTGCTTCCCTTGCTGCAAGAGCTCGCTGACGAATAGCCCTGGCGTCTCTGGAGATTTCTGTCTCAATTTGGAGGACAGCTGTTGCTTTACTATCTTGTTCGACTTGAATCTCTTTACACGAATCGTATTCAAAGCGCACTTTCTTTGACTCCTTAGTCAATTCAACAGACGGTGTTGAAAAATACAATTTGTTGTCTGCCATGGAAGACGGTTTCTTAGCAATAAGTAAAAAGCAACTGCCTTCACCTTCGTCATCATCAATTTCATTAGTGGGTCGTTTTCTTATGTTTCTGTTCTTCATTGTTTTATAAAGCTGCAAACTGCCATGGTTAGCCAAGGAAAAGCGGATCAGTAAAGTCAATTAACGTATACCATGATAATATTAGAACAACCAACTCGAAATTAACCAAACAGGTCTTATTAAAACGGCCCAATTGTAGTGATCTACAATCTATGTTGACATATTGTGGCCGTTATAAAACTTTTCCAATACTCCATCATACACTCCGATTTAGAATTTAGAACTCTAATACTTCGAGTTCTAAACAAATGGAAATGTTGGTTCTGTGAGATCGAATGGACCAAAACTATATCATAATCACATAAAAGCACAAGATTTATGGCAATCAGAAGTTCATTTCCTCCCAAAACTGCACAATTTAACACCTCTACTAGGTTAACAATCAATAATCCTTCAAGATATTTAGTATCCAATCTCACTGATTAGTTGAATTAGTATTCTAGAAATTGTGATCCAAACTTATTGATTGATGATGAATGCTTTATATATATTGATAATACTTAATAAAAGAGGGAAATAAGATGACGAATTGGGATTACATTGTTAAGCTTGAATGGAGGAATTTTAACATGCTAATAACACAAAATACACCAATCATAATATTTTAAGAAGGAAAATTTCCAAGCAAAACACAACACAAACATAAACACAGAGAGAGATTCAAGAAAGTCGAACAGAAATAAAATTCCTGGAAATTAACATTGAAACGATGAAATTGAAATTGAAATTAAAAAGGGTAATTCTACCTGATAACCCTTAACTTTTGAAAATTCTACATAGTAGCCAAACTTTTTTTTTTCTTTCTATTTGGTAACCTTGTACTTTATACTTTGTATTTTGTATGACCTTATTATATAAAATATGATGTTTTAAATTAAAACTGATTTATTAAAATTAGAAACTGATTTTTTTTTAGATTAGAAATAGATTTTAAATTACAAAAATACTATTTTTTTAAAAAAATAAACTTGTCACCCTCCCCCTACCCCCACACCCCCACCCCCACCAAGTTGACCACCATCCCCACCACCAAACCAACCGAGAACCACCCAAACGAACCGCAAACCACCCTCAACAACCACTACACGAACCTAAACTACCCAAACAACCCTCAACCACCACCAAACCAACCGAAAACCACCCAAACGAACCGCAAACCAGCCCAAACAACCACCAAACGAACCTAAACCACCCAAAACAACCCCCAACCACACCAAACGAACTAAAGAGCAACCTTCACCACCACCAATTGAACCGGAAGGCACAAAAACAACCCCCAACCACCCAGATCTGAATCGAAGTTCGTGTTTTCTGACGGAGGGAGGAGGAGAGAGAGGGTGCTTTTAGGCGGTGGTGGTTGTCGGGTTTGGACGGCAATGGCGGATTAGGGTGGTTCTGTTAGAGGGAGCGCGATGGTGGTTGTCGGGTTATGACGGCAATGGGTGGCGGAGGGGCTGGGCTAGGCGAAGTGCTGGCCTGTGGTGGTCGACTTGGTGGGAGGGGGGAAGGTTAAATTTTTGTTTTTTATTTTATTTTAAAATTATTTTTTATGATTAATAAATCAGTTTCTAATTTTAATAAATCAGTTTTAATTATAAAAAAATCATATTTTATATAATAAGGTCATACAAAATACAAAATATAAAGTATAAGATTACCAAATAGAAAGAAAAAAAAGTTTGGCTACCATGTATAATTTTCAAAAGTTGAGGGTTACCATGTAGAATTGCATTCTAGAAATTAAACACAAATAACTGAATGAAATTGAAACACATACCCAAAGAAATTCAAGAAACTCGATTGGGATGTCGTTGCTAATCAATGTCGGTCTTCAAAAGAGGAAAAAACAAGCGAGAACGACAATGAGAATAGAGAAGGAGGAGAGAAGAGGGCTTCTGTAATAGATAGAGGATATCTATCAATTTATTCGTTGTATATTTATAGGTACATATAGGGCATGTTCTCCCCATCTTATTTTTAGTTCAATTCAGTTCAGTTCAATTTAGTTCAGTTCAGTTCAATTCAGTTCAGTTTAGCTCAAATCAGTTCAGTTCTGTTCAGTTCAGTTCAGTTCAGCTCCATTCTTTTATAACCATTTTGTTAAATATTATTATTATGTTGGTCTAATTTATTTACTAATTACTTTTATTATTATTTTTATTTATATATCATTATTATTAAGTATTATTATTATATCTATATATATTTTTTTATTATATCTTTACTCATTATTATTACTATTATCATTAGGGAGGAACAAGGTATAAGTCAAAAGTATAAACCAATCAAATCGCGTTAAAACGGTTTATGATGCAATTTTGCACGGTCCGACCCAATCATTATTTTATTACTAAATATTATTATAATATTAAATATAATTATTAAAATAGTCATATTAATTTACTTCTTAGATATTATTGTTATCATATAATCATCATCAAGTATTAATATATTAATACAAAGACTATAAAATAATTATTATAAATTATCATTATAATCACTAATCATTATATTATTATTAATATTTTATGATTATTAATACTATTTATTTATAGCTATCATTTAAAAATATCCAAAATACTATTATTATTATTCATTATTAATTATTATTACTTATCATTATAATTTTTATTTAATATTCATATTATTATTGTTTAAATATTATTTATATATTTATTAAATTCAATTCAGTTCAGTTCAGTTCAGCTCCAATCAGTTCAACTCCAATCAATTCAGTTCAGCTCCAATCAGTTCAACTCCAATCAATTCAGTTCAGTTCAGTTCAGCTCCAATCAGTTCAGCTCCAATCAATTCAGTTCAGTTCATTTCAACTCCAATCAGTTCAGTTCAGTTCAGTTCAGCTGAATTATGCCGAAGAGAACAGGCCCGTAGTATATTTTATAAATTATGTAGTATATTTATAAGAAGTTTAAGGTGGTATATTTTCTCAATAAATTTAGAACTTACTGAACTTGTAGTATATATATAGAAAATGTAGTATACTATAGAAAATCGTAGCATATTTGTATCCAATAGATGTTTAGTTCACATCTATCAGATATGAACTAAGCTTTTCCCGAGGAGAGAATAAAGAAGGAGCGATATATGAAGGTTAATTATTAAAATCGCTTGAAAAGATAAGAACTAATAGCGAGCGTTAGATTTAATCCCACGGCTGGGACGGCTTATTTTCAGTTTCCAAATTAGGATTTGGTTTTTACCAGATCCATCCCCTATATTATATGCTAGTCTTATATGCACGTTATGCGTGCGGCGAATTGATTTCAACATTAACTTATTAGATGATGTAAGTAGACTTATTCCCGTTTCAACAAAAATACGGCATATCATATTCATCTAAAACATTTAAAAAATAAAGATCTCAATACAAATGACTTAAGTCTTGGATATGATGAACATTTTAAATAATAATAAACTACTACATTATTGTTTATGAAAATATTCAATCGGCTTGGTTTCGCTTGTATAACCATATGCACTCTTCAGCCCAATCAACCTTTAACACATAGTTAACAGTGTAAGAATGCATTGGATTGAATTTTCCAATAGGGGGCGCAACACAAACACGAAAGTTTGACTTTCCAATGTTGGTAAATTATTTTCCAACTCCATACGGCCTTGAGGCTGCAATTCAAATTAAGGCATAATATGTATCAGTAGTATGGATATTATTTGCATAAAACGATAAATTGAAACACTATTTATTAAGTGAAACCTTCTATAGCAATGTCTTGATGTCAGCTGCCGACTGTTTTAATAAGAATTGTGCTTGGTCATTCATTAAAGTGACTTTTAAAGAGCCACTTTTGTCTACTATATAGAGATGAAGGTTTGACCTGCGAAAAAAAGAATAACTCTAAGTTGCTCAATTATATATAATATATAATAATCACATATAACATATAACTTTAACCTTTTGTATTGTAAGTTAATTACCTTGGCACAAATGTTGTGTTTTTGAGATTGCAAGTTTGACATAATTGAGATTCGCTCATCGAATTTCATTTTTTGAGGCAATAACTATATGATTCATATAAGATATTATTTCTTGATTCCACAGCATGTATAGTTCCAATAAGTCGACAATGGTCAACCTCTTAAACATCACAAATTGTTTTATCAGTAGTTTTAATTATATTGTTTATTGTATTATAATCACAATCTACCGAAGGTTGTGAAACAAATACATTTCTAATGGTATAAAATGTAGCAATTCGGATTCGGCCAGCATTAGAAATAGCAATAGATGAATGCATAGATACTGCAGTTGACCGAGACCATTCCATAGATACTACAGATGACCGAAACCATTCCACTTTCTTCGAAGCCAAATATTCTGAGGTATACCTGAAAGATGTAAATATATTGTATTAATTCTGTGAAACCCAATAAAACCATGAAAAACAAACTTTTGGTGGTTGTATATATACCATTTGGATAGTTACACATTCATTTACTGGATTTACATAAATTCTTGTAAGATACCATGTTGAAATTGATTAGCACATGAACAATTTAATAATCATAGAAGTTATACTTTGAAATTGATTTATACCATTAAAGTCTTTCACATGAAGGCCACATGCAACAATAACGGCATACTTATACAGCTCGATATCCATTATAGAAACAAATTCATTCCATAGTTTTAATCTTGCTATTGTCAACCTATAATTAAGTAGAGAAATAAAAAATTTATAACATAATGAAGTTGAAGGAAAATTAAAATAAAAAATATGGTTCACAACATAACATTATTGTTGACAAATGCTTACGTGTTGTCCATGACAGCAACTTCTCTTTTAAGGAATCTATTTTGAATGATCTCTGTTGGTGAAAAGTATACGACAATACCCATAATATCTGTAGATAGTATTAAACTTTGTTAAGTCTGAATTGCATATAAAGAATTCCAAAATCGGGTAAATGAGGGAAATTACCAAAGACTCGATCTGTACGATCGACATAAGCATTCAACCTATTCAAAGCAATTAAATTATAATGGAATGTTGGGAATGGTGTATCATCTTCTTCCTCACAGGTAACATTGGTTTCATGTGTAAGCGACATCTGATAGTGGTTTGGAACTAGTTTGTTTCTTTTATCTGCGCAAATGACTTTCACCCCCAGAACCACATAAATGAATCCATCTTGAAACCTCCCTATGAATCTTTCCACATGAGGCGAGTAAATAGCACACTACATGCTTTCGCTCTATAAAGGATAATGTTAACAAAAACTCCTTCATGCCCTTGTATTTTTCCTTTGTTTACAATAATCCTTGTGGTGTTCTTTGAAATTCCTCGTGATAGTGCAACATAAAGCTGACCGTGGCTAAATACATGATTTGGGAGGTATATGCCTCATGGGGAATCTTTTGCCCTTGTGACTTATTTATCGTCAGAGCAAAACTCAACTTCACTAGAAACTGCTTTCTAACCATTTCAAATGGCAATTTTATATCTTCAGCCGTCTTTAATGGGATTCTGGGCAAGAAGACTTTGTTTCCTCTTGAATGCCCAGTTAAAATCTCGGCATCAATAAAATGGTCCTTCAACGAATGACAAAGCAACCGTGTTCCATTGTAGAGACCATTTTTAGGATCGATATTTCTTAACAGGTTTTAGAGTAAGAGTAGGCAATCCCCACCCTACAATGGAATTTAAAAACACTTGTTGATACAAATTTCTCCTGTCCTCAAGAACAGAATCAAATGAATAGTAAGTTTTTCCTTCACCAAGAAACTTTTCAACAACCTTGTCATTAATTTTATCAATATCTTCGTTCAAGGGTGTGATGATTGCCCTTTCAACCATATAATTCCCGTGTCATACATGGTCAGCTAAATTTGGAAATATATTGTCAATCAACTCTTCTATCGAGTTATCGGAAATTGAGGGTATAACCATATGATTTGGCAGTTGAATCATTTGTTCTGGAACAGTTGGTTCATCCCCATTCCCAAATTGATAGTAAAAAAGTTACAAATGCATTGTCATTTCTTGATCTCATGTTTTGTTTCAAATGTAATATGCGAATGTGTTTCCAAATAGGTGACCTAACAAACGGTGCATCAATCATTTGAGCCGTAGTTCCATTTCTAACAACCGGTAGAACTTGTCTAAAATCACCGCCAAATACAATGATTTTCCCCCCAAATGGCAAGTCATTCCCCATCAAATCTTTAAGTGATCGCTCAACAGTTTCAAATTGATATTTGTGTGTCATCGGAGCCTCATCCCATATGATTAAGGCACAGTGTTTGAAGATATAATGGCAGTTTTAGAATGCTTGGTGAATGAGCAAGATGATGAGCTATCAGGTTTTAGTGGAAGTTAAAATTTGACTGGGATGTTCTTCCCTGATGTAACAATGTAGCTACAATTCCTGATGTCGTTGGGAATAGCTATTTCACCTCTACTTTTCACAGTAGCTAAAAGTGCTCTACATTAGAATGTGTTTCCGGTACCTCCAGGACCATCGACGAAGAAAATACCACCGGCTTTAGAATTAACAACATTCATTATTGTGTCATATGCAAATCGTTCGTCGGCATTAAGATCATCAATGCATGCCATGTCTTCTTCTAGAACCGACACTGAAAATATTCCTCCATGATTGCTGGAAGATCATTGATGTCGTCCTCGATACTTTCAGGTAAACTTGGCAACTCTGTGTAGTCAGAAATCCTTTTTCTAAGCGTTGTAGTAAACGGTCTAAGTCATATAAGAGTTTACGAGTAAGAGCAACATTGTTATCTGTCATGTTTGAGGATGGATAATCCTCAACCATGTAGGAGAAAAACTCATCCCAGAGGGCACGTAATCCTGTTGGTTGACAGTAAACCAAGATGGTTGCAAATAACCTTCGCAATGATAATGGCATTTGTACCGCAGATGCTTCAAGAAGACACTAACGAATGCTTTCATCACTTTCTATTAGACCAATAGATTCTGCAGCAGCTCGAAATGTTGGATTTGTGACTCCATTAACCGTTCTTAGATGTTCAAATGATTGAGGACCCCTTACATGATTTAGCATCAATCTCAGATAAAATCTTTCTCCTTCCAAAGGAGAAGCTACATATAATCGACCCATTACTCGCTGATTACTTCTCCTTCGTTGCCATTCAGAAGTTGAATAAACCTACCTATAATGTTCTGGAAAGTCTTTGTAAAGATATCTTCTTGCATCAACATCAATTTCATTCTTCTTGAAAAATTGAGTCAACATCGTTTGAGAGTTTCTCGAGTTTTCTAATATATTGGAAATTGGTCGATTCCCTTCGAACCTCACTTGATGCATGTTTGGGAGATGGACATGCAAACGATCTACAGATGGACAAATTCGAGTCACATGAAATTTGTAGAATTTCCAAAAAGTTTCTAGTGCACAAATCCATCTCGCGTCAACATACTGGGCGATCTCATCGCCATTTTGCACTTCCATGGATACTCTGTCTGAACCCTTATGTATATACTTATAGAGATATTTTACACACTTAATGCTGCTACATATCTCTATATTGATGTGGCAATCGTACATCAGGAGCAAAAATGGATTGTATGGAGCTACCCATCGGTTATCTACATTTATCCTAGAATTCTGTCGCAATGGTACTGGTGGACGATCTTGTCGACGGCGGTATATTGGGTAAGAGTCATTTCCTTGCAATGTTTCATTTGAAAATGACCTAATGAATCCTTTCTTACAACTGCCTTGTTTCATGCATGGGGCTTTGTGATTGTGAACACCACATGGGGTATGAATCATGTGTTTTAGGATTTTTTTGTATAATTCAGGTTCTTCTTGTTCATTAGGAATTTCTGCTCTCACAATCTTGTCAAAGTCATCCGGAATGCTTAGTTTGTCGTTTTCATTCAGGACATGTGAACATGGGGGAGTCCCCTCTTTTGAAACTCAACTACATATACATAAGCAACCACCTTTCAAAGAATTCCTCTTTCTAGCACTTCTTTTTTTAACTCTTCGAATTTAGCATGGAACACCCTTGTAAGTAGGTCTGGCCTATCATTTGAAACTTGACCAGGCAGTAATTCTGATTGTATTTCTAACCAAGACGGATCGCATGTCATTGTCAAAAATATATCGGGCTTGCCAAACTTCTGTACCAAGGCCATAGCATCTTGGTACCTCTGGTGCATATCTCGAGGACTTCCAACAAACGAAGATGGTAGTATCGTTCTTCGACCAACATTATCTGGGCATGGAAATTTTTGACAATTAATGTTTACGTAAAAAAGCAGATTTATTTTGTAAGATAATTGAATTAGCTATTGAATCTGAACCTGTGTTATGCTCTCCAGCATGTAGAGAATCCTCTAAACCTTTGTACAAATCAGCACGAATCTAGTCTTGTTTGTACCAATCCATCTCAAATTGGATGCTTGCATTTTAACGCAATTATCAACAACAAATTGTTGAAGTAGACGCCCCCCTCTTAAGATTAATGAATCAAGATATTGTTGCATCTAAGTAAAGTAAAAAAAAATTGTTAGAAGCTTATTAAGTTTAGTGTGCATAAGGGTGTGCACTGAACCGGACCGAAATGGACCGAACCGGACCGAAAATTTCCGGTCCGGTCTTTGGTCCTTAAAAAATACAATTCCGATTTTCCGGTCCGGACCAAAAACCCATAAAACTATACATAAATTTATTTTGGTGTTAAGAAACAATAGTAAAATTACCCAAAACTATTATTTTTATGTGTCACTAGTCACTTATACTTCCTCCGTTTCGCAATACTCGCAACGTTTCTTGTTAGCACACTATCCAATGCAATACTTTGAACTTTAATATCTCGAATTATTGATAAGTAAAAATTATGAAAAGTTGATATTATAATAGTATGAATTAAGACGAATCAAATAAGACCCCACTTGGCTATATTTTTTCTTATACGCTTGTGAAAAATTATAATATAAGTTTGGTAAATGAATAGTGATTACTATGCTTATGTTGCGAGTATTGCGAAACGGAGGAAGTATATATTTTGAATTGAAATTAGAATTTAAAATATAGTATAAGTAGATGAATATGTTTAAAAAGTAGAAAAAATATTTCATATAAAATAAAAAATCATACAAACCGGTCCAAATCTGGACCGGACTGGAGTTTTCCGAACCGGTCACCTCTAGATCGGAATTTTTTTGGTCCGGTCTTCGTTCAGCAAAATAGTTGCGATTTCGGTTTCGGTCCAAACCGGTTCTGGTCCGGTCAGGTTTTGGACCGGTGCACACCCCTAAGTGTGCATAGGCAAATAGGTATTTCTCAATCAAAATGAATACCTGAAACATATATGCATAGAATTCTCGGCAAGTCACCTTTCTACCAGTTGTCGAGAGAGTATTTAGATCCCAACCATAAGAGCCATAAGGAAACAATAGAGGATACTGTAATGGGTAATAATAACCTGCAGTATCTTTAATAAAAATCAATTGGCCATTAACAGACTCTATCATAATATCGCGTTCTTTCAAGTTAGCAATATCATCTCCCCTAACAACAATGGCTGCCACCTGGGATGCTGATGGCATCGAATATTGATGATTATTAAGAGGTTGCTCTTTAATGACAAACTTGCAGTCCTGTAAGTCACTACGTTAAGCAAGATGGCGAAGAGTATGGACAAAAGGATTATGAGCATTGAGAATATGCTTAATTTTGTCAATGATATCGATTTATAATGAAGTATTTTTTTTAAGCTAAACGATTATCATTTTCATAGTCAGTGTCATAAATGTAGAGTTGAAGAAACTGAGGACGATCATTTGAGGTAGTAGGTAGGAATCCACCAATACGGTGATAAATTAATCCTTGAGCATGGAATGTGTACAGACCTTGGCATGCGTTAGCCAATCCATCATCTACGTGTACTCCCATTGAAGTGAACGCAAAGACATGGTTGTACTTTCGAATGTTTTGTCTGAAATGAGACCCATCCTCCGACTGATCGGATAATAGGTCAAGCAATTCGATAGACAAAGGTCATTCAGGTATGACCTTCCCATTTAAGCAACAAAGTTCAGAAGTTTCACATGAAACAACCGTGCTTGACAATGGGGACATGTTGTCATTGGAGGCAAACTGAATATAAGCACCCCTTGAGTCTCTTGGTATTTTCTTGCATTATTTCGATAACTATGTCTGCCCACTTTCCATACTCGTACATCAGAGCTGAGATTTGATGTATTATTGGCATTTGATGTATGATTATCACCGATATCAAACATATTATCTGGCGAGCACCTTTCATCTTCTGTCCCAATATAGCGTGAAATGTCTCTTGATGCGTATGATGTAGGGTATGGTATATTTGCATTTGTTGTACTACTTTCCCCACAAAAGAATCGATTTGGCAAGTTCCTTCTACTTTCAACGTCCTCATAACTATCATGGAACAATTGGTTATGATTTTCTAAGTTTGCTTGCGTGTTGAGTAAGCGTAGTTCATTAATGCATGGAGTGTACTACCACAATGTCTTCCATAGGCCTTATATCTTGTGAAGTGGATGTTTGCCGTTGGTTGTCTTGAGAACCGTCCTCATTTTCTGGATGATCACGGGCATATCTAGTTCGTCTTTGTGCATGTTCACGCTCTCTTTGTTCAGGTGTCAATGACTGCCTTTGACGTCTTTTCTTATCACTCCATTTCCTCCTTTGTTCTTGAATATCATGATCTTCGTCTTCATCCATTATGAAACTACATGTATCAATTAGAACTTAATTACTGTAAATTTTGGTATTTTTGCACTAAATTATTTAGCTTATTTTGGTTGTAATTTTACCAATTTGATAATCTTATTGATGAGAAACTATTAAGCTTAATCCATTTTGTTTCCAGGCGAATGGTAATCTTATGGTATTTTATGCTATATATACCTATTTTTTATCTTAATGTTATTGAAACTATTATACTTCCTCCTTTTTTCATTGTTGACTATATTTTCCATTTTAGGAAGTTTTAAATTAATGACTACACTTCTCCTTTATTCCCTTTTTAGTAACTATATCTCTTTCGTGTGCCGAATTGGTTTTAACATTATAAAGCTGATATATAATTAATTGTATAATCTTATTACTTCCAGGCGAATGATAATCTTATTGTATTTTATACTATATATACCTATTTTTATCTTAATGTTATTGAAACTATTATACTTCCTCCGTTTTTCATTGTTGACTACATTTTCTATTTTAGGAAATTTTAAATTAATGACTACACTTCTCCTTTATTAGTAGTTTTATCTCTTTCGTGCGCCGAAATGGTTTTAACATTATAAATTTGATATATAATTAATTGTATAATCTTACTAAGTAGCTAATTATCAAAAAAAAATTATATTTCTATAATAACAAAAGAGACATGAAAAATTAAGAAGAATTAGGCTCAAAAAAGAAAAAGACATAAATAATGAATAACAATTAGATTCATAAACAACATAATATAACTTAATAACATATCCATTAAAATATGTATGCCTTTTAGATTCTCCGTTTCTTGGCTTTCTGGGTCGTGTAATGGCAGTATGGGTCTTTTTAGGCGACTGTGACTCATAATATATCTTCAGTTTGCTTATTTTAATTAAAAACTAGTATTTAGGCCCATGCGATGCTTTGGGATTTATCTGTATTATACTACTAATTTAAAACAACTAAAATTTGGTGTAGAAAGATATTAGTAAAAACTTATAAATTAGTAGTTTTATTCGTAATTACAATTTAAATATTGTAACTTAATTATTGTTATTCATTGAAAACATATGATATCATTATAAATATTGATAAAAGAACCAAAAATAATGTAGTAGCGCAATGGTTAGAGCATTTATCTTCCATACTCGAGGACGCGGGATCGAAGCTTATCCTGGACAATTTGCACCTTTTTTATGAGAATAACGTTGATAAAATATTGTTGAAATGAAGGGAGAGTGACATGTGACAGATTTCAATATATGCTTACGCTTTTTAATATATATATATATATATATATATATATATATATATATATATAGATTACAAAAATGCCAGCTAAGTTGGTGGATACATCATAAATGGATCATTTTAGTTGGAATGTTTTGTGATAATGAAGTATTCACGTATTATTGGGGATATCACACTATATTTCTTTTACTCAGTGTCAATATATATCAAACCCATCTCACTATCACCTCTCACAAACCATCTGCTTCCCCCCTCCCTCTCCATCACCTCTACAAACCATCTGCTCCCCCCTCTCTCTATCACCTTTAACACCACCTCCAAGTTGTCTGCAACTTCCAAAATATGACATTTTTGAAGGAAAAACCCAAAGGATGATATTACTCAATATTTGTACCAATTTTGAGAGAGAGATGGGGATTAGCTCGTTTGTTACCCAAAGCTTGGTTTCCCCCGGAACAGTGGGTGCATGTTTTTGTTTGGTCAGATTTGAGGGTCTTTTAAATCAGATCTTTAATTATAGGGGGTGATTGAATACTTGAGAAACGACGCCATGTAATCCACATTCAGTGGATCCCGCGGTTGAATATTTAAGAGAAGCTGCTTCGGAATCATACTACAGTGGTCCATGCGCCACCTACAGTCGTTCACGCGCCGGTGAAGAAGCTCATTTGTTAAATTGAATAAGTAAAAATTCACCCTTTAGATTTAAATGTTCTGGAAAAAACCAAACCCATAAAGGAAAATATTTCTCCCTCTTTTTTTTAATTGTGCCGGTGTAAACCAAACCCAGAAATCAAAATTATAAAAAAATTCACCCTCTTTTTTAATTTGTTTTGGAAATTTTAATACCCATAATAACTCTAATGGGAATTCGCTATTACTAACAAATTCCTCACCAAAGTATGAAATTAACAACTTGATTTTGATGGATTGCCAATTTCATGATCTTGCTATTGGTGAAGACATAATAATTGATCAATATTTGTATGAAAGACTTCTTAAGACTTTGTCTTTTCAAGGTAATTTTCAATATTTTTTTTAATCTTTTATCATTTTTTAAATAAAATGAGATTAAAAGGTAATTTTCAATTTTTCTTTTAATATTTTATCATTTTTTAAATAAAATGAGATTAAATTTTGTGTGCAGAGTTGCAAGGAATTAAGAGAGGACAAACTTTCAATCTTCTTCTCACTCTTTCTTCTTCCTTATAATATTTTTTTCCCGATTTACTAAATATCAAATTGACAATATTTAGTAAAAGGTATTGTTACAAAGTAAAGAGAGAGAATAGAGTTGAGTTGAAGATCTTACAACTCAAGGACAACATATCTTTATGAGCCGACGGAGAGGGTTTATGAGTCGACGGAGAAGGTCGGCTGGGAACGGGGCGGCAGCGGCTGGCAGAGGTGTGTTGACAGCGGCACAACCAATTTTTTTGTGTTGCAACCATAAAGTTAGATACAAAAATACTTCAAGGTAGTAGCTGACCATTGGACATTGTAACTTACTTGAGCTATGTATCCAAAACAAGCTACTAGCTCAATTGAGATCAAAGAGGAAAGAGCAATAAATGCTCATGACTTGAAGAATAAAAATTGATGTTGGTAGGAAACATTTAGCTACATAAATTGTTGCTTACCAATGGAGGAAATGATGGCTTAAAGGGAATATATCTAGAAATTGTGAGGTGGCATTGCTGGCAACAAAAAGAGTAGCTAAACCATTGTAGATGGTCTTAACTATAACTGTGCACCTAATATGCTCCCCGCCTTTCAGTCATAATCACCCCCCCCTCAATGCCTCAACTCTTAACCACTAATCCACTATGTCTCTCATCTTCCTATTTCCACCTTTCTGTTTTCACTTTCAAGGAAAGATAACTTCCTTTTTCTCTCACTTACTACTTCATGAGGGCGATCAGCTACTCTTTCTCAGTTTTAGTTATAATTCAATTTCTCTTACTCTAACTCTTTCTCTTGCTCCAACTCCTATACATGGGCAAACATTGCATTCAAGTTCAACTACCAACACAATAAGAAAAAGGTAAATGTACTATTTTATTTTCAAACCATGCTTCGTAATTGAACTATGCTTTGTAAAATGGTTAATGAGATTGCAGAAAATAATGTACACGGTTGTGAAACGCGTTTCCAACTTCAAATTAGAGATTTTGTGTGTTGTTCTTTGTCCTTATATTGATATTCTACAAGTACGATAATCATTTTCGGGTATTAATTTATGTGGGGAACTTCTGTCAAGCATTTTATAATCCAACCTTATATCTACAAACCGAGAGGAGTTGAAACGGAAGTCAAAGAAAAACGATTAACGTATTTTTTTAAAGTTCATAATTGAACCATATTTTTCTCACACTTGCGGAAAAAATTAACTTTCATAATTTAGTCTATTGATTAGATTGTTTTATGATGATCTACCCAAAATTTAATTTGTTTATCATTTTGCTTTATTTAGTCAATAAACATATACATAAAGCCTACCCTATTACTGAGAAGTTTTTAATCGAAAATCAGATAAAAAATAATGGAATAAGCAAAAATTCAAAGAGAAAAAAACCAATTTGGATTCATCAAATCATTGAACAAATTTACGTTTAGGAAGGAAAGTGGGATAGGGGTGGGGAAAGTGGTTTTTAAATAATAATATGGGTATATTAATTTCCGATACAAATAGTATGATAAGTTGATAGCGATTCTTTATTAAACAATAAGGGTATATTTTTTTTCCGGCTGAATACAACTGAACTGAAGGCAAACTCTGAAAAGAAGGATGAATGATTTAGATTTTGTGTTATGAAGAAAATGGGGTTTTGGAACTTGGTAGCATTTGTTAAATGATGAGCTTATAGTAGGTGGGTGTGTCTCCTTTCCACGGGTATCTAGACACTAAAACGAAAATTCAATAGTTTACCAAAGTTTTAGCATTTTCCTTCGTCATCGGCATTGAGTATGAGTATTAAAAGAGAAAAATCCCTTTGTAAAGAGGAAAAAAGATCAATTTATGTTATTCATTTTTTATGTATGACTTCTACGTGATGTCGTATTATTTAAATTAATTGTTTTTTTTGTTTTTGGTAATTGCTTTGTTCTTTAGTAAGGAGGTTGTCATCATTTCAATGCATTCATATTGGTAATGTTAAAATAGATTTATTTTTGTTTAATAAACTTATATGTGGTATTGAGAACTTAACTTCTGATAGATGTTTTCTTAACAAATATGATAAGCCTATAATTTTTTTGACGGGGATAAGCCTATTTATATAATCTATTATGTTAATATTAAAACCAATGTGACGTACGCATCGCGTGAATATAAGACTAGTCTATATAAAACAAGGATCAGTTCAATAGGTAACCTTTAAGTTCACTTCAGTCAAAATATTAAGTGCTTCAGTCCTGCTTGGTCTTCCCGCAAACTTTGCCAAGTATAGGTAGCCTTTAAGTTCACTTCAGTCAAAATAAGTTCAATTCAATAGTAATAAGGCCAATTCAGTCAAAATAAGTTGAGCTCAGTAGTAATAAGTTTAGTTTAGTAAAAATAAGTTAAATTCAGTGCTAATGAGTTCAATCCTTAATAAATTTCTTAAAGTTTCAGCAAAAACAATTTCAATTTAATTATATTGTATTTACTATATTTGGGATAAACCTCTCTGGGCCACAAGTCAAAACCAAAACATATCTAATTAATGAATGACAGTACATCTATAGGAAATGTGCACGTAGCATGCAATTCAACAACTAGTGATACCAAAAAGAAATAACTTTCTCTCACTAAGGGAGAGCATCTCTCTCTAAGAGGTGGAAAACCAAGCTACTAATATCATCTCCCACACCCCATAACACCCAACACTATAGAACCACTACAGCTAAAACTCCTCCTGAATCAAAACCAACACCAAACAACATCCCAAAACTTGCAAGCCAAAATAAAAAACACTTCAGAACTCAAAAAGCAAATGGAAGTCATACTAAACTTAGAAGGAGACCTAAAAAAGATGGGCGGGAAAGTGCACATCCATGATGGTGACTTAGTTCCATCAGATAACGTTTTCAAAAAAGCGGTAATCGGGAAATTTCGTGATCATTGCACATTTAGCGAGGAAACCATTCAAAACTGGGTTTTCCTAAGGTGGACTTCAAGGGATCTCATTCACGTCAAGAAAGTAGGAAAATTCTACTTCATTTACTGTTCCCACATTAGGGATCGCGACAATCTCTTATCCCTGGGATCAGCATGCTACGATGGAGCTTTCATGACGTTCACGGGATGGTATCCCAACGCCTCATGCAGATCCTTAGACTTCAAAAGAGCAACCCTATGGGTGAAAGTGGAAAGGCTTCCTCGCATATACAACAAACGACAAATTGCAAGGAGAGGACTGGAAAGAATAGGCCAGCTCTATTACTTCGACGAGGAGTCAAATTTGGAAGGAGCGAAGGAGTATCTCAGAGCCAAGATCAGAGTCAATATACAAAATCCACTTGTTCCGGGTTTCTACCTAGAACTGGGAAACGGGGAAGCTGATGGGTCGACATCAGGTATGAAGGTGTTTTCAATTTTTGTACCAATTGTGGTAGAGTAGGCCACAAGAAATCGAGATATCCCATACCAACAGAAACAGCCAAGTTGCACTTTGCAGTCATGCAAGGAATATGTAATTATGAGTTTAATCTCAGAATTAGCCAAAATGGTGAACCTTTATACACTAATAAAATCATTGGCCTAAAAAGAGTGGAAAGAAACCGCACCACTAGGGTTGATCTTGTTAATCTTCCCTCCGCAAGAGATGAACCAGGCTCGAGTTACTCCGAACAAACAGTGGAGGGGAATCAAGACAGAGATGATGACTCTGAGAATTCGGATTCGGGCCCATCGGACGGGTCTGATGATTCGGATGGCCCAGGGAACGGTAGAAATAGAAACAATGGAGGAGGAAGCAGCATGGGGAAAAGGAAACGTAAAGACGGAAATTCAAGTAACAATGAAGCAACTTCTAAAAGAAGGTCTCCCTGAACGTGGTGGCCCGGTGAAACCAGTAACCGAAGACGCGAAGAGGGGATCGTAACCATATCGAATGACGTCATCGACGCGGCTGTATTGAATGAATTACCTGCAGGGAAGAAGAAAAGGAGTCAAGAGACTCATTTATTGCTTCACTTATTACTCCTAAACTACATTTCAATTGCAATCTGGAAGCTATTAGATCAATTGAAGCAATTGAAATTGAAGGAAACCCCAATCCTGCCACAGCCGAATTCCCCAGAGGAAAGTACCATTAAACTCAAAGAAGCTTTTGATGCAAGTAATGATACAACCTGCCAAACATTTAACCCCATTTATAGTAAAAATCCGCTACAAGATTTTCCCCAACCACACCTTTCAATGCTAAACCCCTCAAACTGCCTCCTTATTTATCTACCCACCCGTCCCACAATTACCCACACAAAAGCAACTCCCCAAAATTCCTTATTCCCTCAAAACCCCACCACACCTTCTTTTAGCAAAAAACAACTCCACATTATCTCTCACTTTCCGGAAAAAAAAATGGAGGATTTCTACTACTTGCAAAATTTATTCTATGAAAATGACAACTCAGCCTACTCCTCTCCAGAAAATGGAAACAATCTGCCATGCCTAGACATGTTGTTCTTTCCTTCATTTCCTCTTTTAGACCCCTTCATCCCCTTTGGCTCAATTGACTACGATGAGATCAACCTTCTCTTTGGAAACCTATGGACCCGACCCTTTGTTTGAAGAAAATGCTCGTGTGGACCCCACTCCAACCCAGCTGGAGCAAAACCTGACTAAAATTTAAGGTCTTGATGAGTTGAGTGTAATACTCAATGAATGTTGCAACAAAAAATCAAAAAATTGCGTGGGAGAGAGCTCCAACTCTTCGAAAACTCAACAAGTCTCACCCGCTGACCATACCACTATAAATGAACCCATCTCTCACCTCCAAGCTTCCCCTCATAACTCCATTCAGCTAAAAACAAACCGTGGCTCTTCTGTACCTCCCAACTCTCCTCAAACAGATAACTCCTACTACTCAGCCCTCTCAGATTTTCCTAGTTAAGAAAAACTCCCTTCCATGTCTGAAGTTGCAAGTGAAATGGCAATGTTTGAATTACTTGAAAAGAATTAGTGCAACCTGGCTATAGAAGCTAAAACACTGCTGGAACAACTGAACTCAGAGAAGGAGAAAGTGAAGGAAAAGCTACCAGAAAAGCAAGACAGACGTGAAGAAGGAGCTAAAGTGGAGAAGGGAGAGAAGTCAAAAAAACGCAAGTATCGCTGCCCCAAATGCTCATGCTTTCGAAAGAAAACACAGAAGAAACAGGAGAAGGACGCTAAAGGTAAAGGTGTCCCTATTCCGGACTTGAATACCTCCCACAGGAAAATGACAACGAGGATGAGGTGTTTCAAGAGTCGCCCTTAAAGAGGAAGAAACGTCAGCTAATATACAAGGGGAAAGGTAAGCTCAAATTCGGGCTTAGTGACGATGATGAATGTTATCTGGAAGACGAAGGAGAAAGCTGGACCGAAGTACCAATCCAGTATGACCCGTACTTTGGGGTACATACGCTCGGATGGAGCGAGCTCCTCAAACGCCTCTATCACAATGACCTATGGTGCGGCTGGCCCACAGCCTCCTATGGCCGAATGACCTGCTTCAGTTGGAATTGCATGGGTCTATCAGACCTTAACACCACCCCTGCAATTAGTTTTATTAGTAATGTAATATATTCTAGTAAACTTGACTTTATTTTCTTATCTGAAACTAAGTGTAGCGTAGCTAGCCTTGAACCAATTTTCGGGAAGTTAGGGTTCATTGGCTTAGTCGGGTCGGATGATAACAAAAAATGTGGGGGGCTTTTTCTTTGCTGGACTAGTAGAGTCCAAGTTTCAATATTGCATGTTTGCCCTAACTATATTTTATGTAAGGTAGCACGCCTACCTAATGTTGAATATTACATCGTGTTTTTCTAAGGTTCCCCGTATTACTCTGATAAAATTAAAATATGGAACCAAATACAATCCTCCATTGCAAGTTTACAAGGAGGAATAGTGATGCTTGGAGACTTTAACCAAGTAGAACGTGCAGAACAAAAACTGGGAGGATCAAAGTATCTTCTGGGAGCAGCTGAGTTCCAAAACTGGAGGATCAGCAATAAATTGCACTCCTTGCCCAGCCATGGAGGCAGATTCACATGGACAAACAACCGAGAAGGAAAAGATGCCATTTACGAAACAATTGACAAAGCCTTCTACAACGATGAGTGGAGAAGTCTATTCCCAGAAGCTTCTATTCTCAACATGCAGATTTAGATTTCAGATCATAGCCCTATTGTTCTTCAATTAGAGCAACCAAGCACTAACAAAAAGAGACCATAGAAGATGGAAGCTTGGTGCCTCCAATATGGTGAAGCTAGCGACCTAATCAAAGAAGAATAGACAAAGACAATGACAGGCTCCTATCTGGGTAAGATACAGAAGAAGCTCAACAATACCTGGTTAGCCTTGAAGAAATGGTGCCTAGACTACAAGCAGGATAAAGGATTTAGCTGGAATGATATCACGGAAGAATTAGCGGAAGTCCAATCAAACTTGCACTCAATAGAAGAAGCGAATGCAGAAAGATCAAAGAGGACAAATGTGAAGAAATTACTACAGCCAGATGGTGGTATTGGAAGCAGCGAGCCAAATCATGTTGGGATGCCCTATGGGATCAGAAAACCTCCTTGTTTTTTAGAAGTGTCAAAACAAGAAAATCCTACAATGAGATCAGATACCTCAAAGAAGGGGACCAATGGATCACTGACAGGAATGAAATCAAGAAAAAGTTCTTTGACTATTTCTCAAATTTACTAAATTCGTGCCCAAATGAGAGCTCTATGGAGGATGGAGAATTGCTGGGCGATCTTCCACGTCTAAGCCCAGAACATATTACTTGGCTTCAAAAACCCATTACCCCAGAAGAGATGAAAACAGCGGTCTTCAATGCAAAGCCTTTGAAATCCCCGGGCCCGGATGGAATCTCACCAATCTTCTTCCAATCAAATTGGGAATTGGTCAAATATGAAGTCATCTCTGGAGTCAACTCATTTTTTGCAAGCGGAGAAATGCCAAGAAGTTTGAACATAACTTTCATCACACTCATACCCAGAAAAGAAAACGCCCAACAAGTAACTGCATTTCGACCTATCAGCCTCTGCAACTCCTTGTATAAAATCATTACAAAGGTGATAGTCAACAAGCTCAAAACCATACTCATGGATATAGTCGGAGAGTACCAGAATGCATTCGTGCCTGGAAGACTCATGACAGACAGCTTCCTCATTGCACATGAAATAATCACAAAGGTCAGAAAGAAAAAGAAGGGCGCCAAGTTTGAAGGAATACTCAAAGTGGATTTCAGCAAGGCATATGACAGGATAAACTGGGATTTCTTGCAAAGGGTGCTGACTGGATATGGATTCCCCCATATATGGATTCATTGGATCATGAAATGCTTCACCACCGTCACCTACTCAGTCCTGGTGAACGGAGAACCAACATAGTTCTTTTACCCCTCAGCAGGACTCAGACAGGGTGACCCTCTTTCCCCTTACCTCTTCATTTTATGCATGGAAACACTCTCGAGAAACCTGTTGAAAAAAGAAGAAGGGAAAATCAAAGGAATACTCACAAGATCTGCCTCCTCTATATCTCATCTCTTTTTTGCTGATGATGCGCTCTTCTTTTTTGAAGCTAAACCTAAACACTGCTGGGAACTGAAAGTATCGAGAGATTCTGCTCGGTCTCAGGGGAAATGATCAACTTCTCAAAATCTCATGTCATATTTAGCCCAAATACCCCCTCCTTCTTTATCATAATTCTCAGAAAACCCTTGCGAATCCAGAACCAAGACAAATTAGGAAATTATCTCAGGTGCCTGATGGAAGTCAATGGCAGAACTTTATCCCAGTTCAATAACAACCCACAAAAGATCTGTCAAAAAATCCTTTCGTGGAAATTCTCCATGATTTCGCAACCGGGTAAAATCATCCTTCTAAATGCAGTTCTAGCCATGGCAGCAGCACATATTCTTTCAATCTATCTTCTTCCACAAAAAATAAATAAGAAAATCACTTCACTCTTTCTCAAATTCTGGTGGACGTCATCCATGGAAAAGAGACCCATTTACTGGAGGAAAAGAGAAATCTTAGAAGAGTATAGACATCAAGGTGGCATGGGACTCAAAAATATCAGAGATTTCAACACAGCTCTCCTGGTCAAACAAGCTTGGAGGATCCATAACTCCCCAAACTCCCTCATAGGGAAGTTAATTGCGGCAAAATATAAAGAAGATCCTCTCGCAGCCATCCTTCACAGCGGAAGAGTGAGGCCTCCTCCTAACTCGTCTTATGCTTATAGAAGAATGTTCACAGCAACTATGACGTTAAAGGAGGGATGGAAGAAACAGCTGGGTAAAGGCCGGAAAATCAGAGTGTGGGAAGACACTTGGGCGGGGAACCTAAAGCTTCATGGAAAACCTTCTCAACAAAATCTCCAGGAAGGAAGGCCAAACAAAGTAGAAGAGCTCATAACACAA
The DNA here is from genome assembly GCA_947645195.1 of Patellifolia procumbens. Taxonomy (NCBI): domain Eukaryota; kingdom Viridiplantae; phylum Streptophyta; class Magnoliopsida; order Caryophyllales; family Amaranthaceae; genus Patellifolia; species Patellifolia procumbens. Next base: position 52,195 of record CANSGD010000139.1, read on the forward strand.
AAAGGATAGGACTTGGTGAAATTTTGGAACCTCTTCCAAAAGAGGAAGCATTAAAAATCTTGGCTACTCACATCCCAGACACGGAGATGGAGGACCGAATAAAGTGGCAGGCAACCAAGAATGGTGACTACACAGTAAAATCAGGCTTTGCTAGAGAACCCCAACGAATTGAGTGCACTTCAACAGGGTTCTGGAGGAAGATGTGGTCCTCCTCAGTTCCACCCAAATGGAAATTGCTTCTCTAGAAGATTTTTAGAAGAGCGCTGCCAACGAAGCAAAACCTACAAAAAAGAGGTTGGGAAGGCGACATAAGGTGCGACTTATGCAAAGCCCAGATAGAAACGGCAGATCACATGCTTGGGGATTGCCCAATCATTGACCGCATCTGGGCTGTGAGTGACCTGGGCCTAAGAAATAACTACTCAACTGGCCTTGGCATTGAAGATTGGGTGAAGACCCTTTGGTCCTATTTTAACTCAAGGGAAGAGCAAATGATGGTGTACTTTACCTCCATGCTATGGGCTATCTGGATTCATAGAAACAATATAATCTTTAGGAAGGACAGGCCAAATCCAATAAGCATCCAAGAAATTCAGAAAGAAAACTTTGCCAGATGGATCAAAGTTCTAGAGAATAAAGCCAAAAATCAGAAGCCTCCCAACCCTGAAGGAATAAGAGTAGATAGAATGTGTTTTGAGTCGGGAGCCAGAGATAACAACCCAATAATTGTGGTTCAAATTGATGGCTCTTGGGTAAAAGAATCACTGGGGAGCAGCTATAGGGTGGAAGAGTGAACATCAAAGCCCTTCCTTTGCCTCTCCAGTGCACGCAGAAGCCTTAGCCTGCTATTGGGGTCTGAAGGACGCCTTGCAGCACTCGAAATATATTCACATCAAAACGGACAGCGTTCTGTTAGTAAACGCGTTTAAAAGTCCAGGCTCCACTCCTCTAGAGATTGCTTCCATCATGGATGATTGCAGGAATCTCTCATGTGAATGTAGGTATTTTATTTGTACAAAGGTAAGTATAACTAATGTAGCTATGGCCCATGACCTAGATACGAAATCTAGAAAGGGCACCTTGTAAATTTTCTTAATAGTAATATTATACTCATTCTGCCAAAAAAAAAAAAAAAAAGATATAAAAAAGAAATTAAAAAACTTTTTTTTTCCAAAATTACCTTAGACCCATTTTTATGAGAAGCAACTCTACTTATACAAATTGGTGAAAACCTACCTTACCTAGGAACTTTGTTGTTATCCACTATCTAATACTTCTACTTTGTATCATTTTTGGGCGTTGACATAACATTTTTCGGCCACTTGGGTTCGTGTCATATGATGCAGTATTAAGGGCAATCTATATATATTAAAAACGTAAGCACAGATCAATCCCCCACGTGTTACTCTTCCTTCTCTTAAACAATATTTTATCAATGTTATTCTCATAAAAAATATGCAACTTGTCCATGAGAAGTTTCGAACTCGCGACCTCGAGCATGAGAGATAAATGCTCTAACCATTGCGCCACTACATTGTTGTTGCTTCTTTTCGAATACTAATAATGATATTATATATTTTCAATGAAAAATAATAATTAAGTTACAATATTTTAATTGCGTTTATGAATAAACTACTAGTTTGTATAACTTTTTACTAACATGTTCAAATTTATTTGTCTTAAAATACTAAAGTATTATACAGATAAACCCAGAGCATCGTCTGTGCTTAAAGACTAGTTTCCTTTTAAATTAGTTTCTATATGTAGTATTGTTTATTATAGAGTTTTCCTATAGGTTTTTTTAGTACTCATTTAAAAGGGTTTTTTCTTATCTTAGGCTTTAAAATTTTACTTTTTTATGTTTTGTTTTACCATTTTTAGTTTTTTTTTATTTTATTATATGAATGCATTCAGTACTTTATTAAGGTAATTGTAGGATCAATCATATTCATTTTAATACTATTTCAAATTCTTTTTCTTACTCACCTCAATTTGTATACATCAGTACAAGAAACAATAACATACAACATTCTAAAACTGTACCTTGTGTTTTTTTCAAGCCAAAATTGTCAACAACTACCTAATAAATATCACTTTTCAGAAACAACTACCTAATATAAAATTTTTCTTATACAACTACCTAACTTAATAATTCCGTCAACATAACACTACCAAAGACGTTAAATTTTGAAAATTCCGTCACATGGAGCCCACCTTTTCTTATTTCCCTCTACTTTGACTGCCCAAACTCTCCACCTTTTCTTATAAAACCTCGAAAACCTTTATGAAAACTTCATAAAAAAACTCCATTCAAGATTGCTTGTGAAGGTTTATAATTGACCAAGGTAAGTTTACCTTTCCGTTCATTCATCTTTTCATATTAGGGTTCATTAAAAAATGGTTTTGACAGAATTTCAATTAAATTGGTGAGTTATATCAAAAAAAATTTGATTTACTTTGAAATTAGGGTTTTCTATAAATTAGGGGTTTCTCAATTATGATGTATTTCTGAATTTTGGGCTAATTAATTTCTAATTTGTTGTATTCATACACTAACAGTAAGAGTAAAGTAACACTGATATGCCTTTCAACACCTTCAATTGATGCGTTATTTGCACTTTGCCCCTTCTTTCTTCCCATTTATACTTCTTTTTGGACCACAAAGCTATTTCCCAAAAAGAATGCTGCTGACAATGACAGAGGGAAGCTTTTTCTGAAATATGGTGATTGATGATGTTAGAGTTACAGAAGTGTTGCGTGAGAATTCAAGAGGATGAGTGAGAAAAGGGAGATTTGCAGTTGGGTAATTGAAGAGGATGAATGTCATAAGGCAAAGAACAGTTGGGAAATGAAAATACGTTGTGAGAGGGTAGCTTGGGCAGTCAATGTAGAGGGAAATAAGAAAAGGTGGGCCCCATGTGACGGAATTTTCAAAATTTAACGTCTTTGGTAGTGTTATGTTGACGGAATTATTAAGTTAGGTAGTTGTATAAGAAAAATTTTATATTAGATAGTTGTTTCTGAAAAGTGATATTTATTAGGTAGTTGTTGATAATTTTGGCTTTTTTCAACAATTCTATAAAAATATAGTCACGAACGGGCCAAAAACTATTATAGGCCAGGTTAATAGGAGAACTAGATTATTATTTAAAGTGCTTCATTTAATTAGTGCTTAAAACTGCATTGAATTTTATCAATGAGTACAAAATTGTAATTTTAACATGAAAATTGACAAAATATTAACGGTAATTAGTTTTGTACTATTTATGGAAGTTTTAATATATATATATTTTTTTTTGGGTAGGAAGCTTTGTTAATTAGAATACCATATGATTATTTAAATTTTTTGAGACACCACATATATAATGCAAATCTTAAGAGCACCCCATCAAAATTACCTATGCAATAAGACGCGTATATGAAGAGAGCCAAAAATCTACCCATTTTGTCACTTTACATGAAGATATTTATAGTAACTCAAACATTGTGAGGTTGTACGTGGTTTTAATTGATTAATATGTTGGCCTCTCCGAAGATATTATAGTATCATCTCTTTTATCTTCCAAATCCCCTTGCTCAGAAACACTTCTTAGCTTCCTCAAACTCTGAAACCATGGCTTGTTGTACATCTTCACCAACTTTCATGCTGATAAACTACAATCCACAAAATAAGCATGATTTTCGATGGCCACGACATAGAACAACATTACAAGCATTATACTTAAATTTACCGAAATTCAAATCTTCCACCACTACTATAGTACATTCCCTGGCAACAACAGATGCCATTACTCACGACGAGGAGATAGAAAGAATCAAGAGGCTTCAGAATGGTTCAGACATTCGAGGGGTGGCATTGAAGGGTGAAAAGGGTAGGACCATAGACCTTACACCACCCGCCGTGGAGGCCATTGCAGAGAGTTTTGGGGAGTGGTTAAAATCAAGTTTGGGATATGATGATGATAAGAACGCCAAAAATGATATTAAGGTGTCCTTAGGAAGGGATCCTAGGATAACAGGACCATTGTTGAGTGCAGCTGTGTTTACTGGTCTTGCTAAAGCTGATTGTGTAATTTTCGACTTAGGGCTTGCAACTACGCCTGCTTGTTTCATGAGTACTGTGTTACCTGATTTTTCTTATCATGGTTCCATCATGGTAATTAATTACAGTATTCATACATACTCCTAGTTAGTTATTACATACATACAAGTAAAAATATGATTGTCGAATTTATTATACTTTCGAAACTAGCATGCCTTCAAACAATGATATAAGTGCATTATAAGTGCAGATGACGGCATCACATTTGCCATACACAAGAAATGGACTAAAATTTTTTACAAGAAGAGGAGGGCTAACCTCTTTAGAGGTGGAAGAGCTATGTGATAGAGCTGCGCGAAAGTATGCTAATAGGCAAGCTAAGGTTTCATTAGTTCTAACAAATCCTCCCACCAAAGTCGATCTCATGAGCGCTTATGCTCAACACCTCCGTAACATTATCAAGGAAAGAATCAACCATCCCACTCACTTCGACACCCCCCTACAAGGCTTTCAGGTAATTCACTACTCTACTACTGCTCCGTCGTCTATGCTACAAGAAAATAATCTGAAGACATACTAAAATCATCATCTTGTTCACCCTTTATAAACTAGTTTCATATTGTCCATCTACTCGAAATTAATAGTTTGATACGATTTAATAACGTTTAATTGATTTCACTATATGTACACTCATTTCACGTATATTAATCCACAATCAAGCACTCAATTTAAAGGAGGTATATATAAATTATACTTCGTATATGTTGTAAGGACTCTATGTTTTATACAAAGATTGAAGTGCGTAAAATATGATCAAGCTAAATGCTTAATAACCTAGTGAAAAATCAAAAGTAGACCATGTTTCACCCTAGATATTAAAGGGTTCAATCCCCATTAAAAGCTATCTTATATGAGATTATAGATATGTGGTTGTACATAGTTTGTGTGATTGCATGGTATCGACTATTGTAAAACATTGAACGTCTTATACATGATAAGCAAAGAACACGAACCACATAATAATTTTGTCTCATATTAGTATCAGGCAGATAAGGTTTCGATAATCCAGTCATTTGTGGTCCAAAAGGCATTTTTAATTTGGCTTATATTGTGTTTGAAAGAACCTGAATTGTTGTCTTACTCTTACTCAGATTATAAACCACATAATTGTTGTGTGCTCCACGAGAGCTTCACAATCGAAAAGCCGGTTCCTCCATGGGATAACCGGTCCGAGAAACCGGTTCAACATGGAGGTGCGGATTCTGTGGAACCGGTACTCCTATGGTTGAATCGGTTCCATGTGCCGGCAGCCCGGTATACTGTTTCTATTTTTTAAAAAAAAAGAGCAAAGTTTTTACTCAATTGTATCCAAAGCTTCCTTGGAAGTTCTTTCAAATGTCATGATATTTACAAATTGTGGTGGTGCAATTTCTATTGCTATCCTCGCTACTCTGGCTGATGCAATCGAATTTTTGAACTTGGAATTTGTTAAAGAGGGAGAAGGGTACAATAGGAAGAATTTGGTAAATGTTTGAGAGGCATTGGAGATTGGAGAAGATGGTGATATGGCGTGTTTGGCAAATGGTTATTGGGTGGCTTTTACATTGGCTTTTGGCTTTTGTTTCTGGCCAAACAGACAAAAAAAAGTGTTTGGTAACTGGCTTTTATAGTGGCTGAAAAGCCGGCTTTCAGCCAAAATCCAGAAGTCGTTGTTACTAGCTTTTGTGGTTGGATTTTGGATTTTTTTCCATTTTGTAGTAAACAACCAGCAATAACAACCATTTTTATCAAATACTCTTTTTTATAGTCCATAATTATACAGCCGATCAAATCAGTCAGTATATAAAGTCGTCAGACAACATCCACTAGCCAATTGCCAAACATCTCCAAATAGTGTTTAATTTGTTGCGAATTCCAGTGTTGTTGGATGGTGCAGGATGGTGGATTATTTTTTTAAGGTGTTTAGAGTGTTTTAATTAAATTAGGGTATATTAGTTATTTCAATATAAAATGTGGACATTTTTCGTATCTTTGTGAACGCGATTTAACAACCCCTAAATAAAATTATGGAAGAAAGAAAATTGTACGCAAGGATTCATATCCAGTTATATCTCTTTGAATTCAATTTTGTAACTCATGTATCTACTCGCCCACTATCTGCCCGTGATCCACTTCGGCCCAACCCGCTTTTGACCTTTTATGGCCCAACACGCTCTTGTCCAGCATCAACCATGACTCTTACCCGCCTAATTATCAGATCTACTTATAGAGATATCTTTGAAGCATGGTTGAGCATTGAATGACGCATTGGGAAGTTTAAATAATGAAGAAATTGAGGGGGGAAATAGAAGAAGAAATTTGATGGGAATTTTCAACCAAATAAGAAGAAAGATTCAAGTATCTAATATGATGTCTCTTCTTAGACAGTTGATATAATATTCAATATGATAACGCATTCTAATAAAATGAATAATAGAATGGACCAAAAGTATTATGTTGAGTAATCGAAGAACTTTCAACATGAAAATAATAAATAAGCTTGATATCAATCTATATCTTTTATAAAACAGAAAGTTCCTGAAACTAAAGTTCCTTTTAATGAGAAAGCCCCGAATTTTGAACGTTGATTTCACAGGCAATTCCTTCAAAGCGAAACTCTTGGACGGATCTGATCCACACTAAAAATAGTTTAGACCCAAAAACAATCATCACTCTGTTTCCCGCTTTAGCGCCTCCCTCTCGCCTTCTCTTTCCCCTCTCACACGTCAACCACATAGCCCCCCGCTGCCCTTCTTTGCTCGATGCTCCGGGCAACCCACAACCACCGCAACGCTCTTCTCCCTCACCTCGCGCCACCCGTTACTCACGCCTATTGTCCCCCTAGGAACCAGCCATCTGCCCTTCTATTTATGGCGAAGAAGAAGTCCCAACATCAAATTTCGACGATCGATTCTTTCTCATCCGAATACCTCCATCTTCCTCCTCACAACAACAACAACAACAACCTGTAATTTATGGCTCTGTTGCTCCTTTTGCTCCTTTTGCACATAGGAGATAAATCGTTTATCGCTTTCTCAAAACTTCTTGTTGGAGCTTTGTGTAATGTTGAGTGGTATTTTGATTGTAGAGTTTTGGTACATTTTGAATTTGTTATGATTTTGTTGAATTTTTCTGTTCAAATCTCAATTTCATTATTTGATTAGCCGAGTTTTTGAGTATTGAGTAACTACGACTGAGATTAATGTATCCTATACAATTTCATTGAATGTAGTAGGTTTTAATTTATTCGATTTCGGTAAGTTTGTACGTTGGATTTAATTTATTTTGATAATAAAACCTTAATTTTTCATTCATAACACTTAACTTTTGATTATAAAATCTTAACTTTTGATGGCTAAACCTTAATTTTTTAATACAAAACCTTCACTTTTGCTAAAGAAACCTTCACTTTTGCTAAAGAAACCTTAACTTTTCATTCATAACACTTAACTTTTGATTGCTAAACCTTAACTTTTAATTGCTAAACCTTAACATTTAATTACAAAATCTTAATTTTTACAAAATAAACCTTAACTTTTCATTCATAACACTTAACTTTTGATTATAAAACCTTAACTTTTAAGGAAGAATTATCAGAAAATACCAAGGTTTTAGCACATTTTCAAAATAAATACCAAGGAGTTGCGAAATGTAGAATAAATACCAACAAGTTATTTTTTTCTTAGAAATCCATACCAAATAACAAATATCCGTCTATTTTTCAGTCTTAGAAATCCATATCAATTAACAGAAATCCATTTAAGTTTATCTCTGAACAACGAATTAATCTAAGATAAGTTAAATTTGGGTGAGAAAGTGATGGAAAAATAGACGGATATTTATTCGTTGGTATGGATTTCTAAAAAAACATAACTTGTTGGTATTTATTTCACATTTCGCAACTTATTAGTAGTTATTTTGAAAAATTGCTAAAACCTTGGTATTTTCTGACAATTTTTCCAACTTTTAATTACAAAGTCTTAACTTTTGCTAAGAAACCTTAACTTTTGGGACTTGGCCTTGGTCTACAATAAGTTTAATATAGACCAGGTCTATTTTAGACTTCCTAATTGCATTAACAAAACTCATTGCAGATCATAGTAAATGCTGGAAATGGTTCAGGAGGATTTTTTACATGGGATGTCTTAGACAAGCTTGGAGCAGACACATTTGGATCATTACATCTTAATCCAGATGGCATGTTCCCTAATCACATTCCTAACCCTGAAGACAAAACAGCCATGTCAATGACAAGAGCAGCAGTCTTAGAACACTCGGCTGATCTTGGAATCGTCTTCGACACAGACGTGGATCGTAGTGGTGTTGTCGATAACAATGGGAACCCAATCAATGGAGATAAGTTGATAGCACTAATGTCTGCAATTGTGCTCAAGGAGCATCCTGAAACTACCATCGTTACCGACGCTAGGACGAGCATCGGACTTTCTAAGTTCATAGATAATAGAGGAGGAAAGCATTGTTTATATCGAGTTGGATATAGAAATGTCATCGATAAGGGTGTTCAACTTAATGTGGAAGGCATTGAGACCCACCTTATGATGGAAACCTCTGGACATGGTGCTCTTAAGGAGAACTATTTTCTTGACGATGGTAAGTCAACAATGAATTAGTTATTTTATTTTAACAATTACTTAGTTGTTTTTATCATATTTTTGCATCAAATAACATGGGATATATACGACTAGCCAGGGATGCAGTTGTTATCTATTATGATTTATGGACAATTGCTTGACTACTACACTGAATATTGTAGGTGCTTATATGGTGGTAAAGATCATCATAGAGATGGTACGTATGAGGCTTTCAGGGTCAAGCAAAGGAATTGGAAGCCTCGTCGAAGAACTTGAAGACCCCTTGGAGGCTATAGAGCTGAGGATGGATGTTCTTGCAGAGCCAAAATATGCCAAGGCAAAAGCAATTGAAGTCATTGAAACATTTCGAAGATATGTGGAGGTAAGTAGTTTAAATAAAACATGCTTCATTATGAATTGTTGTTAAGAAGTTACAGTCAATACTTATTCAAATTCAAATTCAAATTCAAATTCAATTCAATACATGTAACTTTTTACTAGGAAGAAAAACTAGAAGGTTGGGTACTTGATTCGTGTGGAGATTGCTGGATTGGTGAAGGTTGCCTAGTAGACTTGAATGAAAACCCAACAGCTATTGACGCTCATATGTACAGGTATAGTTCTCGACTCTTATAAATATATTTTAGTAAAAGTTATTTCACCAATCATTAAGAATTGTACGTTGAGGAATTTAGCAAAAGTAAGTTAAGTTAAATCTAATAAAAAAAAAGTAAGTTAAGAATTGTTGAGAAAAAGTAAGTGAAGTTAAATCTAATTAAAAAATCTAATAAAAATTTGTTCAATTCAGCAAAAGTATAATTTAATTAGTTCAAATTTAATATAATTTTGAAAACAAAAGTTCTGTTCTGCAAAATAAACTAAGTTCTGTTCAAACAAAATAGATTCAATTCAAAAAAAAACTAAGTTTTATTTTATTTTATTTTATTTTTGACGAATCAATAAGGATCCTACCCATATTTTATTGAAACAACTACGAGGATTCATAGCGCTAAGCAATGAGCTACATAATCCGCCTCTCTATAAACATTTTTAAAAGAAATAACATACAAAAAAATTGCTAAGTTAAAGAGCTTCCTTGACGATAACACTGACATAGGAGCCATTACACACACTCTTACTGAGCGAATTAACAACAGCTAAACAATCGCATTCTACTATAATCTGCTTGGTGTCACTACACATCCTCCACAAAAACATTATTCTCACCTTAGGTACGGTGGCAAAAAAAAGTTTCCATATTTTCTTCCAAAACGTAGATTCATGCGATATTGCGATGACGTAGCCAAACCATCTAGAAAATTCTTATACCTATATTAAAAAAAAATACCCAGACTTCACCTCATACATACCATCCCTAGCTAGTATAACCCCATATTAGTTCATCTTTTGGAGCATCAATAGCAAGAGGTATATTCAATAATCAATATAGCTTCAGCTTCAAAAGGAATAGAAAAAAACTACTCACCTCCTCCTCTTTCCACACATATATTGAATAACTACAAGATTCAAGTTTAATGTTTAATGTCGTTATTCAATATAATTTAATTTCGTAGGCCTTAACTTTTGATAGTTTTATGGCAATGTTAATCGATTTTCATGATATTACTACCACGGAATATTTGACAAAATTATTATTACAGAGTAAAGGTTTTGGACGAAGAAGAAAACGAACAAGGATGGGTGCACTTGAGGCAAAGTGTTCATAACCCAAATATCGCAGTGAACATGCAATCTTCAATAACGGGAGGTTGCCATTGCATGACAAAAGTTCTGAGGGATAAGTACGATATTATACTCTGTCTTACACTTTCAATAATTTTATAACTAATCACCCTTTATTGATTAGGGTTTTAATTTCTTCATGCAGATTTCTTGTTGCTAGCGGATTCGATAAAATCCTTGATTTATCTCACATTGAGCGGTATGTAAAGAACGGAAATATTGTATAAATGACACAGTTAAAAGTATATACGAACTTCATTGTGCATAGAAAATTCATCTACTTCCTCCTTGTTTTCTTTTTTCATAAAACGTGTATCTTTTGGTAATTTTTCAGAGAGAAAAAAAAAGGTATCCTTTTCATAAAAAAGATAGAGAGAAATATTTTCTAAAAGAATGTCAAACCTAATTTGAATCTTCCTTATATGTAAAGTTTCACATTTAAAGAAATGTAACATCCCAATAATTCTCTTTATTTAAATAAAATATTTTCCAAGAAAACAATAGATACTTATAAAAGTATTATCACCAAGTGTAAAAACGTATTCGCTTATTCAAAGTGTTGAGCGGAATAACTAAAAGTCAACTAAAATGTTCTAATATGAATAAAGGCTTATTACAACTTGGAACCTATCAGAATTATAAGTTATTTCTGTATTAGTTTCTCATTAAATACAAGTTTGTTAGCTTTCCTCTATAAAGTTTGTTAGTTAGAAGATTGTATAAATAGCCTTCTCTCTAACTACTCTTAGCTTTGCTCATCCATATCTATATCTATATATATAATAAAACGCGTAAGCAGTAGTCTGCCACGTGTCACTCCATGTAAGCGTCACCATTGTGCGTAATAATTTGCAATACACAAAATGCAACTAATGGGTTTTGAACACGCGACCTATTAGTTGTAATGTCATAGGATCTACCACCAAGCCACATCCCTTTATGTTGTCAACTTGTAATTAAGAATTCCTTTTACCTTGATTAAGCTTTGGAAAAAGTAAAGAGACCTCATGCATTGCAATTTGTCATGTTCCTTTTAATTTGAATATTTGATTCTTAAATTATACCATCAAAAACTTTAATATTAAAATAAATTAAAACTATGAGGAATATTATTCTAACTCAATTAAGAAAAGAAAACCACGGACATCGTTGGGGGCCACACACTACTTCTCTCCATAAACTTATTGAATAAGATATTTCTTCTCTATCTAGATTCTCTATTTTTTCTCTTCATAAACTCTCTGGGTTTCTATATGGTATCAGAGCTTGCATCTCAATTTCGAGATTCTGCTTATGTTCAGCAATTTCATTAGCTGATGTTGATCATATGATAACGTTTTCAGCGTTTATCTCACATGAAATAATAATGATTTCTTGATTTTTGATTGCAAAATTTCTTGTAATTGCAAATTATTCGAAGTAATTACGAAATAATCTTGCAATCTACTTGTTCGATTAAATTCAAAGCTATTCTCAATCATTTCACTAAAGTTTAATCTTATCCAATGGCGGGCGATAATCAATCTTCTCCTACTTCATTCAATCAAGAGACTTCTTCTGATGGAGGTAAATCTGAGAATCTGAATCCTTATTTCATTGCTCATTCTGATAATCCTACGGGTCTGTTCGATTCGGTATGAAACAGCTAAACTGAATTGTACTTAACTGAACTAAATTGAACTGAACTGAACTGAACTGAATTGAATTGAACTGGACTGAACTGAACTAAACTGAACTGAAATGAATAGTGTGAGAGTAAAAGTATTGCCGAGAGCTGAACTGAACTGAACTGAATTGAAATGAACAGAAAATAGGCTGGGGAGAACAGGCCCTACATCTTCTTTAGTTTCTGCTCCATTTACTGGACAAAACTTTATTCGATGGAGTAGAAATGTGAAGAGAGTTTTACTTTCTAATAACAAAGAAAGTTTTATTTCTGGATTGATACAAAAGCCTGCTCAAACACATAAAGATTTTGAGAAATGGAAAAGAGTTGATTTCATGGTGATGAGTTGGATTATGAGCTCTATGAGCACTGAACTGGCAGATGATATTATTAAGGTTTGTTCAATAATGAACCCTGAGCATAATATATATAGCAATTACAAACTGACTCATACTAGGAAACTATCTTCAGAATATCTTATTTCTAATATCAATCTAATACTTCTTGAAAATAAATTCACAAGATATTATTTTCCTACTATAATATTATATCCTAACATAAATATATATCCTAAAGATATTAATCATATCTTTAGTATCCTACTATATCTGTAACACTCTTTCTTCATTCCTTCGGGAGAATTCTAAATTTTATAAGTAAAAAAGCAAAAAAAATTATTATTCTCAAAATGAACATTAATAACTTGTATCTGGCTTATAATAGTATGGACTTGTTCTCTTCACATAAATCTAATTGAATTGAACCGAACTGATTGAAGTTTAACTGAACTGAATTGAATTGAATTGTATGTAATAAATATATAAATAATACTTAAACATTCCCCTATCCCCACTCGCCCCGCCTGATCCTCGCACGCCCCATTTCATCCCTGTCTACTAAATACTTATTAATTCGTCTTTAATAATAACTATATCGAATATACTTATTTTATTTTAACATATGTTTTTTTAAAAATTAGCTTATCCTTTAATGAACATGTGACGCATGTTAACCCGGGTATGGCGGATGTTGGGGCGGATATGGTAGGTATGAGACGGGTGCGGAGACCCACATGGATGATAGGGTGGGGGACACTTTTTATTGCGTACCAATTGATGCGGGGATGGGGATAAAAATTCCCCGCCATGGGTGGCGGGGCAGGGATGGGGATGAGATTTTAGACGGGTGTGGGTGTGGAGGGACCATCCTCCGCACCCACCCCACACCATTGACATCCCTATTCGGGACAAATTAGTTGTTCAAATTCTAGACTAAATAGAAAATCATATTCATAAGCTTAATTTGTTAGCTTTAATAGAATATACTCCCTCGTCCCATAATATAGTGCTTGTATGCTTATTTGGGTGTTCCAAAATGTTGTTCTTGTTTCTTATATTTTCTAAAATAAATTGGTAACAAATTCCAAAAAAAACCATCATTTAGACCCTGTTTAGTTCACCTTATTTTTGTTAAACTGAACTTATTTTTACTGAACTGAACTTATTTTTGCTGAACTGGACTTATTTTTGCTGAACTGGACTTATTTTAACTAAACTAAACTTATTTTTACTGATTCATGTTGTTTTTTCTTCTTTGCACTACTGATTTTTTTACTGAATTGAACTTATTTTTACTGAAATAAACTTATTTTTGTTGAACTAAACTTATTTTTACTGAACTAAACTTATTTTTACTGAACTGAACTTATTTTTACTGAATATTATAATTTCAAGGTGAACTAAACAGGGCCTTAAGCACTTGAAAAGTGGACCCTTCAGAATATTTTATTCCAAAATATCCCTCTTTATGTACCTGTCATTATTGCGTATCTTTTATTTACTTACTTTACATCGTTAAAGTTGTTATGTTATCACAAGTACTTCAACCATTACTTTAATTAATGTGTTTGCGTTTGCCTAACCTTAATTTTGTGAAACAAAAGAAACAAACACTATATTATGGGATGAAAGGAGTACTCCATAAACTAATTGAAACACTATATGAAAGTTATCATCAACGACCAATTCATCAAAAGTCTTGTGATTATTGGTGAATAGAGGTGCAATTGATGTGAGTGAGTTGTAGAGCCCGCAAGATCGACACAATCAAAGCTCGACTCGAGTTCGATCAATTGTGAGCCCGAGTCGCGCCTTAGACATCCCAGCTCGAACTCAAGCCTAGCAAGGATTGGCTCGTTGAAGCTCGGTCCGACTCTTTCTTGAAAAAATAAATTTTCATTCCCAAATTTGAACTTTAACTAGTTGATTATCAAAGTGAAACATGTGAATAGCTAAAGTCATAGTGATGCACTTATTGGAGAATAGAGAAATAATTGTTTAGATTTAAATTTTCCGAACTTTATTTTTTCCATATTCGTGTTATCTCGTACTTGTAATAGAGCTAGGCATGGGATAGGTTGTGCTCGCCCATGGATCAGGACAATGAGCCTCGAGTCATATTGAGTCATGCCAGGAATGAGACAGGGAAATTCTATGCCCTACTGGGCTTGTGCGAAAGTTCTTAGAGTGGTCCAACCAGGACTCTTCCTTCATGTCATTTGGGCTCGAGTCGTATGTATGGTTGTCGTTTAGAATTCTATTTGTTGCAATTTTTGGTTGACAATGAGCGGATTAAAAAGCGGCCTAGCCCGTCATACTCATGCCAAACTCAAGTTTATTATTGAGGATGATGTTTCTGATTGGCCCACTATTCACTATCGGGCCAACGGGTCGTACCGAGCTAGTAGCGGACTGTGTTGGTCCGTATGTAATCCAAAAAATAAAATCATCCAACTTTAAAAGGCGGCTAGGAAGTAGGGACACACCCAAAAGGCCAAAAGCGTGTCATTGAATCTTCTTATGATCTTATCCCAAAGTTGGACTTGTTAGAACGTGCCAGGAAACACGCAAGCTTTAGGTGTGTTTTTGTTGTTGGAGCCTTGGAGGAGATCTATGAGTAATATCTAGACGTGTGGCATGTGGCCATGTGGATGTTCTATTTTTGAATTCCACTAACAACATAAGTACTTGTATAGTTAATGATAGTAACAACTAATAGTTCCTATAGAGAGGTTTCTAGAGAGAAGGGGACTGCCATACCCATGTCCTCCCTCACCGCCTATCTCACTGCCTTCCTTAGTCGACAGGAAAGATGTCGGGCTTTAAAGCTTGGTTTTGGAATTTATGGGTTTAGAGATTTCCAGATCTGCCCAAGGCGGTGCCTTCGGGTTCGGTTGATTGCTGAAAGTTTCTACTCCTCGCTTCAAAGTCCTTGGATTGTTGTCGCCGCTTCAAGGATTCCGAGTTCCTTCGACCTTCGGTGTCATCTGCCCCCACAGTACGAATGAAGCCTTCGCTAACGGTTTGACTTAGGAAGCCGCCGTGCTTCTCAGCCCCAGACGGTGGTCGCTGCTGTCCCCACCATCGCCTCTGTCTAGCTTCCTTGAGAAGCCTTGTGTAGCTTCACTGAGAAGCTTGTTTTTTAGTTTTAATTTTCGTTTTAGCTTTAATTTTAGATTTAGCTTTAATTTTAGTTTTTAGATTTAGTTTTAGTTTTAGTTTTCTATTTTTTTTCCTTTTTTATTAATGTATTTAGTTAACGGACTTTGGTTACTTCCTGACATAGGACTTTGGTTACTTCCTGAGATAGATGACCATAGTCCTTTCCTTGTATCTGTTACAAAAAAAAAGGTACTTGTATAGTTATATTGGTGCTAAACTAGATATATCCCTTATTATAAAATATTTAATTTGATCCTAATAACTACTAATTTTTAATAAAAGAAAAAATTGACAAGAACAGGCCAAACTATTGGCCATCTTCTATAAATAGTTCATACTATTGATAATCCATGAACAGTCCAAACTATCACCACCATCTTCCATGAACAGGCCAAGTGACCTGTTAATCTGCTACAACAGGTAAAACTGATTTTATTTTTATTTATTTTTTTCTTTTTGATTTTAATTAACTTTAAAAAAACAAAAAAAAAAACTTCCCCACCCCAGTCCCTCCCACTGCCAGTGCCAGCCAGCCTCATCCCTTCCCACCCCCACACCGCCACCACCACTCACCCCATTTCTCAACTTTTCTTCAACCCAAACCCTGACTCCCCTGCCGGAAGCCAACAACGCCACCGCCGCTAATTCAAACCTAAAACAAACAACACATCGATCTGGGTTGGGGTGGTTGAGCGCGGAGGAGGTGGTGGTGGAGCAGCAGTCAACATTCCATGCTTCACCGACATCGTTTGCAGCAGCAACAACAACGATCGACGGCGTTGTTAAGCGCGGAGGAGGTGGTGGAGCAGCAGTCGACATTGACGAAAACGACGATGTTGATGATGGTGATAATGATGATGATATAGAGTAGGGAGAGTTAAAGAACAAGTCTTTAATGGGTTAAAGAGATCTTGTTTGATTAAGGTTAGTTTTTGGTGAGTGATTTGATTAAGGTTTGACTTAAGTGGTGTTTGAGTGGGGTTTCGTTGGTGGTTTCGTAGGTGGGGGTTTCAGCGGTGGGGGTTGGGGTTTCGTAGGTGGGGGGTTTCAGCGGTGGGGGTTGGGGTTTCGTAGGGGGGGTTTCAGCGGTGGGGGTTGGTGGTTTTGTAGGTGGGGGTTTCAGCGGTGGGGGGTTGGGGTTTCGTAGGTGGGGGGTTTCAGCGTGGGGGTTGGTCGGGGTTGATGATGATGGTTGAAGATGGTGGATGGTGGAAGGTGATGCATTAATGGAGGAGGGAGAAATTGGTAAGTTGATGTTGGTGGTTGAAGATGATGGAGGTGGAAGGTGATAAAATCAGAAAATTAAAAAAAAAGAAAAAATAATAAAAGAGTTAAAAAATCAGAAAATAAAAGAAAAATGTAACAAATAATGAAAAAATGGAAAATGGAAGTCACGTGATCAGCACATGACCAAAGTTTACCTAAAGTAGCAGGTTAACAGGTCACTTGGCCTGTTCATGGAAGATGGTGGTGATAGTTTGGACTGTTCATGGATTATCAATAGTATGGACTGTTTATAGAAGATGGCCAATAGTTTGGCTTGTTCTTGTCAATTTTTCCTTAATAAAAAAAACACTCCTATTTTAAAAGTTTTTTTTTTTTGAAGGGATATTTTAAAAGTTTTTTAAAAAAACTTGTATTGATGTTGGAGTGTTATCAGCATGCTAAATGATAGAGTATGAAACTAATATTGGGTTTATCAATTCTCAGTAAAAACTTTATCAACAAAACCTAAGTTTAAATTAATAGTTAAGACCTTACTATTGATCTAAAAATCTATCAACTACATTTTTTTATAAAATCATCTTCATCATACCATCTTTTTTAATTTTTTAATATTAATACACACGTACAAGTATGATTAACCTTAGATATCATCTATTTTTTAATATTAAAGAGTGTACCAATTACAAATCTAATAGTAGATAAAAGTTGTTTTGCTTATATCAATTTAGTTACATAGAAGTTTAGATAATTCTCTTCAAATCCAAAATTGGACTCTGATATATACGAGCAAAAGCTAAACCCTTCTTAGTAGTTTGGTGAGGCTTCGAGAGATACTTGGTGCTTAGCGGATAGCTAATAACATAAAGTTATAAATTTCATAAATTGATTTGACTAACTAATTTAATTAGCTGAGTTGATTATTAATTTTGTTATTAAAGTGTTTGTAACTGATCATAGTTGATAGCTATTTATTTTTTGAACTAAAAAATAACGTGATAAGGTTAAACTTCATTTATCTCATGGAAAATGCTCATATAAGGAGATTTTGCAAAATTAACTTATTCTCTTCAATCCGCTCATCAAATCCGTTGGTTACCAAACACTAAAAAAAGGAGGTTAAATCTCAAATGTGGTTTCAATATGGTAAAAGCTTACAACCAAATAGGGCCAAATGTCTCGTATACTACTCAAATGTCTTATACTTCTTCCGGTTTTTATTAATCACTACATATAGAGTTTCACGTCTCTCAACGCGCAACTTTGAATGTTATAACTCTAATTATGCTCAAGTAAAAATTATAGAAAGTTAATTTTAATTAAGTATATACCGAGACGAATCTACAAGATCCCACTTGACTATGTTTATCCTTGTGCATGAATCATTATAGTTGGTTAAAGGGAGATGGATGAATAGTATAAAAGTGAAATATAGAGATTAATAAAGAACGTAGGTAGTATTAATTAGAAATTTTTACTAATATATAAGCCAAATGTTGACAAAGAAGATTTTCTTATGTTGATCTCTATGTATAATTTCAACTAATCAAGTTTTCATAATTATTTCTTTTTGTTTGTCCTACTTTGATCAATTATGTGAGAACTTTTAGGTCAAGGTAGGACAAAAAAAGAAATAGATGGAGCATAAACTATTCCTATTAGAAGTGGGTTGTACATCTACCCATTGGGTTAACCTATCAATGCCCATAATATATGTGAATTTTGGATATCTTATTCATTAGTGATGATTGTAGTTTGTACTTAGCATATACAATATGTCATTATCTAAGAGTCTCGTACTCCTTTTAATATTTTACCTTACAAAAAGTAATGCATTATGTTTATTAAATTTAAAATTTAGTTTAACCATCACTTTAATTAATTACTTCCTTTGTTCAGTAATATGTGCTTCTTGATTAATGCAGCTCCACAAACCAGAACAAAGAGGATATAGACTGTGTTTGAGTCATTTTTGTTTATTTAAATTTGAGATAGAATATTATTGTGAGAAAAGTAGGATTGTGTGGGTCCAATAAGTGGGTTAAGATAGTGTGAAAAGGGAACATGCCTTTGTCATTTAAGGAAAAAATAGAAATAGGAAGAACTTTGATAGATGGACGTAAAAAGAAATCAGGATGAACTTTGATGAATGGTGGAAATTGATTATTGTAGTTAATTTTATAGCTAGATAATGTGTCGTTTATCCCCTTTTTATAACTCAAACAACTACATACGCCCATATGCTAGTACTTTCATAGATAGCTAACATCTATTCGAATAACTATAGACACTACAACCATAAGTTGGGCAGAGCAAGCCTTTAAGCCTTAATTAAGGCGTTCTGACTATGCTTTATTTGCAAGTGTTTATATTTGAAAGGCAAGTTTGCCATCTATATTTGGAACAACTCGTACTCCGACGTACTTAACTAAGATTAGGCACAATGGGAAAAATATCAGTTGAACTAATCGGGATCATTACCATCACACTCACCAAACTAAACTAGAGAGTATGGAACTCAGAACCCAACTTAATAAAATTAATTAACCATTATTAAATAGAAACAAAATTTAGAACTAGGTTGAGATAAATTATTGTTATGATTGAACATACTCGCATCGAATCTCACAATAGCCATCGTCGTAACATATGAAAACTCTGTCATCCCCCAAGTGATAAGTAACAAAAATAACAAAATATCTGTACACACATCAGGAACGCCAAGTACTAAATTCGTAAGTAACACATGATTTAGTGTTCTCTTAGTTGAAAGCTACTCAACATATATGATCACATCAGCACATTTACTTATTACTTACTTACACAATTCATTGAAACAATTCTAAAAAATGTTTATATTATTCCTTATGGGAATGATAGCTCATAACAAAATATAATAGTTTCACAAATATAATCCACCTCTAGAAGAACTTTAGTTTCTTATGAGAAACATAAACAATTACTAATCTTCCTAGCATAAACACGAGTGGAGTGGGGTACCCATACCAGCTGTCTCCAAATTGTTGTGAATCATCACTCCAGAATTAAACCGGATATGTCCTACTTTCAAGGAAGTAGCCAACCTGGTTTGGAATAGTCAGGGACCATCCGTCCTGACCTGGGTTACATATGTTCCCACCTTACTGTATAATTATTGTTCATACTTTGTTAAATTATGTAGGCGATTCATTCACCATTTTTCATAAATTATACTTCACTTTTCATAAAAGTTTTTCCATAAATGTCACGCTTAACCTTTTATAAATCAAATTTCATATAAAATAATCGACTTTGAGATAATTTGGACATAGACATGATAAATAGTAATAACATATACATGTACACACTCATTAACCATCTCAAGTATTTTAATATGTAAGGTTCAATATCCGAATGGGTTTGCATATGTAAACATGAGCTAGAACAATCAGGATACTAAGAGTCGAAGTAATTAGTTTGTACCTTGATTTGAACTCACAGATCCTCTGATAACAACAATCAATATCTTTCTAAATAACCCTCTTCCATAAATTAATTGAGATTCTATAAACAAACATACATCAATGTAACCATTTACTTGCTCACATTCTTAATCTTCGCAATTCACCTTCAATCACACCATATATTTGCTCAACGACTTTACTCTGACCTTTGTTTTTAATATTATCTCAAAAAAATACAATCGATAACTTTGTGCTAATTTTCCATACACCCTTTTCATATTACAATTGCACAACTCTATTTATCGGTCCCCATCTACCTTTTTTTGCTACTCTTCTATGTCCCACCACCTTCTATCATCCACTTTTCCTATATCATGCATCAACAAAGAGTAAAGCTAAAAGTTGGGTACTCAACTTTGACAAAAGTTGCATTTTGGGTACTCAAGTTATAAAAGTTGCAGTTTGGGTACTCCATCCATTTTTCCATCCATATTTCATCCATTAAATAATAAAAAAGGTATTAGTACCCACCCACTTGAATAAAGAAGTGAGAAACTTTTATTATTATATTAAAAATTTGCTATTACTTAACCCTCTTGAATAAATTTAGGGTAATTCTACATGGTGATCTTTTATTTTTAATAATTTTTTTGTGGTGGACATTTTTATTTTGTATTCTATTTAGTGATGCTCAACTTATTATTTTTACTTTTTATAAACTTTTTTCAATAAAAAATATTTTTTATTTCAACAATTATGTTTAAATTACAAAAATATATTTTTAAACACCTACTTGCATCAGCAAATTGATCTTGCAATTAAGAAAATAGCATTGCAACAGATTGATGATGATAAGCACTCTAATTTCAACAAAAGACTCTAAATTGGGCACCTTTAATTGAAATTAAGCAATTGGATTTCTGAAAAAAGACAAGAATTAGTATAATCCACACCACAGTCCATAGTATATGCTTTGAAATTACAAAAAGATCTTCTAAAAATCAATACTTTGACATAAACCCCAGTATAGAGAATTGAGATGTAATGACAAGCGAAAAATCAAAAATTGATGGTATAAAAGACAGAAAAATAGAAGGAAAAATACCTGAAAAGGGGGATTTAAGAAGGGCAAAAGACCATCCACGATCAATACGGAAAGTAAGAGGAAGATTGATATCACAAGACAAGAAGAATCTGAACTCGTTTCCGCTCATCCTTAATTATTAATTTTAGAGTCTTGTGATCAAGTGTAAGTGATGAATAATTTTTTGGATTTTTGAAAAAATAATTTTTTGGATTTTTGAAAAAATAATTTTTGAAATTTAGAAATAATTTTTTAATGAAAAAAAGTTTATGATAATAAAAATAATAAGTTGAAGGTCACTAAATAGAATCCAAAATAAAAATGTCCATCACATAGAATTTATAAAAAAAAAAGTCGCCATGTAGAATTTCCTCAATTTATTCAAGATAGTTAAATAATGGCAAATTCGTAATATAATAAAAAAAAGTTTCTTTCTCCTTTAATTAAGTGAATGGGTAATAGTAGCTTTTTAAATTATTTTAATGCAATTGGATGGAAATATGGATGGAAAGATGGATGGAGTACCTAAAGTGCAACTTTTGCAACTTGAGTACCCAAAGTGCAACTTTTGCAACTTGAGTACCCAAAGTGCAACTTTTGTCAAAGTTGAGTACCCAACTTTTAGCTTTACTCCATCAACAAACTATAAAAAAATTTTAATTTGGGAGGGTTTGTATATCTAATAAAGCAAATTCTTGTAAAAGATGCTCTTATATTAAGTTTAATATAAGACAATCCCAATAGGCTTATTTAGTATGGATCCACGCACACGCGTCTTCTCTCTCCTGTTACACGCACGTCTTGCAATTTTAAAAATTGACGTTTTATGTTCAAAAGTTAAGGTTTTCAACCCATTTGTTAATATCATAACTTGTTTCCAATTTCTAATTAAAGTTAATGTTTTAGGGTGAAAAGTTAATACTTTTTGCTTATAAGTTAAGGTTTTTTGTCGAATTGTTAAGATTTATTATGTATTATGTATATTCCAAGATTGATGTTTGGATTAAAAGTTAAGGGCCTGTTTGTGATCGTTTTTTGTTTTTTGTTTTCTGTTTT
The DNA here is from genome assembly GCA_947645195.1 of Patellifolia procumbens. Lineage (NCBI taxonomy): Eukaryota > Viridiplantae > Streptophyta > Magnoliopsida > Caryophyllales > Amaranthaceae > Patellifolia > Patellifolia procumbens. The sequence goes on from CANSGD010000139.1 coordinate 74,584, forward strand.
TTTGAAAATAAAAAACCAAAAATAAGAAACCACCTTTTTGTTGTCCGTTTTCAAAATTATCATGATTTTAATAGGTTTGATTAAGTTTTGATTTATTATATGATATATCATATGACTTTGAAAAATAAAATACAAAAAAATAGAAAACTACAATGATACCGAACGGGCCCTAACTTTCAAGCTAAGGTTTAAAAGTTGATATTTTAAGTCTATTTGTTAAAAAAAATAACTTATCTCAATATTTAAAAGTTAAATATTTTAGGGTCAAAAGTTAAGTTTTTAAGTTTAAGAGTTGACATTTTCAGCCTACTAGTATTGTATGCACGCGATGCGTGCCGCGCAATATTTCAGAAGATTAAAGTTTATGGTCTCGAACAAATATAATAAATTAGCGCACAATCTGTAAATTAATTGCATGTCTCTTTCGAAAATTCGAAAATATGAATTGTGTTATATAAAAGGTCAAATGGATGAATGTAGATAGAGATATAAATTGTAATTGCGAGTTAGGAATCGAGACTACTCCTTTTCTCTCCTTCTGTCTTTCATTTTTTTCTTCTGACGGATTGTTCATTTTTGAAATTTCTAATGGTCTACCCTCTTCCCTTTTCGTATAAAAATTAGCAAAGGATCGGGATATGATTATAATTTCATGTGGACACGAAATTCTTTCCATGATAGAGATAAGAAACATAATAGAAATATAAATAGGTGAAAAAAAAGTCATATTATATTATCTAAACATTAAACAAAAGTTTTACAATATATTGCTCCAATGTTCCATCTGAATTTATATTTGCTCTGCTCTCATCCTGTTGTCATCGTGATAACGTCTGAAACCAAAAATGGAGAATTGGATAAGCAACGTGGAAGTTAGGAGAATCAGAATGAGAAAGATAAATATTGCCCGTAAAATTTGTAGCTAATTATTCATTAATCACACTATCAAAATCAACAGATTATAATTAAAACTTTTCGAGAAAATCCATATAGTTTGGAAAGAGGAAAATGTTTACCTGAGGAAATCAATTTTAGAAGTTTCTTCCATTTTTATTGGAAAAAATCAAGCAGTTACCATAGTCAGATCAGTAAATCACGCATATCTTTTAGTATTGCAGTTACAAAATTTTGGAACAAAACAAAATTTTGGAATAGAATCACGCATATTCTTTTATTTTTTAAATTAAATGGTTAATAGAGAATTTGTTTTATATTTTGGAAGCAGAAGAGCAATTAGTAAATGAAAATTCCTTGATTGTAGGAGTTTATAGGTGTTCTTGTTAGTAGTGGTAAGAGTGGGGGGAGGTTTAATTTTTTATTTTCCTGTTTTTACGTGGTAATACTGGTTATTCAATTTTATTTTTTTATTTTTTATTTTTTTGTGTTGGCATTTTTCTTTTTTTTGTGGTTGGTTACTGTAGGCACAAAAAAATTACAATGTGCCACGTCGTCAAATTTCATTTAATCCAGTAAAGTCAACCATTGACTTTATAAACGTAAATGATAAAATTAATACGGACTTATAATTAAGTTTGGGCCGTTTTAATTATTAGTCATTTACTGGTTGGGTTAAGGCCTTTATAACAAAATAGGCTATTTGGATAAATGATGGCCATGAGGCCCATGGTGGCTACTCATAAAAACCTAAACCCTAGAAAGCTCTATAAATAGAGCTCTCCGGTCTCATTTGAAGGAGGCTCAGAAAAAACCAGAGGGGAAAAACCAGAGAGAAAATCCAGAAGGTCAGAAAAACCAGAAGGTGGAGAAAATCCAGAGTTATTCCAGAGTACACAAAAATTCTCTGGAACTCAACAAGCTACATCAAATTCTTTTTACCTAGAAGAAGAACAACAAAATTCTCTGGAACTCAACAAGCTACATCAAATTCTTTTTACCTAGAAGAAGAACAACAAGCATCAAAAATCAATGTGCCGTTCTATTCTAAAGAAAAATACTTGAAGAGATCAAGCCTCGTAGCCCTCATTCAAGAAACCAAAAGAAGATTTGAAGAGATCAAGCCTGGAGGCCCTCATTCAAGGAAATCAATTTCGTATTACGAAGGTGTCAAGCCAAGTTCGTGATACAACAAGTCAAATCGTTGTGGAGATCGAATCAGAGGATTAAATTAGAGATTGTACTCAAAAATTCAAATCAATAAAATATATTATTTGCTACATTTATCTTGACTCTGTTTTGCAGACTTAGTTAAAATTTGTGTTTACAATTTTTTGGCACGCCCGGTGGGACAATCTCTACCTCTCATCACTTTCTCCATTCAAGTAAAACTGTAAAAGCAAGCTCCTTCAACTATGGTGGCCAATAGAAGATTCATTCATGACGATGACAACAAATCCTCGTCCCCATGCGAAAATCACATGATGGAGTCGACCCATGGATCAACAAACATTGTCGATGTCATGGCGATCGAAGTGACTACCATAGAGGAAGAACTTGCAAATATGAAAGAACATATTCAGAAGCTCATCAAGGAAGGTGAAGAAAAAGAAGCCCAAATCAATCACCAAAGCCGGCAAATTGCTATTCTGGCAAAGAAACTCGAGAAATTGCCAACTGGCAAGTCACTCGAGAATGATGAAAGTGAAGATGACGCGAAAGAATCGAGCTCAAGTTCGATGTCCACGTCATACACAAGAAATACAAAACTTCATGGATTCCTTGAATTCATTCACTGTCCAACAACTCCAAGAAATGATAACAAATGCCATCGAAAGGCAACTTGGTGGAGGTCTTGATAGACATAACAGCTACATCAAGCCATATACGAAGAGGATCGAGTCCTTGCAAATGCCTAGCGGTTACCAGCCTCCCAAATTCATTCAGTTTGAAGGAAAAGGTAATCCAAAACAACATGTTGCACACTTTGTTGAAACATGTAACAATGCAGGGACTGAGGATGACCTACTTGTGAAGCAATTTGTTCGCACTCTTAAAGGTGTGGCATTCAATTGGTACACAGACTTAACTCCAGAATCCATTGACAGCTGGCCACAAATGGAGGAAACGTTCTTGAAACATTTCTACAACACTTGTCGCACGGTGAGCATGATCGAGTTAACGCGCACCAACCAATTCGAGGACGAACCAGTTGTGGATTACATCAATCGATGGCGAGCATTAAGCCTTCAATGTAAGGATCCCTTGTCCGAAACTTCTGCAGTGGAGATGTGCATCCAAGGAATGCATTGGAGCTTGACGTACATCTTGCAAGGAATCAAGCCAAAAACATTTCAAGATTTGGCAACTCGAGCTCATGAAATGGAGATTTCAATTGTCAGTCGTGAAGATCAATCTGATTAGACATCTTCATTGATGGAGGATCACTTCTACTGCCTCGTTAAAAAAAAAAATCACAAAGACTCAAAAAAAAAAAAACTCCTAAGCAAGAGTATAAACTGCATAACCCCCCAAAAAAACAGTACTCCTACGCAAGAGTATAAACTGAAAATTCAAAAAAATATATACTTCTAAGCAAGAGTATAAACTGCATATCCAAAAGAAAGATACTCCTAAGCAAGAGTATAAACTGCATATCCAAAAGAAAGATACTCCTAAGCAAGAGTATAATCTGCATATCCAAAAGAAAGATACTCCTAAGCAAGAGTATAAACTGCATATTCAAAAGAAAAATACTCCTAAGCAAGAGGCTAAACTGCAATCAAACTCAAACAAAAGAAAAACTTGAACTACGTTTGACTTGATCCAAATAAGTATATCTCTAGTACTTATTTGTTACATAGGCATCTTGAGTATGTTATTCGAGTACAGTCACATCAAAAAATAAACTTGGGGGCACCGGAACATTGAAATTGCTTCACCATTGGCCTCAAGAATTTACATTGCTGAACGATAAGCACGAAAATCAGTCATTGTCTGTTCAAAGATTGGAGAAAGCGCCAATGCACCAATACTTCATCAAAGTTCGTGAAAGTCTGGAGAGAGCTTCTAAGCACTGGATCTACAAAGGTTATGAATCGAAGATCTGGAGAAGGCTGCCAAGCACTAGCAATTCACAATTTTGTTCCACGTGGAGGTTGGAGAAAGCTGACAAGCACCAATTTCCTATCAAAAGTCTTTAAGATCGATCTGAAGAAAGCTTTATAACTTTGAAAGATCTACTCAAAAAGTCGAGCAGCAAGGATGGATGGAGAAAGCTTCCAAGCACCATCACCCGTCAAATTTTTTGGAGAAAGCTTCCAAGCACCATCACCCGTTCAAAAGCATGTCAAATTTGTTAGAGAAAGCTTCCAAGTACCAGCACTCATACAAAAGGACTTCAAGTTTCTCGAATGATGGAGAAAACTCAAATGCTCCAAATGTCTCGAATAATGGAGAAAGCTTCCAAGCACCATCACCTCGAACACATGTCTTGATCCTCAAGAAAAAGCTTCGTCGAGGACCTGCAAAAAAAAAAGATACGAAAATTGGAGAAAGCTTCAAGCACCAACATCGTGTCAAGCAAACAACAAATCTCTACCATCAAGCTTCGCTACATGTCAATGAAGTCGTGTTAAAGCCTCTATAACGACTTCACAACAATGATGTCAAATATGGCGATTCCTCCATTAAAGCGTTTAAGGCATCCCTTAAAAGGCATGGTAGAATTTTCTATTTCTTAATCAAGTTATAAAGGCGCCAAGGCTCGTCAACTCTTTAGTTGGCTAGGCTCGTTCTCGATGGTGGCAAAAAAAATGGCATATATACATCACCAAGGACAACGACTCAGTCCTCCTTTGGGGGGTATTGTGCCCTTGTGTCTATATGACGTCAAGTCTGGCTCTCCATATGCGACTTATTAACCTGGCTGGATCAACCTAGCTTTATGGCGCTGCACCTCATTGACGATGAAAGGGTGGCTCTTCATAGCTAGTTCACATATTGGTGTCACAAAAAAATTGCTACTTTCCATTTAGCTGCTCCATGAAAAAAAAACACTAAAACAAAAGATGTAGTAGGTCAGGGGCATGGTATTAAACGTGTGGAATTCTTTTTACCATTTTGATTGATCATCAAATGCATTCTCATCCACCATGATTACAAGGGCACTAAAGGGAATAAAAGGATTTGCAATAATAAGTCCAACAAATGCTAAGAATACGGCAAGGTTTCTTAGTTTGATATAATAATGATCATATTAAAGCATTAATGAGGATGAGAATATGTTTCATCACCATTGACTAAGCATCATATATACAGAGTATGTATATACAAAGTATTATATCTCTTGTCTATTGAATTACAGAGGTGTGATATGGGTGGACTGATGGAGAATCAGACGAATGGCATCCTTCGAACAAGGACAACAACTCAAAGGCCGTCTCTCCCCGTTTCAACAGCGTTGCGGGTGCGGCTAGATACGCCTCCATGCGCCGCAGGACCACAAGAACAGAGCATCTGATATGTTATTAGAAAAAAAAAAGATCAAATCTTCTTAGTTGGACAGCGACACCATGGTGGATGGAAACCAAGCTCAACATCAAGTATGGCGTTGGCAAGATGTTGGTCTCCGGCTTGGCTCTTCGCTTTGGTTGACGGCGGGATGCTCCGGGCTCCAATGGTGGAATAAGAGAGCAAACTTTATCTCTCGGTGGGCCTCCTTAGTCTGTTCGGCATGACGGCATCGAAGTACTCCGGGTTTCCAATGGTAGAAAAAGAAGAGACTTTATCTGCGACAATGGTAATGTGTATGGTTCATGTCTAGTATCATCCTCCAAGTTTCATGACTTCGCGACTCCAAGGACGACAAGAATGTGATTAATCTCCATTTACACTGTGGCTCCATATGCAGGGAGGTTGTGATTCAATGCAAGAACATTATAAACCTGCAAATAAAACAAGAGAACAAAGAAAGCAATTAAACGGATAAGTACGTCCTCCATGGCCTCATTGCGTCAAAGGTGTTAGTGGATGGCCCTCCCTCCTTGTACATCGTTGTTTCGCGGCGAGTTGGCCGTCCTCTATGGCTCTTCAATCTCTGGCTACACCTTCACCATTTGAGACGATGTAACGTATGATGTAGTGGACTTGGTCGCGGGCAGCAAGTATGGTTCATGCCTGATACAATGGCTCCAAGCTTCAATGGTGGGATACAAATTTCATCCCATTGGTACTATTTATAATGCCAATAAGATTTATTTTTCCCAACAGAATCTTATAAATGGGATTGAATTTGTCAAAACTTATCTTCTAAAATCAAGATGGATTTTGTTGATGAGTTGCTATTCTTATCTTTATCTAGCCATTAAAAAAAAAGAAAGGAAAAAGCGAAAAACAGGTGATGAAATCCAAAAGTATCTTGATTCTTGGAGCAAAGATCAATCAGGCGTGATACTATGGTAACTATCATATGTTATCATTATTATTATTATTTAATGATAATGATATTAAAACATATAAATGAAAATTGAAGGTAAATGAGGATTTCATTATGTGAATTAACGGGTCAAAAAATCCAAGACTCGTTAGTACAAAAAAAACAATATTGTTAAGAAAGTTCGAGACCCGCTCACGCTTAAACACTCAAAATTGTGTACGTGACCAGTCTCGAGGGGGCAATTTGTAGGCACAAAAAAATTACAATGTGCCACGTCGTCAAATTTCATTTAATCCAGTAAAGTCAACCATTGACTTTATAAACGTAAATGATAAAATTAATACGGACTTATAATTAAGTTTGGGCCGTTTTAATTATTAGTCATTTACTGGTTGGGTTAAGGCCTTTATAACAAAATAGGCTATTTGGATAAATGATGGCCATGAGGCCCATGGTGGCTACTCATAAAAACCTAAACCCTAGAAAGCTCTATAAATAGAGCTCTCCGGTCTCATTTGAAGGAGGCTCAGAAAAACCAGAGAGAAAATCCAGAAGGTCAGAAAAACCAGAAGGTGGAGAAAATTCAGAGTTATTCCAGAGTACACAAAAATTCTCTGGAACTCAACAAGCTACATCAAATTCTTTTTACCTAGAAGAAGAACAACAAAATTCTCTGGAACTCAACAAGCTACATCAAATTCTTTTTACCTAGAAGAAGAACAACAAGCATCAAAAATCAATGTGCCGTTCTATTCTAAAGAAAAATACTTGAAGAGATCAAGCCTCGTAGCCCTCATTCAAGAAACCAAAAGAAGATTTGAAGAGATCAAGCCTGGAGGCCCTCATTCAAGGAAATCAATTTCGTATTACGAAGGTGTCAAGCCAAGTTTGTGATACAACAAGTCAAATCGTTGTGGAGATCGAATCAGAGGATTAAATTAGAGATTGTACTCAAAAATTCAAATCAATAAAATATATTATTTGCTACATTTATCTTGACTCTGTTTTGCAGACTTAGTTAAAATTTGTGTTTACAGTTACTTGTTTTCAATTTTTTTTACATGGTTTGTTAAATAAGGTTATTATCTTTTTCCGTCTTTTTAGTAGTACGAATTAGTTAGTTTAGGAATTTGTTTTAATTTTAATTGAAATAAATTGATATGACACATTATCTTTGTAATTGCACGTTCACACTTTCAACAACTTTTGTAATTGCACGTTCACACTTTCAATAACTTGTGTTAAGTATTTTTTCTTTTTTCTTTTTGGATTTTTGGTGTCCCCCTAGTGTTCAGAGTATTTTTTCTTTTTTTCTTTTTGGATTTTTGGTGTCCCCCTGGTGTTCCTTTATATAATAGAGATTTAGCACATAATTAACAGTGTAAGAATGTGTGCGATAATGTATTATAATTTATAATTATATATTACTATAAAAGTTCACAGGATTATAATAATTTTCACACAGCTACTATAAAATATTGTTGTGATCGATAATATAAAATCTGTATAATGCAATCATGTAATGATCATCCAAAGTATTATTTTTCACTTGTATTGATTGCTATCATTGTGTTTGCGTATCCACAAATTAAAATTAATGAAACTTAACTAAACTTAACTAAAATTTTAAAAGAATTTAACTAAATGGAACTAAACCAACCTAAAAAGGAAATAAAAAAGACCAAGCTTTTTTAGATGCTATCATTGTGTTTGTCATTAGATTTAAGGTTTTGGTTGGTGGAGTTTAGTACGTGTAAAATGGAATAATAAAAAAAATTAAGTTTGTAAAATAGGATAAATCATAGAGTACATTTACCTTAATTACAAATTTGGCGGAAAAGCTTGAGTTTGCTCTTTGTACTCCTATTGATTTCCCATGCTTGTCAAATGCTTTGTAACTTATATAAGCAAACAAATTAATGGTTTTCCCATATAAAGGAGAGAGAGTGAGAAGGTGGAGCCACAAAAGAAAGAAATGGTAGAAGTGGGGATTGTGGAAGCGTGTGAGCAAATGGTGGGTGAGTGTCTGAGTGGGGTTGTGGGGAGTATTAAATAAACAATTTGTTTCTTTCTAAATTCTTTTTTTATTTCTATTAGTAAGTTGGATTTTTTTCTTTTTTTTCTTTTTTCTATTTTTGGTGTCCCCACCCGTTCCTTTATATAATAGAGATTTGCTAAAATCGATTCCACATACTCCCTCCGTTTCCTTTTGATGTCCCAATTTTCCGTTTTAGGCCGTTTCTAAAAGTTGTTCTTATATTGAATCTTTTCCATTTTAAGAACATTTATTTCTCCATGTTACCCTTCAACAACCAAATATTTACAACACTTTTTACTTTTTGTCTTACACATGGGCCCACTTTAGAATAATTTCTTTCTCAATCACTCACTTTTCATTCTCTCTCTTACTTTTTCAAAAGCAAAAAGTACCAAAGACACTTTATACAATATTGTAGTGGGAATATGAGGAAACTTGTTTATTGCCATTTATTTGTGATCTAAGAAGCAAAGAGAAAAAAAAATTAAAGGAGTGAATTTGTTCAATTGATTAGAAAATGAGAGGATATTAATTGTACCTTGAGCAACAGGTAAATAAGAACAACAAAGCATTTGTGTGATCGACATTGCAGGAACAATTAGAAGTCTTTAAAATTGCTCTCTTTATGTTTTCTTAATTAGATGCAAGAAATTATAAACATGATTATGGAAGAGAAAATAACTGCAACTTTTTGAAGTGGAGATAAACTGATTTGGAAGACAACATAACTGCAAACGCGAGGGAAGAGGGCAGAGGGGAGAGGAAAGTGAAAAGAATAAAGAGAGAGAAATGATAAATAAGAAAAGAATTTTGGAACGTGAATGAGTGGCAGTTAGGATGTTATTTTTTATAACATTATTAATTAAATAACAAAGGGTAAATTGGGCAATACATTAAGTTTGGTGTCCCTCCCTCTTCCCTTACAGTATAGAGATTCAAAAGTTTTTCATCCACATCAATTTGCATTGGTTTTCCTCTATATTCCATATGGGAAAATCAAAAGGGAACGGAGGGAGTATATGGTATCTACCTCCGTTTTTTTAAATATATATGTTTGCTTTTGGCCGCGGACCAAGGAAAAGTGCAACAGTAAGAGAGAAGGTTAGTAAAAGCAAGAAAAAGTGAAAAAGGTGAAGAGAAGGAAAGAAAAAGTAGGAGATAAACGTAATAATTAGGTGAACCAACCTTTCATTTATGTGAAAAAGTAGAAAGGTTGCTTAGCGTGTGACGCGCATAATTGAGCTTTTAATTAATTTATTAGACTGGTCTAACATTAAGGTTTAACCTAACACCATAGTAAAAAATATCTAATAAATACTTCTATAAATTTTTATTAAAATTAAAATCAAAACTAATTAAATTAGTTAAATTTGACCAATACGTGCATGAGATGAGTGATGGGGGATGGATACTGAAACCGCACGGCACTAAGCCACTACTCCTACACCCCAACAGACTCCTCCAACTCAATCACGAACTCCTATTCATATGCAAATCTGCCTTTTCCTTTATTGTTTCCTTTTTCCAAGTAGTAGCAGGATTAGGAATATCTTTTTCTTTATTTACTCCCTCTTATTTTTTTTTTTAGTATTTATAGCAAACCAACCACTATTTTAGTTTTTCACAATTGACGCTTCTTCTTCTCCTTCATTTAAAAAAATATCACAAATAAAAATCAAACTCAATTAGCCGTCACACCGATCAATCTCTCTCTCTCTCCTCCTTACAACTCGTCCTTCCTTCCGATTTTTCTAGGGTTCCAATTCCTCTCCTCAAATCCCCCCAAATTCTTTTTAGGGTTTCAATTTTTAACCCCCCTATTTTCCTATTTAGAATTTAATTTCTTTGATTCATCGCGATTTATTGCTTCATTGATTCATACTTAGATAGATCATTCAATTTTTAGGGTTTCTATTTCCTTCGATTTTTTCTGAATTTTGAGTAAAATTGTGAATTTTGGTAAGGATGGGGAGTGGTGAGGGATTGGTGAAGCAGTTTGGAGTGACGAAGCCGATTTCCATGGCAGGACCTTCTTCTACAGATTTGCAGAGAACTCGTGATTTGGAGAAGGTTCCTTTTTTGTGTTCTTGATTATCTTTGGCTATTATTGATTTTTTTATTCGGTTAAAGATTGTTGTTTTTTTTGGTAATTTGCAGTTTTTGGTTGAATCTGGTCTTTATGAAAGCGAAATTGAAGCTGCTAAGAGGGAATCTGTTTTGGCTCGTCTTAAAGAGGTAAAAGAACTCTATTTTACTGAATCTGGTCTTTATGGATTGATCAAGTTGTGTTTAATGCGCTTTTTTATCAGAATTGGAGCTCCGTATGATCGGTGACAAATTGACAATAATCGGATATTATTACTGTATTTGTAATAAGATGTGAATTGTGAATTGGTTGTTTTGTATTGTGGATAATTGAGGAACTAAGCAAGATTTTTTATATTGCTTTGATAGATTTGATCCTATTGATTATGTTGTAATTATCAAGCTTTGTACAACTATGTCAAGATCTTGTGAGATTTTCGATATTTCGGAAAATTCACTTGGGAGACAAAGGACTTCCACACCTAATCACCTATGTTATGGATTGGATTTGGATCACTAAGTTCCTGTTTAAAGCAATTTTTGAGACCCCTGTTCCGTTCACTTGTTTTATTCGAACTCAGTTGGACATTAGCGTTTTGACATTCGTGATGCACAAGAACTTCATGGAATGCTTCTACTTTGAAGGATTGAGAATATGTGGTTTAGGATCAAGATATTGTATATATTGACTGCAAGACTGTGAGGAGTTCAACTTGTTTAATGCTATAGTATTTGAAAGTAGATTCTTTTCGAGTTATTTTCTTGTTTGTGGCAGCATGTGCTTTTATTACACCTGCATGCTCTTATATGCTTATTTACTCTCTTGTATTGTCATTCCTATGGAATTATAATCTCCCTTATATATTATTCATTAATACTGAATTTAATACATACTTTAACTTGCCAGCTTGTTAAAGATTGGGTGAAGCAACTTACTCGTTTAAGAGGGTATACAGATCAAATGGTTGAGGATGCTAATGCGCTGATACTCACTTTTGGTTCTTGTCGATTGGGGGTAAGAGTTCAATGATTTTAAGCTTCGTTGAAACACTTATTGAGCTTGCAGCTATTGGATGATATTTGATGACTTGATTCGTGTTCTAAGAGCTTTATATGTTCGCTAAAACTCATACTTATGAGATTGCAGCTATTGATTGATATTTCTTGTATTTGTCAAGGTGTGATTTATGTTTGGAGAGCTTTTATACTGTAGCCAAACTGGAGTAATATGGTGGTACAATGTGCTCTGTCTTATATCGCAGAGCATTATTGTAAGATTCATGCTGCATTGCTCTAGATATTTTCCATTCTTCTAGTTTTCAGATATTGGCTATGTTGTGTACTGGAAAACATGACGCCTTTTAAGATCATCTAGTATATCTTTTTCTGTCTTGCTTTTAGCATTCAGAGCTGTAGTTTATGCGCATTATGCAGGCATATAGGAACTTAATGAAGATCTATATGTCTATGTAGCTGGAGGCGTGTTCTTTGTAATGTGTGATGTTGATCTAATAGTGTTCTTTTACTGGAAAGCTTCTCATTTGCATTACCTCATCCAGGTTAATGGTCCTGGAGCTGATATAGATGCTTTATGTGTGGGGCCGTCATATGTCAGTCGAGATGTAAGTGTTGGATTTGAATTGAACAATGTGCTCCATTTTATTGATTTGTCGACAGTTTTTATATCTTGTTGTACTTGTACCTGTTGTTACTAGGAGGATTTCTTCTACTTTTTTCATGACATTCTGGCTCAATTGGAGGAAGTTACTGAACTACAACCTGTTCCTGATGCTCATGTACCTGTGATGAAATTTAAATTTGATGGGATCTCTGTTGATCTTCTATATGCAAGTATTTCCGTCTTGGTTATACCTGAAGTAAGTTGTCTGTGTTATGTGTTTTGCATAAATTTTGTACTTCTTGATTATTTTTCTTTTCTTTTCTTTTCACGTCAATTTCCAAATTGTATATATTAATGTAGTGACAAACGTGGATGCAGGATTTGGATATCTCCCATGTATCTGTGTTATACAATGTCGATGAAGCTACTGTTCGAAGTCTGAATGGATGCAGGGTTGCAGATCAAATTCTTAAGCTAGTTCCTAATATTGAGGTTCTCATGTTCTCGATTGTTGTGTTTTGATGATTTTTTTACCATCCATTTTGTTCTATATGCTATCTACATTCATTTTTAATGCAATATAGGTTCTAGCCGTTCTACTTGTGGTTTTACCTGCAATACATTTTAAGGCCTATTAGCAGGTTTATATGCTGTTGATTTTGATCTGATTATAAGAATCTTCCGTTTTCAGCATTTCCGCACTGCACTTCGTTGTGTGAAGCTTTGGGCTAAAAGACGAGGTGTCTACTCAAATGTGAGTTATTGATGTTGCTTAGAAGTTTATATGCTGTTCAGTGCTCATTAGCCCCATTCATCTTATTGTTGCTGTTGACTCTAATCATCTGTTACCTTAGGTGACTGGATTTCTTGGTGGTGTAAATTGGGCAATTCTTGTTGCTCGAGTATGTCAGCTTTATCCTAATGCAGTACCTAGTATGCTGGTTTCCCGATTCTTTAGAGTCTATACTCAGTGGCGTTGGCCCAACCCTGTGATGCTCTGTGAAATTGAAGAAGATGAACTTGGATTTCCTGTTTGGGATCCTCGTAGGAATCACCGTGATCGTACACATCACATGCCTATCATTACACCTGCATATCCTTGCATGAATTCAAGCTACAATGTCTCGCCTAGTACTCTCCGAGTAATGATGGAACAGCTCCAGCATGGTAACAAGATTTGTGAGGTAAGATGGTTGCTTGGAAGTTTCTGCTTCTCCATTTTCACTGGACAGCTTCTTACGCCATTCTATCTATTTGATTATGGTAGGATATCGAGCTCAACAAGGCACGTTGGAGTTCTCTCTTTGGGCAGTATATGTTCTTCGAGTGCTATAAAAACTATCTACAGGTTGACATAATTGCAGCTGATGCTGATGATTTGCGTGCTTGGAGAGGGTGGGTGGAATCTCGGCTTAGACAATTGACCTTGATGGTAAGATTTGTGGTTTGTAGCTTCAGTGGACTAGGCAACGCTTCGGCATATGATTGGTTTTCACTGTTTGGCTATAGCCTTGCATGTGTTTACTATTCTTCCGGTTGATTATTTTATATACATAAGCTATTTGACGGTTCTCATATCTGTATTGCACTCTTTCGCCTTTTCTCTCTGCTTTAAGTTCTTCCTCTTTGTGCATTGCATTTCTTGTTTTTTTTCAGAATTGACTTTTTTATCTGTTGTATTCTTCAGATAGAGCGAGATACTTTTGGGAAATTGCAGTGCCATCCCTATCCACATGATTTGTTTGATTCATCTCGGCAGTGTGCTCATTGTGCGTTCTTTGTGGGTCTGCAAAGGAAGCAAGGAGAGGTTGCTCAGGAGGGACAGCAGTTTGATATACGTGCCACGGTGGATGAGTTTAGGGATTCGATAAATATGTACACTTACTGGAAGCCAGGGATGGATATATGTGTATCCCATGTCCGTAGAAGGCTGCTTCCAGCTTATGTTTATCCAGAGGGTTACAAGCGTTCTCGGCCATCAAGGCCTTCAGGTGACCAGCAACTACATAGCTCGAGTAGTCCTGAAGATGAAGGCAGGCCTCGTAAAAGAAAGTTTTCTAATGAGGATGTAGCTGGACAGCAGGGGAAACGACAGTCTCGTAGCCCAGGTGGGGCTTCAGTGTCCCCTGATTCAGTGCTTCATAATTTTGGTTCTCCATTGTCAGAGGGTGTGGGCTCTGTTGAGTGTGACATTAGTCCTGTGGCAGAGAGGGGTTCACCACCAGGGATGGTAGCAGAACATGATATGTCAGAGAAAGATGTGGTTTTAGGGACTAATGCAGTTGGTTTGGGACTGGCTACTCCACTCAATAATGTTTCAGCGGCAGAATCAGATGGTCCTTCCAGCTCAACTTGCTGTGCTGTTTCTAGTCTTACAACTGATGGCTTTCACGGAGATCTTGGGTCTGTATCCTTGGTAAAGGAAGAGGGCGGAAACCGATGTAGTTCAGAAAGAAGTGTAAACCAGGGTTTAACTTTAAGTGATTCGTTTGAGGCAGTTTCTGGCTTGCTCCCCGAGGATGGTTGTTTGAAGGGCAATATAGCATTGCAAAATGGATCTGAGGTTTTATCTTTATACACTTTTTATCTATATTAATATTTCTCTGAAGTTACCTCGGCCTTTTGCTCTCTTTTCCCTTTCATGGTGTCTACTAATCTAATTGTGTCCTGGCTTCCTCTTGGAGATTGATCATTAGCCGGTAGTGAGCAAAAGCCGGCTTGGTTGTGGAACTCACTTTGATTTCGAGTTTCATTTGTCTTTTATATTATGTGGTGCTTTCCTGAGCTGACTACTTGTAACTATTTTGTTTATTTTGTGAAGACAAGTGGAATGGATAGTGTGACACTGAAGGCAAGCATTGGAGCAGGCTCAGGAAAAATACAAGACCCAGTGTTAAGGCATGCATTCTTCTGATTTGGATATGTTTTTGACATGCACTCATTACCATGTTCATTTTTTATATTGCTTTCTTTGGTTGCATCTCCTGCGATCATTTTGCAGACTTAGTCTTGCTACGAGAGCTTGAAGCAGGTTGAACGAGTAATTTGAAGAACAAATGCAGAAACGTGGAATCACATCATCGTCCTGGCTCAGGTACTGGGGGGAGGGAAAGCCAGTTTCTCGGGTAAGTGCAATATGCTGGCTTTTTCTTCCCATTGACTGTTTCAGGTTTGCTTGTGCAATACTTTGTTGCTCAAAACCGGAGAAACAGAGGTTATTTCTAAGGCAATTCTAACTTCTGGCCTGTAGTTATTTGTACAGTTAGTTTTAGGCTATTTGGGTTACACCAAGCAGCAGAAGTTGGGATTATAAAGAAACATAAGGAAAAAAAACAAGAAAGAAAAAAGAAAAAAAAGCAAGGAAAAAAAAAGAGAAATGTGAGAGAAAAAACGAAGAACACTAAGCAGAAACTGAATGAAACGAAGAACCCTAAGCACAAACTGAACGAAACGAAGAGCACTAAGCACAAACTGAAAGAAACGAAGAGAAAGCAGAAACCGAGTGATCGAGCCTATCTGGGGTGATGGTGCTTGCCTCTGAACCCGGTGAAAATATCGGCGGGGCCCTGCGTTGAATATTCGAAGTTATGTTGCAAGTTAATCTCGGCTTGGCACTGCAAGATTGTTGTGGTTTAAATGTGTAATTTCCTTTTCAAAAGGAGGGGGAGGTGGGGTGTTGGTAGTTTTGTCTAAAGGCTTAAAGCAGCAGTCTCTTGTATATGTTAGGACATAAAATTTTCCATTATCTTAATGAAATATGTCACTTGTGTAAAGGAGTTCTCGTCGAAGTCTGTTTCAAATTATTGTCAATTTTGTGGTTAAGTGCTTAAATTATGCCGTGAAAAGAAGAATACTCGATCACCATTTGTTAGCTTAATAAAGACAAACTACCAAATGAGTTCTTATTCGGGTTTTTAAATGTTGCTGCATTATTGTGAGGAGTTTTCCACGATTTACATCCAAATCAAATGATCTTAAAATTTAATTCTCGTAGATTAAGAAGCTAGCATTTTGGATACTTTTACTTCAAAATTTTCCTGAATTTTCACAAGTTTCTTCTCCTATTCAGTAGTGAGTCCCACCTATCAAGTAGGGTGAAGAGTTTGGTCAATCGCATCTCAAGAAGCTGAAGCAGATATTTTATAATTTGATTGTACACTACACATTTTTGCGAATAAGTGGTTGAGGTGTATGCATTAGGAGATGACTAAAAACCAGTTAGATTCAGCGAATCTGTTCTTAGATCCAATGAAGCGCTTTGACTCCTTTTAGAAAATCAACAAAGTTTTACAGCATGGAAGAAGTAATCAAGAGGTACAACCAGACCTTCTTTGAACTCGCATATTAGAACTACCAAACTCCTCTAAACTTGAAATAAAACCATGAGAAATATATGTATTCAACATTTCGGGCTCATTCATATCTAGAATCTACGACTTGAGACCATGCAACAGGGTGCTCCTAATTAACGGAAAACCATTATTAATGCCATTTTAGTTAATTAGTTTGAAGTACTAGGTTATTTTATACAAAAAAATTGGTCGTCAATGAGATTTATTGAAGAAAGTAAGGTTACAAATGAGAATATCCCTATTATATTGATTAGAAAAAAGTTATGGAAGATATGTAAAATATACATATAGGGTAATTGGCTCATTATATTTTCATAATGCATAGTTAACGCATTTATTAAGATAATAGGAAAAATGAATTTATTTCTCAATCAAATGGTAGCGACGGTATAAGCTTATGGAGAACATAACAATACGTTGTAATACTCAAAGGAATGCCACCTAAAGTCCTAACTAGCTGGTTTCCTACTAAACAAAGCTTGGGCTTGATGGATGTCATGGGAGGGTGTGTATGGAGGATGGTCCATTTACATCCGTACCCATTCAAGTATTTCATTGTCAATCCCCATCCCATTAGCAATGGTAGGAGAAGATCTCATTCCCATTCCACCACCCACATGGGCATCACACCTGCCTAACATTGTCTATACCTCTGCCCCAGTACCCTATGGTGCCATATCGTGTGCTTTCAAGAGTATCTCTTTTTTCCTCGCGCCATGTTTGCACGTCGCCGACCTTCATGCGAACAACTATCCACGCATGGTTTGTGATGCTCCTATTTGCGCAAGGTTCATTCTTGTCTGTTGATAAATTGTGATCGCAACTTGTGATGCCACCCATAGAGCTGACTATATCACTAGCCTTTTATGGTTTGATCTCCACTTTATGTTGAAGCCTCGAGTGGTTGTTACTCGGGACCATATCCTAGTTTTCCTAATTCGTTTGCACCGTCGCAGCTCCAACCCTCTCAAGTTTTGAAATTGACTCAATACCCGACAATTGCTTTTTACATTTCACCACACCACAACCATTGACATGCTTTTTTCGGCTTTTAACATCTACAATATTGCTCTAATACCATGTGTGTAATTCGGATTAATGTGGCTTAACTTTGATTAGGTTTTCATGGTAGTTAATACTTCCTCCGTTTTTTAATACTCGCACCATTTCTATCTTTCACATTATTCACACATGTCCATTTAGATTAATATTGTGACTTATATGTAAGAAAAAATATAGTCATGTGGGATCTTGTTAGATTCATCTCAATGTATAGATTATTAAAAACTAATTTGCATAATTTTTTATTGTGTATAATTAAAGATATTTAACTTCTAAATTGTGCATTGGGTTGCGTAAACTGGTTCAATGGTGCAAGTATTAAAAAACGGAGGAAGTATATAACAATAGTACAAGAGTCCAGACTAAACACAACTACCATTGTCTTGTACCCCTTTTTATTTCTCAATATGATATTTTCATTAAGCATTATTTAGTATATGTAGCAAAGGACGAGGGAATGGAATGGAGCAAGGCTTCGGATGGGAAATGGTGGGTATAACTTAAGATCCACATCTTCCCCTCACCCATGACGGGTAAGATTTTCATCCTCATTCCCGCGACCAAAGTTATTAGAATCGGGATTCTACTTTGGATCGAAAGAGGGGGGTAGGATCGAATCGTGAAATCGAATCGTAGAATCGACCGATCCAACGAAAATTGTATAATAACTAAAATGTTCTTAAACTTCATCAATTGTATACTCATATGTGAGCTAAATCAAGTAAAAGACTTCACTTTTTGCAATAGTTATATTATTAAGTAGACCATATACCTATATGTTCATTAGAAAAGTGTCCTACATTGTATGTAATTATCTTAAATTGCCATAATATGTTTACAAATAACAAATAATGTTAACTTTATACCCAAAGTTAAAACTCAATCATACATCAAAACTTAAATCAATCAATTTCAATCAAAAAAATCACCGCGTAGGTGAAATCATCACATGTCCACAACGAAATGAAATCGTATAATTTCGATAAAAAATATTCACAGCTTGATGAAACTAAGATTCAGAGGGTTCTTTCATATATAAATAATCATAATTCATAACAATGGTATAAAATAATGCACAAGCCACAAACATCCAGCATAATTTGAATGAGAGTTTCAACATAAACATGGCAACAATTCAACCACAATTCGCAACAATTCATCAACCATTCTAACCATTTGCATCAATATGCGTCCAAACATATAGTAGCTATGTAACAATTAACTTGAACATAACAATTAGCATTCATTCAGCAAGAAATTTGAGGGAAAAAGAATTAAAAAAGGAAAGATATTAAAGCAGAAATTCAGATGAATAAGAAGCCGACAGAAATGGAGTGAAATTTGCAGATCTTTAAGTGATATTAGCATAGCTTCAATACTATTTTGGAGTGAAATATATTCGGACAATGATTAGCAAATTTAGTTTGGAATTTGATAAAAAAAATCAAGCATGAATCTTGTATTATTTCATATACATGTTTTTTTTCTATTGTATTATGTATAATTTTTGGGAGAGATACAGAGGAGAGAGAATGATATTATGTTTTCCCGTTACAATAGAAATAAGATTAGGGGTTTTGTTTGATGGGCAAAGCCCAAACACTTAAAAAAGACCTACTCCAAGCATAATTTGTATGATCGTTAGAATCGGAGTAGGATCGCGATCCTAACCGATCCTATCGATCCTAACCGATTCTGACGGTACTATGGGCGATTATGTTGCACACCGATTTTTCCATCGATCCAAATCGTATGGCCTAATCAGAATCGTACATCATAGAATCGTACGGTTCTACGATCCGGATCGCGATTTTGATAACATTGCCCGCGACCCCACCCCATCACCAGATAAATGAGTCGATTGTCATGAGGGTCTCCATTTTTTTATTTAGAGATAATGATTAAGTCACCCCTTAATATGTGGTCCAACCTAAAACATTCTTTTGGACGAGAAGAGAAGTGGAGACCTTCGCCCGCTGTTAGTCATGATACCTACAACTATGTTTGCCTCCCTGAAGCAATGTTGAAACCGAGCAAACTGAAAGTTGCACAAATCAATACGAGTGTGTCAAATTAGATTCGAGATTTCCCAAGGAGGACTCTATATTCCTTTGGCAACATCGTTAGAGGTAGATACATTTTTTGCACCACAAACCGCCAAAATATATTTGGTATTCAACATAACGACGATTTTGTACCTTAAACAATCATATTATAAGAAACTTAGTAATTTTTTCAATATCTTCTAGCTTTTCATAACTTATTTGTATGATGTAATAGTGAATATCTAGTCGGTAAAATAAAACAATTGCAAATTAGAATACTCATATTAAGATAAAATATGATTAATCGTAAGCTGTACCAACCCAAACCATGCTCCACCCTAATAATAATAATAATAATGAGTAAAGATATAATAAAATATATTATATAGCAATAATAATAATATTTATAATAATAATAATAATAAAAAGTAATAGTAATTAGTAAAATAAATAGACCAACATTAATAATGATATTTAACAAAATGGATAAAAAATGAATGAAGCTGAACTGAACTAAAATGAACTTACTGGAGTTAAACTAAATTGTAAATTGATTGGAGCTGAAATGAACTGGAAATAAACTGAAGAGAACAGACCCTTAGGCCCTTTTTAGCCCACCTTGAAACAATAATATTTTATAAAATTAAGTTCAGTTTGGTAATTAATAATAAGTTCAGTTCAGTAAAAATAGGTCCAGTTTAATAAAATCAATATCCACAAAGAAGAAAAACAATAGAGAATAAGTTAAAATCAGTTCAGTTCGGTAAAAATAAGGTGAAGTGAACTAAGGTGAAGTGAACTAAGCCTTGTTAGTTTTTATCATAATTATTTGTTATTTGAACTTATTCAAACATTATTTGTGAGAGTTAAACCTTATCTCTATACTAGAAGAGGAGAGGAGGGGGTGGATGTGTCATAGCTATACTCGAAGGGGGAGGAGGGGGTGGACAGTGAAAGAAAAGTGTAGTCAATAAAAAAACGGAGGAAGTACTTTATTTAAAAAGCCTACCGATCACTTTATTCAAAAAGTTGCTTGATTTCTCACTTTCGGTTGAATTTAGGTTGTTGCTTAATTTTAAATTAAAATTTGGTAATCTCTTATAAGACCAACTCGTTTACCGTTGTCTCCAAAAACTCACAAAAGAACAGATGTCAGGTTTATTTTATATCATTATTTATAATTGACATAGTTTCAAACTTTCAATTATAAAAAGTTCATAGTGCTGAACATACACACAAACTGTTTCACACATAGGCGACATGCCTGATTGTTCATATTACACACTGAATGAATGAGTTTAAGGTAAATGAAAGAGTTCCTTGATGCTGTATGATCCAAATGACGAAAAATTCCACATCTTCTCTGCTAATTGTCTTTGAACTTCGTCTGAAAGATGGAATGAATCCCAGAAGACATAATCCTTCACATTTTCACACAATTCAAACTCACGAACTTGTCTTCTTCCTCCACAGCTCCATATCCCTCTAAACTTGCCTGCTCCACAGCATGCTGCCTTCCCCTCTTTAAACCCTGTATACATTTACTCTTCTTAATAGTACTCCTTTGCCTCGTCAATTCATGCAAAAATGCTTTTTTTCTTTCTTTTTGGGTAGGACCCAAAAGATTTTGCCCTGCCGGAACCCCACACGGGTCCACTCGGATAAGCGGGTTGCACATATTGCTTTGTTGTAAATAGATTATTATGTACTCCGTACTCGGTAATATTATTAGGGTATGCTTTATTCAACTGTATTTGACTTATCCAAACTTTTCTTATTGAATATGCAAATTATCAATAGGGAATAATAGAAATAATTCGATAATTGATTTTTTAAAAATTATTGTATATTATAACAATATACTTCCTCCGTTTCAAAAAAATAGCTACACTTTTCATTTAAAGAAGTTTTAAATTAATCACTACACTTCTCCTTTTTCCTTTTTTGGTAACTTTTCTCTCTATCTCTCTCCTACCGCATATCTTACCCCACAATCTTTCACACAAACAAAAAGTGCCTAGGAGTCCGCAAAAAAAGAGTGTAGCTATTTTTTTGAAACGGAGGAAGTATTTTTTTAACAGAATTATGTATTGATAAATAAATTAACTATTAACATACATTACTCTAACATATTACAATTACTTTAATTTTTTTGAAAACTAATCACATTGATTAATTTTCAGCATAGGATAAACCAATTTGTCAATTTATGAAAAATCACAAGACAATTCTCTTGTCGTTGGGCCAATATTTAAATTGTTGCTGAATTGCTTTTAGAGAAATTATCATTGGTAAGTGGTAACCTACAACTTTTTAAAAATTTCCATTGGTTACTGAACGATTTTAAATCCAAAATGACCTTGAACCCTCTCGAATGCTTGAGAAAGTGATATTAATAACATTTCCAGTTATAAAAAATGTTAAAAGAGATGTTATAAACTAATTAAGGTTTTATTTAGACTAGAATGACATAAGTTCCCTTAAAAAATGATTTTCTCTTTGTCTGTCATTAAAAACCTCTTTCATTTTTGTTTTTAGTGTGGGATGAATGAGAATAAGTTGCATTCAATGGAAATTATGTCAATCTAGACATCAAAATACTTATATTGAAAACAGTCTTTTCAACAATGGAATATTAACTTTATCACTTTCTGAAGTATAAACATAAATTCAGGGGCAACATTTTGAAAAGTGTCAAGATTCTTAGTGTAATAATAATAAAAAAAGAACAAGGAGGTACTAGCACAATAGTTAACAACTATGTGCTTATACTTTGACCTTTACTTATAATAATGCATGTTTCTGTTCAAGACAGCTACAGTATATGTGGTGGTGGGTACTTGGTGGAACGTGGCTTCCAAACGTCATTCGTGGTGGTGGTTACCTGCAAAACAAGGAGAAACCTCGGGGGTGGTTCCGAGGATCGACTCTCCGATGCCTAAGTCAGTCCAAGTTGAGCACAAGATCTCTAATAGAGAGAAAACGAGTATCAAGTGCAAGTATTTTGTGAGTGTTTTATTGAACGTACCTTACCCATGCATAGGGATGGCAATGGGTGGGATTTGGGTCGGGTGAGCCATCACCCGCATCCATCACCCTGTTAGACCAACTTTCATCCATCCATCCGTCACCCGGTTAGACCATCACCCGCATCCATCCATCCGCCACCCGCGGGTGAACCGGGTGGACAGGGTGATCATCCATTTAAGATAATTGAATGAGAAAAGTTAAATCAAACTTGTAAAATCACAATTTATATATTAACTTCATGTCAAATTAAGATTAGTTAAGTTTATAGAAACATGTCGATAGTAATCAAAAGAGAAAATTATTATACTAATGTAGATAAAATGATAAATATTTAAGAAAATGTAAGAAATGGGTGACGGAGTGGGTGATAAGCGGGTGATAAACGGGTGATGGATCGGGTGATGGATGAAACTTTCTCACCCTAGTCCATCCATCACCCGTTACACATTCACCCGTCACCCGTCCATCATCCATTTAATTCGGTTTTTCACCCTTTTATTTTTTTCGGGTGGAGCGGGTGATGGATCATCCATTGGATATTGCCATCTCTACCCATGCATGGCATGGGTATTTATATGAAACATGGACTTGTAACTGACCTAGCAAAGTAAGTGGGCCTCTTTGGAAGTGGGCCAAGGTGAAACAAGGCCTTCATTAAACTCATGCCTAGAGGTTATATCCGGAGCAGTCTGCCTGAGGAGGTCTGCTCTGCTCCTGGTGCTCTGACGTGGAGTGGCAGGACCAGCGGTCTGCTGCCAGCTGGAGGTCTGCTGGGCAGACCCCATACAATTTGCCCCCTGGACCCAGTATTTGCAGCTTGCAATATGCTAGGTACGTTTGTTTTTGGTCAGGCGTTCTGCTCTTCGCAGACTGATACGTGACTCTCTGGGAGCTGCTCTTCACAGACTCTAGAGTGCTTCCATTTTTCCCGCCCATTTGGTTGGGGTGTTGAGCAAGGGTCATTGATTCATTTCGAATTGAATTGAATTGATGTGACTCTTTGGGTTCCCAAGGAATGTAATGATGGCAAATTAATGCTGAGTGGATGTATTTTGCCTATTTAAAGGCTGAATCGACCCTTTGTGAAACTTTTCATTCTCTTCTCTTTCGAACCTCTTGACCCCAGATTTTCCTGTTGCTTCCCAAAAATCTCCTCTTGCCCTAGCCATTTTTAAGTGATTTTTCTCGATTTCCCTGGGATTTGGCTGTGCCTGGAACTCAATTTGAAGTGTTGATACTTTGCGTTTGTGGTTTTCATCTTCTCTTTTCCCAACGTCTTCCGTTCTTCATTCAGGTAAACTCTTTTTCGTAGATCTACTCTTGATTTTTCCTTCTTGGATGGTTTGGATGTGACTTCCTCTGTGTTTATGGGTTTCTCCCTTTTTTCCTCTGTGCGCACTTATTTGCCTGTGTTTCGGAAATTAGGGTTTTCTTTTCTTTGGTCTTCATGTGCGATTGTTTATTTCCTTGCTTCATAGATCTGTTTGGTGTTGTTTCATTTCCACTCTGCTGTTCTGGATGGTAGGCTCTGCTCTGCTTCTTCGGCTGAGCTCTGCTCTGCCTATCTGCTTGGCTGTTGTCTGTGGGATTTTTAGGGTTTGCTTTGTTTACCCTGTTATCCTCTTTATTTGCTGGGCTGTTGATCTTTGTGATATGCCTTCGTTGTTTTGCTTGTACCATTTGCAAGAAAATATCCTATTTCTTGGTTGTCTCTGATCTTCACATACCATACATATCCTTGCCCCCCAATCTGGTAGCTCAGTCTGTAGGTCTGAGGTGCCAGACTTCTTTGCTTGTATCTTTTTGCCAGAAAAGCAAGAAAATATCCTATTTCTTGGCTATCTCTCATCTTCACATACCATACATATCCTTGCCTCCCAGTCTGGTAGCTCAGTCTGTAGGTCTGAGGTGCCACACTCCTTTGCTTGTATCTTTTTGCCAGAAAAGCAAGAAAATATCCTATTTCTTGGCTATCTCTGATCTTCACATACCATACATATCCTTGCCCCCAGTCTGGTTGTAACGCCCCGAAAACGGGTGCCTTAATTAATCACCATTAATCATAACTAATCACAAGATTTGCGGAAGCGTTTCTATAAACCTGCGGGTTATGGGCCACCAATAATATAATATTCTTACAAAAGCTCATTATCTCATAATTACAACCTTAAATACTTCCTTCATCTCATTTCTTTAAATCCATCCCAAGCACTTGCTTTTCCCAGATTCATCTCCATCCTTCTTTCATAACCTAAGCTTCGTTCAGAAGAAAAATAGAGAAACAAGAAAAGACAGAAAACATTCCAAAATGAGTGGAAAACTCGTAACTTTACTCCAGCCCGTAAAAAAACAGTTTTGTTCGAAAACATTTGGATTTAAAGGCACATATATCCAGGAGATAAAGCAGACATGTAAATCATATTTCCTTTGAAATAAGACAATAATCATATTTGCAATATAAATCATACTTGACTTATAATACTCACGTTCATACGATACATGAAATCATGTTAACAGACACTTTAATACTTTCATAAGAATATACGTAGACTAGTAGAACTTAAAAGCTAATCATGTAAGAAACTGACGTCATGCATTCCATGTTAATTACTTTAAGTACAAGCACGTGTCATGAACAGTGTGTACTGAGCATTGAGTAAATCCATTACGTTAAAATGTAACCTCAAACTTTAAACAGAAGGAAAGAATAATTCAAACATTCATGATTACAGTGTGATCCATAAATGATCCATAATTCCTTTTGAATAAGTTTTATACTGGTTGTTGGTCTGTATTTCAGGGGTGGGACGTCTCCCACAATGGGCCAGTGCCCCAGGAAAAGAGCCAGTGCTCATCAGGAATAACATTAGCGGGCCAGTGCCCCAGGATAAGAGCCAATGCTCATCAGGAAACAGGATACAGCTCGGTACGTGCACGACCATCAGTCAGGATATATACAGCTAACAAACCAGTTCTTTCACTTGAACTTATCATGTTTCATAACTTTTAATATCCATCAGTGATATTAAGTATACTTCAATCATTCATTCAGTTCTACCTTTGTATAGGTAATAAAATCATAACATAAACAATACTCATCATTCGTAAGCTTTCAATTGCTTCCTTATAAAACGTTCATTGAGCATTTATACTTACCGTTATTCATAAAGCATAACGTCATCCCATGACTCATAAGACAACATACTTAATCCATAACCATACGACACTTATAACTTTGCTTATAATATTTTATAACTTTATTAACTTATTCCCAGACACTAATTGGCTTTATAGAAGCTCACATATTTCATAATAAATGTAAATGAACAACAACACCTCATATATTATACTGAACATGGATTCTGACTTAAGATTACTTTTAATAAGTCATAGAGGTAGAAATCATAGGTCATAAGTTTATCATGGAAATACTAAACATACGTATTCATAAATCATATAAGCATGTAACTCATGGATAACAGCATGAAATAACATAGTTCATCTAATACACATGAGTCATGAGTCATGAGTCTTGTAATAAAAGTATTAATTATATATATTTACGAAATCACATAAACATGTATCACGTAACTCAGAACCGACATTCTTTACTTTAGACATTAAATAATCATGTGAGCAATAATTAGATTAATAACTCACATTAACATCGAATTTCATATAAACATGGATAAAGCCGTAAAATCATACTTTTACTTAAACACATACTTTCAGACATATTAATGATGAAATATACTTTTACTCACATAAGCATGAATCATGAATTGATCGTAACTATATACATGCTTTTACTTGAATAAACATGATCCTATTTCATAAATTATTACTTAAACATACGATAGTCATTTAACTTGCATCATTCACATTTAAAAGAAAATCATACTATATAAATATAAATTCAATAAACTTTAGGTAATATCATGAATATAATTTAAATAACATAAATTCCATTATCATAGTAGAAAGGCTCATATAATCGCATTTTAACATACGGGCATGTAGTCTAATGCTGGACATAAAGGTTACCTTAACCGCTCAATCCAAAATATCGCCATAACTCCAAGAATGTCATCCATAGACCTTTCGAATTCCCACATTCCGATTGTCGCTCTAAATACCTCAATAAAATAATAATTATCAGAATGAACCCAACTTATAACTATAATTACGACTTTTTCTTAATGACCCATTTTTCGTAAATCATAATTAAAACTTCATTCTTAAATCTTATTATATATTGAAAATGTCATTTTCATAAATTAGCTAAATAATTATATTTTCCAAAATCAATACAATAATTTTATAAATGATTTTCTAAAATACTTTACAACTTAATTGGGCTTTTAATAACAAAGGAATGTAGGTACTTAATACCTTCATAAGTCAAGGTTGACTTTTGGGTTAAATACCAATTACTGGTTCTTTTAAGAACCAATATCTTGGTTCTTATTGAACCACACGAAGGCAGGGGAAAGAGAGGAAGGAAGGAGGGAAGGCGGGCTGGGTGGCCGGAGTTGGAGGCATGAGATGGCCGGAGTGCCGGCGTCAGTTAGCGGGTAGTTGCGGGTGGTGGTGCGCGGTCAGTTGTGGCTGCGGTACAGCCGCAAGCAGCAGCGAATGGGGGCAGAGGATGAGAGCAGGGGAGGACTGTCGTAGCTAGGCGCGGCGCTTGGTGGCTGTTCTGGGTGGTCGAAGATTGGAGACGGTGGCTGAGGGTGGCGTTTAGTGGTTTCTCAAGGTGTTTTTGGTTGTTGTTTGTGATCAGAATGGTTGTCTGTAACCAAACGTGGTGGTGGTGGTGCTTTTAGGTGGTTGTTTGTTTGCTTTAACTCATGTATAACGGCTGAAAATTGTTAGAACAAGAGGTGGAAGAAATCTATGAACTTTGTGGTTAGGAATCTAGTTTGATTGAAGTTACGTTGTATTTATAGATTTTGAGTTAGAGGTGTTCAATTTGAAGTTAAATTCTCTCATTAATGGATAACTATGAATGGGAGGATTAGGATGAGAATGGTGGTGCTTATCTATTAATGGATTTGTCTGAATTGTTCAAGCTTATCAGAGAATTTACTCAAGCTTATCTAATCTTGCTATGTGTTGTAGTTTGTTGAAGCTTCAAGCTTATCTTTGGCCTCTTTTTGCTCCAATGGTGTAGAAGAAGGGAAGAAGGGGAAGTAGGAGGTGGAAGAAGGAGAAAGAAACTGATTTGTTTTTCTTCCTTTTCTTTTTCTTTTTCCTTTTTTTCTGATTTTGTTTTTGGGTTAAATAGTTTTTGGGTTTGGGCTTGGTACTTGGATATGGACTTGAGGATGGATAATGAGTAATTACCCATAACTTTACAAAACACAATTTTATTTCCTTAAATAGTATTAGTAATAATTAGTACTTAAAATTATTTAAAAAAAATCAAGAATATACTTTAATAAGAAACCTTAATACCACTTATTAAAATAATAAGGTCATACTTAAGTTAATAATCTTAATTATTTAATAATAAAATAAGGTTAAAAATCGGGATATTACACTGGTAGCTCAGTGTGTAGGTCTGAGGTGCCAGACTGTTTTGTATTGTGACTTTGAGTCTGATGTGTTGTCATCTGCTTCTTGTGTTGTGCAGAATAGCTACCTCTCAGTCTGCCGCCTCTCGTGGAAAAGGCGTGGTATCTACTTCCTCATCTAAACCAGATGAGCCTTACCCGATGGATACCCAATCTCCGTTTTTGAAGTTGGACCTTCCTCGGTGTAAGGACGAGGTGGTTCCAGACGAATGGGCTATCTTTGACCCCTGGGATGGCTTACGCCGGGAGCTGTTGGGTCCTGAAACCAACAGGTTCCCCCCCAACTATAAGTTTAAGCCTACTCTGCCCAGAATCAAGTGGGCCTACAGTGACTATGAGATGTGACTCACTGCCCTATATGACAGCAAGGGCAAGCCTTACTTGGCGAAGAAATCTGCAGATGCGTTCAAACGGGCGCATGCTGCTTATTATATTGAGTTTGCTGCGGAGATTAAGCCGCTCCGTGGATCTTGGGTGGTGCTTCCCAAGGAGAATCAGAGCTTGGCAGATGTACCAGAGGGGTACACTGCCGTATACCTTAAGCAGTTGGAGTTTAGGCTCAGGTTCCCGATCCACTGGTTTTTGGAATGGGTCCTCTGCGAATACAGAATGGCACTCTGCCAAGTAAACCCCCAGTCTCTGAAGAAGATTATGGGGTTCATTTGGGTCTGTGAGGCTCTGGACTTCCCCCTGACCATGAACCTTTTCAAGTGCCTGTTTTCTTTCAAGAGGCAGGGGGGAGAGTATGGCTTTTTCACTGGTTCGGTACGGACCAACCATCTGACGGTCTATCCCGTTGATCTCACCCTGAAGGACTGGCGGGATAGTTTTGTCTTCGTTAGGGTACCGACGGAGGCAGGGCACCCTTATCAATTCCGGGCTCCTCTGCGCCCCGTGGAGCCTGACTTTCAGAAGCAGATGGACCCCATGTTCTGAACTGGGACGAGAGGATAGCTTACTACTACTTCAAGTCCAAATCCAAGGCTGCTGATGGGAAGCAGTTTCTTCCCAAGTATTGGCTGCCCCATCACTATGTGATGTGTCAGAATGCCTTCCAGAGGATAGGCAAACTGTCGCCGGACTACACTACCGGTAAGTGCTCTGCCAACCTTTTGTCCTTTGCATTTTTACTTTTCGTTCTGCTGTGCCCCATGGCACTCATTTTTTGACCTGTTCTGCAGCTCCATGCAGAAAGATAACTCGCGCTCTGATTATGGGTGGGTTCTGAGCTCAAAAATACGTTCTGCCTCTTTCCCTTATTTTCTGCCTGTTAGCTGATTTGTAGTTGCTGATAAACTTTCTGATGTTTTCAGAGACTCTGGGGTCTGCCATCCCCTCGGAGCTGGGTCCGAGTGAGTCTTCGGTGTGTCGCCGGTATCGTCCGATACCCGATCCAGGGACCTACACCGTCCCTGATTTTATCAAGGAGATCAACACTACTCCCCTGGACCATCCTTCCCTCCTGACCAAGCGTCCGGAGCTTGTGGATAGGTATACAGGGGTGTCTCGGCCGCCGACTGGCCCTTCTCCCACTGTCACCGAGATTGAGTCTGGTGATGAGGAGGAGGCGGCGGCTGTTCCTTTGCAGACTCGACGTCCCCGGCGTGCTGTGAATCTGCCGGAGGACAACGATGATGATGATAGTGATGCAGAGGGAGCCAGCACACTGCAAGGGACGGTTCTGGTTGTTGAACCCTTGCAACAGCTTCCTCCTGTGCAACCAGGTACTATTTACGATGATCAATCTGTTCTTTCTGCTTGTGTGCATTCTGTTATAGACTTCTCATCTGTTCTGCTTATTTTCAGATCCACCTGTGGTGGAGGACGTGCCCATGGATGTCCCTGACCAAGCAACGACCGAGTCCGACAAGACTGAAAAAGAAACTGGTCAGGAGTCTCACCAAGCCATGAAGGAGTTTGACAGGATTGAGGCAGAGACTACTCAGACTGTCACAACTCAGGCTACAGAGGGCCAGACTGAGGGCCAGATTCCGTTAGGTATGTGTCTTCTTCAGACCCATACAATTTTCTTTCTTCCCTTTTTCACTTTTCTTGAAAGTTCTTGACTGTTCTGCCTTGCTTTTAATTTGATAGGTCCTTCTGGGCAGACCACCCCTACGTCTGCTCAGACCAGCCAGGGGGAGGTGTTGGAGCCTCTCCAACATGAGAGGGTGGAGCAGCAGAGTTCCACTTCTGTCCCAGTGGTGGAGACTGTCGTGTCTCCCCCTGTTCAGAAGTCTATTCCTCCTGCCCAGAAGCCTACTCCTCCTGGAAGGAAGGTTGCTCCTCCTCCTCCCATAGGATTCAAGCAGATCCTTGCCTCTACTCCTGAGCAGTTGGCACGTCTGGTTAGTGCTTTCTTTTCTTTTCTTCTGTCTTACAATTTTCAATTCGATCTGTGCCATGCTTTGCTGATGACATTGTTGCCTTTTGTCTTCTTCAGCAGCAGTTGCGGGCTAAGAAAGCGCAGTCTGCTGAGGCTCTTCAGACCTCTGCTCCAACTGCGGGCCAGCTTAAGTCTCCTGCAGAGGTTGCTCAGAAGACTGTAGCTGAGTCTGAGGTCTCTTCGCATTCCCAGAAGAGACCATCAGAGAGGCAGAGTGAGGAAGGAGCTCCCCCTCAGAAAAAGGTTCGACTCCCTGCTGACCCCCTTCAGATCATTGATGTTGAGGAGGAGCAGGTCACCAAAGGTGTGTACCCCTTACCCGGCCTCAATTCCGGCCCTTTCCCTTATGTGGAACTTAATGGTCTTTCCTTTAGCTCAGGTTCTCTGCAGAGGGGATCGGCGGATGACCAGCAAGAGGCTCAGGGGCAGGAGCAGACGTCCGTGGCCTTCCCTGACCCCAGTGAGTGGCTGAAGCTTCTGGCCAGTCGCTTCTCTGGGGATTACGTCGTCCAGGACGTTCCCTTGGTAAGTTCTTCAACTTTTATGCCTTGGCAGATTGTGGTATTTTTGTGGTCAATCTGATCTATCTTTCTTTGAATATAGGCTGCGCGGGCTGGCGCCTTCATTGGGGAGTTCTGCCATGCTTTAGGGCTGGGCAGACATGAGGCAGACCTCCCTGAACTGCATCAGCTTAAGGCTCAGGTAGCACAGCAGAGTCAAGAGTACGCCAAGCTGAAGGCTCAGAACTCTCTGATTGTGTCTACCTGCCGTGAAACTGAGGAGGAGAGGGACGCTCTGATTGTGGAGCGCAACACCCTGCGAACTGCCAACCAACGCATGGAGGGTATGGCGATGCAAGCAGAGGCTATCGCGGCCGAACACTCTAAGCTCTCTTCCCAGCTGAGTGGGGCGTTGTCTCGCGCTTCGTTGGCGGAGACCAAGCTGAAGACCTCCGAGGCCAGGCTGCAGGCAGTGTTGAAGGAGCAAGAGCAGCTCAAGGGTCAGCTCTCTGCTGTGCAGGCTGAACATGAAGGCTGCTCTGCTAAGTTGGCTCAGCAGGCCAAGGAGGCTGAGGAGGCCCTGAGACTGAGGGAGGAGGAGCTTGGGGCAGAGTTCTCCAAGCTGCTTTAAGATAGGGAGGCTCAGCAGGCTAAGGAGGCTGAGGAGGCTCTGAGGCAGAAGGAGGCCCAGCCGCGCGCTGAAGAGACGGCCAGGGTTGCACAGATGAAGGAGGCGTTCGGGAAGAAGTACTGGGAGGATTGCAAAGTTGCGGTCCGTAGAGTCCTCTGGCATCTGCAGCCCTCTTTCAACTGGGATGCTTTCGAGGAGGCCTACACCAGTGACGTGCACATGCGACCTCCTGCCACCCAGGAGCTCAGAGACCTGGAGCTGCTCTACTCTCTGCCTCCAGAGGGAGAGAGCTCAGAACAACAAGCTGATGGGAGCTCTGCGGGAGGTGGCGGCTCTGTTCCTAAACAATAGGAACTCGGGCGGCTA
This sequence comes from Patellifolia procumbens, assembly GCA_947645195.1. Lineage (NCBI taxonomy): Eukaryota > Viridiplantae > Streptophyta > Magnoliopsida > Caryophyllales > Amaranthaceae > Patellifolia > Patellifolia procumbens. The sequence goes on from CANSGD010000139.1 coordinate 106,607, forward strand.
TCTCACGCTTCGCCTCAGTCCTCTTGTGACTCCTGTCTGAGCTGCTGAGGTGGATGAGCTGGGAGCCTGTGCTGAATTGACTGAAGTCCTCCGTTTTTGCCCTCTGATGATATCCCTAATTGACTTCTCTTGTAATATTTGTAATTAAATAGTCAAACATTTCCTTTTCATCTGTATTTGCTCCCTTCTTTTGGTTAGGTAGCCACCGTTGTTGTAGTATTCTGTAGCATTCTGATCTGGCTTATAGCCAGATCTTTCATGTAAGATACAATGATTTCTCAGAAATGTAATTTGTATTCTGATGTTGAATTTTGTCTCTTCTATCTTGTGCATGCCAAGTCTTTTCATTTTTGCTAAGTGTTTGTGTTCTGCTGCTCTTTAGCTTGGCATATCCTGCAGATCCAAGGGCATTCTGCTCTGATGCTGAGTTTGCTGTGTAGCAGCATAGCATATATGAGTGTCTTTGTTTATTCGGCACGGTGGCGGGTGAAGTTTGCTTAGAGCCGTGACTTTAGGGGCCCTTTACTCTTCTGCTCTGCCTTATGTATGACAATGGTCTAACAATAAGCAGAGCAAAGGAGATATTTTGACGCCCTAAGTCCTGATGGTCTTGGGAGTTTTGGGGTTTGCCCTTTAACTCCTTCTGCCATCGTTTTCGTGTCGGGGTACGTTTGGTTCTTTAGAACTCTAGCGTCGCCATTAACCTTATGTGTCTATGACTTATCCTTGCTGCTTTCCGGGCCTTTGGCCCTGCAGGTTTAGAGGTAGAGGTCTATGACATCGCTAAGTCGAGCTGGCATCCGATCACTCTGTGGTCCTCATGGGCTCTGGACAGAGTTGACCTTTCGGCTAGCTCCCTTTCTTCATATATAGTTTTTTTTGTGTCTGATGGGCCTCTTCAGCCTTCATTCTGACTCAAACCTGTTTTCTTTTGCCAGACTGTGGTGTTTTTCCTCAGTCTGCTGATGGTCTGTTTGATGCGTTTCGTTTTTTATAAGGAACAGATAAGGGGATGGGGGTTTAATGCGAAATAAAGAGTGTATAGTTTGCAAAGGGTGGCTCAAAGGCCTTTCATTCATAGGAGTTTTTGATACAATCTGGGTTACACGAAGTATTTTTTCAGTATTCGGGCATTCCAGTTGCTTTTCAGTTCGCTCCCATCCATTCTTTTCAATCTGTAGGTTCCAGGGTGTAGCTCTTCACTAACCTGGTAGGGTCCTTCCCATTTAGCTGACAGCTTTCCATGTATTTTTTCTTTCTGCACAACTCCTGCATTTCTGAGCACCAGATCCCCTACCTCCAGAGGCCTAACCCTCACTTTCCGGTTATAGTATCTGCTGATCCTGACTTTGTAGGCTTCCATTCTCAACCTAGCTTCATTTCTGTGTTCATCCAGCAGATCTAGATTTGTTCTCAAAGCTTCATCATTCAGACCTGGCTCAAATAGGCTGATCCTCAGACTTTCAGATTCAATCTCCACATGCATGACAGCCTCAGAGCCATACACCAGATGGAAGGGGGTCTGCCCAGTTGACTCTTTGACTGTGGTTCTGATTGACCACAAAGTGTTGGGCAGCTCCTCTAACCATTTACTTTTCTGCTCCTCCAACTTCTTTTGCAGATCTATGAGGATTTGCTTGTTAGCGGCTTCGGCTTGACCATTGCACTGAGGGTTGCAGACTGAAGACAGAGCGTATTTGATCCCAAACTGCTCCAGCCACCCTGACAGAGGCATATTGTCGAACTGTCTCCCGTGATCGAAGACGAAAGCCTTCGGAATCCCGTATCTGGTGATGATGCTCTGCCATAGGAACTTTCTGACGGCTGCTTCTGTGATGGTGGATAGGGCTTCTGCCTCTATCCACTTAGTGAAGTAGTCTACCCCCACAATTAACCATCTCTTCTGATATTGGGCCGTTGTAAAGGGTCTTAGAATGTCCAGCCCCCATTGGGCAAATGGGATAGGGTTGTAGATCGGCATGAGGTCGTTTGCTGGCAGCTTGATGTTTGGCGCGAACTTCTGACAGCTGTCACACTTTTTCACCAGGTCTTAGAGTCAGCTTTCATTGTGGGCCAATAATATCCGTCTCTGAGAGCTTTATGGGCCAGAGCTCTTGGCCCGATGTGGTGCCCGCAGAGACCTTCATGGATCTCTCTCAATATGTAGTCTGCGTCCCTCTGCCTTACGCATTTGAGTAGGGGCAGAGAGAAAGACTTCCTGTATAGCTCGTCCCCTATCAGGCAATATCTGCATGCTGTCAGCTTGAGCTTTCTTGCTTTCATCTTTCCCTCTGGTAGTTTACCAGTCTGTTTATACTCAGCGATCTCCCTGATCCACTCTGTCATATCCTCCAAATCTAAAACTCGCTCTGCATCCTCGCAGATTGCACTGGTGGGTCTGACTTCCACCAGAACAGACCTGTTCAGCTCCTGCAGCCTGTTGCTTCCTAATTTGGACAGAGCATCTGCTTGGGCGTTCTGTGCTCTAGGCACTTGTTCAATTCTAAAACTTTCAAAATTTGAAATGAGAGACCTCATCCTGGCCAAGTAGCTCTGCATTGTCGGCTCCTTAGCCTCATACTCCCCCTTGACTTGGTTGGTTACCAACTGAGAGTCAATTTTGAGGTGGACGTGCTTAGCTTCCAGAGTCTGGCAGAGCTGCAGTCCAGCGATGGCCGCTTCGTACTCTGATTCATTATTGGTTGCTGAAAATATGAACTTCAAGGCGTATTCAATGATTTTCGCTTCTGGGGTTCTCATGACCACGCCTGCCCCAGAGCCATTGATGGTTGCAGACCCATCTGTAAAGACCTCCCAGGCTCTGGGCTCTCCAACTGCTTCTTGGTACGCACACTCTGCTAAGAAATCTGCCAGAGCTTGTGCTTTGATGGCGGTTCGCGGGGCGAACCTAATGCCGAACCCTGTCAGCTCCAGGGCCCAGTTCATGATTCTCCCCGATTTGTCTACCTTCTCCATTGCCTTTTCCAGAGGCACATTTGTCAGTACAGTGACGGGATGTGCGTCGAAATATGGCCTCAGCTTTCTGGTGGCCAGCACTACTGCGTAGGCTGCCTTTTCTATCAATGGGTAGCGTGTTTCTGCACCCGTGAGGGTGTGGTTCACAAAGTACACATGCTGCTGCTTCTTGTTTTCTTCCTTTAACACGACTACACTCACAGTTGCAGCAGTAACAACAATGTACAGGAAGAGAGCTTCCCCTGTCTTGGGTCTGGCTAGTGTTGGCAGACCAGAAAGGTGTGACTTCAGCTTCTGGAATGCCTCCTTCTGCTCTTCTTCCCACTTAAACTCTTTGTTCCCCTTCAATATCTTGAAGAATGGGAGAGCTTTCTCTGCAGACTGAGCTATGAATCTGGACAGGGCTGTCATTCTGCCTGTCAGCCTCTGGATGTCTCTGATGCTTTTAGGCTCTGGCAGATCCATAGCTGCTTTCACTTTGTCAGGATTCGCGTCAATCCCCCTTTCACTGACCAGATAGCCCAGAAATTTCCCTGACCGTACTCCGAACACGCAATTTTTAGGATTCAGCTTCATGCTGTGTTTGCGGAGGTTGGCGAAGGTCTCCTTCAGGTTTGCTATATGGTCAGTCTCAGTTTTGCTCTTGGTGATGACGTCATCCACGTACACCTCCAGATTCCTTCCCCTCTGACCTGCAAAGACCTGATCCATCAGCCTTTGATAGGTGGCGCCTGCATTCTTCAGCCCGAAGGGCATCATGACATAGCAAAATACCCCGATAGGGGTGATAAATGTCGTCTTCTCTTTATCTGCAGGATCCATGAAGATCTGATGGTATCCGTTGAATGCGTCCATGAAGCTGAGCAGAGCATGACCACTGGTGGAGTCTACCAGCTGGTCGATTCTTGGCAAGGGGTATCAGTCCTTGGGGCAGGCCTTATTGAGGTCTATGAAATCTACACACATCCTCCAACTCCCGTTCGCCTTCTTTACCATCACCACATTGGCCATCCACTCTGGATATTTGCTGGGCTCTATGAACCCTGCCTCGAGTAGCTTCTGAACTTCTTCTTCGATGGCTTTATTTTTCTCCGCAGAGTAGTTCCTCCTCTTCTGCTTTATAGGTCTGTACCCTGCGGCAGTATTTAATTTGTGGTTGATGGTGGCAGGGTCTACCCCAGGCATCTCAGCCGCTGAGAAAGCGAACACATCTGCATTCTCCTTCAGCAGACTGATCAGGTTGACTCTGGTTTCAGGATCCAGGTCTTTACCTATTCTGACTGTCCTTCCTTCTTCCGATCCCAAGAGTACCTCTTCGGTCTCTTCCCCCGGTTCGGGCTTATTTGCTTCCTGTTCTGCTTCCGGCAGAGCATCGGCCTCACTGATAGCTGCACATTCTTCTTTTCTTTCCCCGGCCTCTTCGGCCTTTCCTTCCTTTCTTTCCTTCCCGGCTTCTTCAGCCTGGTCCTTCTTGGCTTCTTCAGCCTCTTTCTTCTTTCCTTCCTTCTTTTCCTTTCTCCTCTTTCTCCTGGACCCAGAGTGGTCAGGAGGAGGAGGTCTTTTATCCTTCTTCAGAGCGGTCAGATTGCATGACCTAGCTGCTCTCTGGTCTCCCCTCAGTCTGCCTACCTCACCAGTGCTGCTTAGGAAAAGCATGGTCTGGTGATGGGTTGACGGGATTTCCTGCACGGCCTCAATAAACTTCCTTCCCATCAGAGCGTTGTACGGTGATGGGAGGTCTACCACCAGGAACTCTTGCACTACAGTTCTCTTCACTCCATTCTGCCCCTCTGTGGTCACAGTCAGATGTATTTTCCCCTCTGGGATGATGGAGTTCCCTGTGAATCCGACGATCGGGGTTCCTCCTTGTTTCAGCATTGAACGGTCTGTGCCACTAACAGTATTCTTCGTGCATCTGTACTGCTAATCTCCAGAGTGACCACTAGAGGGTCAGAGTGTGGAAAACTGATGCCTTTATAGTCCTCTGCTGTAAAAGTCATATTTGGCAGATCTGGGCTCAGCTCTGTTTGGTCGATGGAGTAGAGGTTGGGGTGGGTGAGCTGCCTCAGATGAGCCCTCTCTCCCCCATCGATCTAGAACTGCCAAATATGACGTATATTGTCTTCTTTTTTCCTTTCTTGATCTCTGCCCGCTTGTCCTGCAGTTTCTGCCCTTCATTCTGTTGCTCCTTCTCCTTGATCCCCTGATTCCAGGTTAGGTACTCCTTAATGTAGCCTCTTCTGATCAGGATTTCTAGATTATTTTTCAGACTTATGCAGTCTTCGGTACTGTGGCCTGGCACCTCATGGAAAGCGCAGAACTCTGCCATGTTGGGGCCTAGGCTTCTCTTCTTGGTGGGAGGTGGTCTGTGCCACTTGCTGTCATCTCTGTTGGTCAGAAATAGCTCAGCCCTTGGCATGCTGAGGTTGCTGTAGTTGTTATACTTCTCCTAGGCCCTTAGCCGGTCCACCTCCCTTTCTGCTTCTTTTTGCTTTTCTCTTCCTCTGTTCTGATGGGGCCTGGGGCCTCCAAAGTTCAGTCTGCCTCCTATGAACTGGTGCTCATTCTGCCTGGTATCTTGCCTGCTCCTGCTCCGGCTGTCGAGGCTTTGTTGAAGTCCTCGACAACTATGTATTTTTCTGCCAGGGCAGGGCTTCGCTGAGCTCCGTCATGGTGACCCATTTTAATTCATCTCTGAACTTACTGGTGTTGGGTAGGGCATTCCTCAGAGCGTGCAGAGCGAGCTTCTGCTCCAGCGCTGGGATGTGCACCAGCTCTTTGTTGAACCTCCCTATGAAATCCCGTAAGCTCTCATTCTGAGTCTGCTTCAGCAATAGCAACTCATGAGTGGACTTGTTTCTCCTGCTTCCACTGACGAAATGCTCTTTGAATCTCTTCTTCAGTTCATCAAAGTTAGCAATCGTTCCCTGGGGGATAGTTCTGAACCAGGTCTGAGCTGTGCCTGCCAGAGTGGCAAGGAAGTGTCTGCACCAATTGGCCTCATTGAAGTTTCCTAGTTCCATGTGGGTCTCAAAGGCTGCCACATGCTCCTTTGGGTCTCCCTCCCCTTCAAACTTGAGATTTGGTGGGAGTTTTGCTTTCGACACTCTGGCCCCAATGATTTCAGGTGTGAAGGAAGATTTGGAAGGAGACCTAATCTTCTCTGCTGGTGATACCACAATGGGTCTGGAGTTGACTCTGTGGGATATGAGTCCTCTGAGATCTGTGGGGGCTCCATTATCGCCAGAGCCCTCTTCTGGCATTGTTCCCAATCTCTGGCTGACATGCCTTCTGACTGATCCACCACCAGGCGTAGACAGGGCCTCTTCAGCTCCTGATTTACGCCTGATCCTGTGCCGGGGCTTCCCATGGGCCGCGCCTCCTAGGTTTCCTCTGTGGACAGACTTCCTGCTTGAGCCTACTGTATACCCTGTGGGTGTAAGTTCCTCGAACATGCTGGGATGTTCCTCCTGCATCATCACAGTATCCCATTCTTCTTCCTGCCAACCCCTCTTGATGTACCTAGGTCCAGAGCGGCTAGATAGGCCATACTCTGACGTTGGGGTGGGGGTGATGTTTGTCATGTTGTACCCGCATATAGGTTCTGCTGTGGCTGCCTCCTCTTCAGATGACAGCTGCAGGTGCCTTCAAACTGAACCATGTGTTCTAGTTCTCCTCCTCTTTCGAGCAGGTTGGCCTCCAACAGTTTGCATAAACTGCTGGGCAGATTGCAGCACGTGGATGGCTGCTTGGAGTTGTTCAGGTGTGGGCATGACCACTGAGCTGCTGGGCTGCTGGGTCTGCCTTGTTTCTCGATGGGGGGTAGCAGTGCTATCCCTCCTTGCTGACCTTGTGGTAGCAGCACTACCCCTTCTAGTTGATCTCGTGGTTGTTTCTCTCAGTGGAGAGTTGCTCTCCCCTCCTGAACTGTCGGAACCGAGTGTTTCTGAGGTTGGAACCACCATTGCGAAGTTGTAGATTGGGCTTTTCTACTCTTCCCCTCCTTCTAGCGCCAAATTGTTTCTGTCCAAGACAGCTACAGTGTATGTGGTGGTGGGTACTTGGTGGAACGTGGCTCCCAAACGTCCTTCGTGGTGGTGGTTACCTGCAAAACAAGGAGAAACCTTGGGGGTGGTTCCGAGGATCGCCTCTCCGATGCCTAAGTCAGTCCAAGTTGAGCACAAGATCTCAAATAGAGAGAAAATGAGTATGAAGTGCAAGTATTTTGTGAGTGTTTTATTGAATGTACCTTACCCATGCATGGGCATGTGTATTTATATGAGACATGGACTTGTAACTGACCTAGCAAAGCAAGTGGGCCTCTTTGGAAGTGGGCCAAGGTGAAACAAGGCCTTTATTAAACTCATGCCTAGAGGTTATATCCGGAGCAGTATGCCTGAGGAGGTCTGCTCTGCTCCTGGTGCTCTGACGTGGAGTGGCAGGACCAGCGGTCTGCTGCCAGCTGGAGGTCTGCTGGGCAGACCCCATACAATGCATAGTGTTGATATCTCTAAATATTTATTATTCAAAGTCATTATAAATGTTTTTTTGAGGATACACATTAAAACAAAATCAACCATAATGGTAACATATGTTTTACTCCATACATATAATTATAATTATGGTAAAAGACAAAAGTTCCTATGGTGCACAAGTATGAAGAAGATCGTCAGAGATAGGGGGCTGCATACCATATTTTGAAGGGTAGTCACCTCTAAGTTGACCATTTGTATACAAATCATAGAGTGAATATTTGAACCCTGGTAACTGCACTTTTAGATCTTCAAGGAGATGGAAGAGAGCTTGGTTATGTAGTATAGCGTAACCTGAAGGTTCTGGATCACAATCACCATTTGTCATTGTCATTCTAAACATAGGAGCACAACCAATCTCTGGCACATTCATGAATGCAAATTTTCTGCCCCCTGTCTTATAAATTTCCTGTCATTACCATATAATTATTATAATAGGATATGTAAGCAGTAAATGCAGCTTTATGTTAAGGATATGTACGTTAACTATTCGTTACTCTATTTGATCCAACCATTTTTATTTTCATTAACTCCACCAACTATAGTTGAAGAGTACGAAAAAAGATTTAGGGTGGAAAAACTTACGGTGATAACAGAAGATATGTTAGTAATGACCATGTCAACATATTCAGATTTGGTGTAAGTAGTCAAAAGTGAGGAATTGGTCACATAAAGAGTAACGTAATCATTTGTCCCAACGCTGAACAAGTAGACTGCACTTCTTAACCTTTTTCTGGCCTTAACATTTCCAAACTTGTCTTAGAACAATTTCTCCACCTCCTTGTAATTTTCCAGCTGCATATGTAGATCAACAACCTGCAAATCGACTCCCACAAGTCGAATGAAAATATAGACTGATAAGGTTATGATAGAATGAGAAAGCTTGATTATATTAATGAAAAGGTACAACTATATATAGTGTTACAAAGATAGTGTTATGCAATCTTTATGATTTAGAAAAGATACACATGAATCAGAGTTAGAATCAAGATAATATACTAAGACATAATAATATCTACATAATAATGAAAGATATATATCAAGAGATATATGATATCTCTTATATGCCCCTGCAAGATGGACAACCGAAGGCAAAGTCCAATCTTGAAGATGAAAAACGATCATTGCTTGAGTTGCTGCGAGACGATGTTGATCATGACAATATATCTTTTTTTAATTTTTTTATATATAAAAAGAAGTAGTTCTTCAAGAGGGTGAAGAGGGGTAAAGAGGGAAAAACAAGACAACATGTAGGCAATTAGGCATTGTTGTGTGCGACTTGCACTTTGCACATACCACAGAGAAAATAATTAGAAGGTTCTTTTTAGTAATCTAAAGAGAAGGAATTTTTTTTTGTTTTGTTTTGGGTAGGGAAGGAGGAGGGACGTTGTTTTAATGTGAAGAGCCATGGGATGGGTATGGAAGAGGATGGATTTTTTTTTAAACGGAGAGAATATTGTTTTTTTATTGAAAAAGAAAGAAGAAAAAGAAGAAAAGAGTTGGCTTAATGAGTCTTTTTTTTTTGTTCAAAGAAAAAAACAATTACTTGAGAACTGGAAAAGAGAAGACTAATGTGCTAGTTTGTTTCTAGCTCGTAATAGAGAAGTATACCACCATTGAAAGAGGAGATCACAATGGTGATATATAGTAGGTTGGATGGTGACTGTGTTTGTGAATAAGTGTTTGGGAGAGAAGGTCAAATTTGGCAAGCCATGGTAGATAAACTACGGGGTGCCGAGAGGATAGTAATAATTTTGGGTTTGAAGCTTTCTCTAGTTTGGCATATTTGGTGGTGGTAGTTCATACAACCATACCATTGATGGAGAAGCAGGGACGTTTGTCTTGTTTGGTGGTGATAGTTTCACAACCATGCCATTGATGGAAAATAGAGGAGGAGTGGTTGGGCAGCGGAATTCATGGACACTAAAAAGATCAAGGCTCATGATACCATGATAAGGTTATGATAGAATGAGAAAGCTTGATTATATTCATGAAAAGGTACAACTATATATAGTGTTACAAAGATAGAGTTATACAATCTTTATGATTTAGAAAAGATACACATGAATCAGAGTTAGAATCAAGATAATATACTACGACATAATAATATCTATATAATAATGAAAGATATATATCAAGAGATATATGTATCTCTTATATCTCTTATATAGACTAGCACAAATTCACTCCCACAAGTCGAATGAGAAGGTACAATAAGGCTCCATTTGGTTGGACGGAAAATTATTTTCCAAGGAAAACGATCTTTAATAAAAACCATTTCTGATAGAAACTCGAATGTAAATTAGTTTTCCTTAAAAGAAATGAGTGGATAAATAGGAGAAAGAAAATAAGAATGTCACAAATTGAATAGAGAGAAAGGGCCTGTTCTGTTCAGCTTATTTTCAGTTCAGTTCAGTTCAGCTCTAATAAGTTCAGTTCAGTTCAGTTCAGTTCAGCTCCAATAAGTTCAGTTCAGTTCAGTTCAGCTCTAATAAGTTCAGTTCAGTTCAGTTCAGCTCTAATAAGTTCAGTTCAGTTCAGCTCTAATAAATTCAGTTCAGTTCAGTTCAGCTCCATTCATTATTTAATCATTTTGTTTAATATTATTATTGTTGGTCTAATTTATTTTACTTATTATTATTGTTATTATATAATAATAATAATTATTATTTATATATACAGATTTTTTTATTATATCTTTACTCAATATTATTACTATTATTATTATTATGGCTGAGCAAAGTTTGGGTTGGTGCGCGGTTTAACCAAATTTCATGTCAATACGAGTATTCTAATTTGCAATTGTTGCTTTATTTTACTGAATAAAATTCACTATTACATCATACAAATAAGCTACAAAAGCTAGAAAATATGAAAAAATTACAAAGTTGCTAATAATACTGCAGTACTATTTAAAATACAACATTGTCGTTACGTTGTATATTAAATATACTTTGGCGGTTTGGTGAATTTCTATCATAGACCAACCCACCACAAATCGTGGTTTGGTTAGAAGCACACATCAACCCATGTTTTAAGCTAAATATTATTATAATGATAATTTTATTAATTTACTTCTTAGACATTATATTATATCATCATCATCAAGTATTAATATATTAATACTAATAATTATAATTACTTATTATTAATTATTATTATTATTAGTAATTATTATTTTTAAAATTAATTTATTATTACTATTATTTATTTATTTATAACTATCATAATAACATCAAAATAATATTATCATTATTCATTTGATATTATTCTAAATTATTAATTTAATTATTATTACTTAGAATTATTATTACTTATTATTTAATATTCATAATAATAATTATTTACTTATTATTCATATACTTATTATACTTTAATTCAATTCAGTTCAGTTAAGCTCCAATAAGTTCAGTTCAGTTCAGTTTAGCTCTAATAAGTTCAGTTCAGTTCAGTTCAGCTCTAATAAGTTCAGTTCAGTTCAGTTCAGCTCCAATAAGTTCAGTTCAGTTCAGTTCAGTTCAGTTCAGCTCCAATAAGTTCAGTTCAGTTCAGTTCAGCTAGAATTAGCCAAAGAGAACAGACCCAAAGACGTATGAGGAAAACTATTTTTCGTCCCATATTCAAATGAGAATTTTAGTTGTCTGGGACAATGTCTTGCTCTCGACCAAGCGGAACCTGATACTATTTTAGTTTCACAATATATACAATACCGAAGATCTTTTCACTACTTTGTCAAGTTATATGCTAACTTTGACCCTTTTTGTTACAAAGCAACTCCATATAAGAAACAAAGCTATTATAAAAAACATAATATTTTATTGGATTGGGTTTAATCTGTATTTTAATGCACGCGTAGGCCTTTATGCTCCTATATACCCCTTTACTTGGTTTTCACCGAAAAAATATTCTCACCTGATCCTATATATATATATAAGTCAATCTTATGAAACATAGTATATTCTTATATTTTTTTCTGAAACTTCCAAAAAAAATTAAAACGGAGGGAGGAAAAGAACAAAGCCTTTGTTAGTTTGCACGAGAGCACCCGCTGCGGCAGATGCAAAGTTGACTCCGAAGTAAAATGGAAGCTCGCCCGGTTGATAAAACGGCGGGATGGATGGAAGATTTGCATGAGTTGCTGCAGATTGATAAAACAAGGAGAAATAATAAAAACTAATGTTCTATGTACAGCAATCTATACTAGAGTATATCAGTTCTATTTCTCGTTCTACACTATCCACACATTCGTTTGGCCAACTATCATGTTTATATATGAGTATAAACGTAGTCATGTGTAATCTTGGTCATATACTTAGTTACTCAACTATTTATAATTTTTATAAACATAGTTAGTTAAACAAAATTAGATATATTATGCTCAAAGTTTTTTTGTTGGGGGTGTGAGACTCTAAGCGATGATGATAAACAATGAAGGAAATACATATCGGTAAAGCTAACACCAAATTAGAGACAGATCAAGGAAAAAAATATATCGGGGTCCAATAGTCAATTTTGCAGGACAATTTTCAAAAAATCAAAATTGTTAAAGGGAATTTTCACAAATTTACCAATTCAAATGGAATCAGGTGATTTTACTTGTTATAAAATGGATCCGCCACTGCTCCAGACGTCCAAATCGTATGCCAATTAAGATCCAAGAAGCAATAAAAAAAACTAATGTAAAATAGCAAATAAAGTAATGAAAGGACTAGGGCTTGTTCGATATTACTATTAGTTTTCAACTTTCAGCTTTTGGTTTATATTTGTAGAGTCATATGATATATGTTGATGATATTATATCTTTAAAATGAGTCATACTTATAGGAATCGTATCAATTTTGAAAATTAACACCAACGAAAAATGGTAAGTGGTAACTATTTTTTCTGGCTTTTATATTTCTGAATTTTTTTTGACGGGCCTTAAGCTTCGGGCATAATTAGGGAAGATCTCAAGCCAACCTTGTAAATGCAAATGCTTTGTTTGGTTGTAAGCTTATTTATAACCTTTTAGCGGATTGGAAGCATATTAGAAATTTGACCAACCAATTGGTAGTAAGCAGATTTCATCGGCGGATTGAGGAGAATAAATGGATATGAGAAAGCTCCTAATATGAGCATTTTGAAAGAGAGGATTAGAATTTAATCTTATGATGTCTTTTTGGTTTAAAAAACAAACAATTAACAACTGTCAATTAATTTACCAAACACTTTAGTATAACTACTTAATAGTCAACTCAGCTAATATAATCAGTTAGTTAAATCAGTTAATGAAATCAACACTAATATAATCAGTTAGTTAAATCAGTTAATGAAATCAACTATCCACTCACTAACAGTTATCTACTGAGCACCACAACACCACAATACTGATCGACCATCATCATGAGTAAAATTACATAGAACAAGAATATAGTATATAATTTCTATCATAAATATGATAAGAATTATTAGACTAAAAGGCATACCAATGAAATCACTAATGACACGGCCATCGGAGAAACGCCCAGTAGGGATATGGAAGAAAGTAATGCCATAAGGCCAGTAATTGGCTTGTACATAAGTCGAAGTGTTGATATAATTGTTGTTCCCAACATCTAAAATGGAGTCCCCAAACATGAATAAAGGACTTTTTGCTGATGTTGGAACAAGCAAACAAGCTAAGAAAATGGATAAGAGGACTGAAATTTTTATTTTATTTTCCATTATTACTTTGAATGTTTTCTCAGCTTTTCTTCTTGCTATGTATTACTATGAAAGTTTTTGGTTGTAAAGGACTAATTTATAGTTGAAACCCCCTCCTAAGTCCTACCTAGCTAACTTGTTTATTACTTATTCAAGGTTTTCCATTAAAAAAAGGTGGTCATGCGCTAATATTTATAATAGAATAATTTTTTGATGGTACATCAATTGTACACATGCACGGAAATGTAATTCATACCAACATGAAATAAACATCAAGCATGTAGATGAGATTAAACAATATTGATTTTACTCTACCATTTGAACTAAGTTACAATTTAAGTGGCCTGTATTTTTGGAGTCTTGTACAATCTATGGAACACTTTAGAATATCGTATCAGACGATCTTGATTTGAGTGCATGATTTTCATTTTTTTTCCAGAACTTAGCGAAACTTGAATGTATCCGAGCGTCTTAAAACTTATTGAAGCATGTTTCATAATATATTACTCCCTCCGTTTTCTTTTGTTCTTCCTATTTGGAATCTCTTTGAGAGAAAAAAAATCAAAGTAGGAAGAACAAAAGAGAGCAGAGGGAGTATAACTTACTGTAACTAATCTGGACTTATCGAATCTAAAACTTTTATTTTAAGGTAAAAAGAAAATAACACACCGTTAATTTAGTCATACTACTTGTGCATTGAGTCACAAAAAAGTACACCTTAGCGTATACTCTAGTCCTAAGCATGCATAATTATTGTAAAATTAAGACTATAGAAAAAGTGGCGTCATTAATCTCTAATATGACACAACGATATGGTGGACAACAACACAGCATGAACATAAAATTACTGAGAGAATCCGTAATCCAACATGTCCACATTCTAACATAGATCATGGTATAACTTGTGACCAAAGTCACCATAAACACACACGACCATTCCATGAACATCATTTCGCTAAAGTACCTGCACTAACAAGTACTTTTGGTCGCATGAAGACGACCCAATTAGCTAAATTTCACGCATGCGGTTGCAACAATTTTTTTTTTAAGATTGTATCTCCTTAAGAAAATATATATACAAGCAGACGTTATGAACACTCCGTCTCAATTTATTTTCTACGTTTATTTTTTCAAAGTTTTCGAGATGCAACTTAAAAAACTAGTATATCGAATTAGGTTTACAAAAATTTACAAAAATTATGTATTTGAAGTGTACACATTGACAAGAATAAAACAAGGTCGCACATTGCATATAAATTCAAATACAGCCAAAATTATTATGTAAATAATACAAATTTAGTATGTAGCAAATAATTTGAGAAGAAAAGAGTGTCTTCGTAGTCCTTAAGTATATTCTTTCTTTTTTTTGGTAAGGAGAAGTGGTCCGAACTCCGCTCGGGTCCTATTAGGTCAGACACTTGAGAGTAGGGGGAAAATGTAAGGGAAATCCCTATCCTCAAAGTGTCCCTAGTGGGAATTGAACCCCCAACCTTGAAGTTGGAAAGATACAATATTTTCACTAAACCAAGTACTACTTGGTAGTCCTTTAAGTATATAGACCAGCACAAAGTATATGCTTTAGTTAGTTACTTTTCAAACTTAGCAAATCGATGTATAAATTTTAAGAATGATGTACGATTTTCCTCAAAGATGCTGAATGCATTCATCAACTGTCATACGAGGTTTAAGTAATCAGTTAAAATATTAACAAAGTCGGAAGATTCTCGTTTTTGAGCTTATCACTTTGATTTTTTATTATGTCTTTGACAGGAAACTTTATCACATCATGAATTAATGACTACATAATCAATGACAAAAAAATATTTGGATGATCAGGTCAAAGGTCGTTTTTGAGGTTTACTTATTTTTTTTCTATTCTATTGCAAGTTGGCAACATTATTTGTTAATCAAAAGTTATTGAAAAAAGGCGGTCTAATTATATATTAAAGTTAAAACTAGCTTTTAATCCGGATAATATTCGGGAGATGTTTTATTATTATTATAAAATATTTTCAATTAACTCGAATTACTTAAAAAGATTAAACTCAATTGAACTTAATGTATATCATAATATAAATTTGAGCATGCTAATACATTTATTTTACCTAAATTTGATTGAACATAAATAAGTCTGGATGATTTTTAGTATTTTATTAATTCGAGCCGACATTAATATATTTCTATCTAATAATTTTTCATTGTATCCAATTGAATTAGATTTTTTTTGCATGTCCAACTCAAGTGGGAATTTAGTGTTAAATAACATTGTTTTCTTAGTTAACTCTATTAGTTTAAAAGTGACAAAACTTACTCAGTTGAATTGACCTCCAGTATTAGATTTAATTAAACCTCATTGGATCTAAATTAAATTAATCAGTTCAATTCAATTTATTTCAACTCAACTCATTAATGTCAAATAAAACATGCACTGAATAGGTAAAATATAAGATTTTATGCAATTTAAATTTATTGGAAAAACGTATCATCAGTGAATCTTGATTTTAAGAATTTTTTGAGATGAATCTAATGGTGCAAAAATTATATTTTATGAGATTTGAAATAAAAGTTATGATTAATTTATAATTTCATATTGGTAGTATTTTTAGATAAGGAATGTAATCTTTTATTTAGGATATAATTATTCTTTTTAATTATGGTTTATTAAAAATTTTATTATCAATTTTATATACATAATAATGATGTGGAGCATGTGGTGTCGCCTTTCGGTATGAATTTATTATCTAATATAGATTAGACTAACTTAATCACATCACTTTGTTCAAAAAGCCCATCACTCTATTAAAAAAGGTAGTTCATTTTCTTCTTTCTATTGGACTTGGGCTGTTGTCTGGATCCCTTATAAGACCAACTCATTGATATTTTCTATTTACAAATTAGTTTTGATGGTAATTATTTTACTAAATAATAAAAATTAATATTATTATCACTTTACTCAAAAAGCACATCACTTTATTCAAAAAGGTGCTTTATTTTCTTCTTTCTATTGGACTTATTAGCCTGTTGCCTGATTTTAAATTAAAAATTAGGCGATCCCTTATAAGACCAACTCATTGATATTTGCTATTCACAAATTAGTTTTGATGGTAACTTTTTAACTAAATAATAAAAAATCATATTAGTATTAATTAAGATGTTGTTGGATTCATCTCACTACACAACATTTATATAACAATTTTACATAATTTTTACTAATATATGATTAAAGATATTAGGTGTCATAACTAAAGATAGTTTAAAAATTGAGCCGCCTCTTTTCTTTCTTTTTTTCCTCTCTTTTCTCCCTTTACTCCCAGAAAACCCTAGTTTTGATCTAGGGGCTACCGCCACCCTTTTGGGCGGTGGTAACCCCTTTTCTCTTTCACTTAATTACTTCAATATTATTGTTGCTAATAAACTTCAGTCTCTCTTCAATGAAGAGTTTTTCTACCCATTTATTAGGTTCTATCTCTTTTCATGTGAGAGTTTGGGAACTTTATTTTTTGTTATTTGTGTGAGTCTGAAGGTTCCATTGTTGATCGAATTTTGGGCGGAGTTGCAACAGACGTCAATACTTTCACAATCAGTTGATTTGAATTCTGTTACTTTTTCAAAACTACAATAGATTGATAGACCACCTTGTAGAAGGTTGCAACAAACAACGATATAAGAGACGAGGGTTTTCAGAAGTGTTAGATCTCTTTAAAGATTATGGTATTGCTTTGTTAGAATTTTATTTATTTCAGTTTGATATGTATTTGTTAGTTTTGACTTATATTGTAGATATCGTATGACTTTAAATTAATGAAAGAATTCTTATTTAAAAAATAAAAAAACTAAAGATAGTTTAAAATTTTGAATATATATTATTAGAATTGTGAACAATTTTTATTGGAGTAGAAGCAAGTGCTCAACTACCTTCTCAAAAAAATAAAAAGAAGAAAGAAAAAAAGATCTCACATATAGAACACAACTATTGATAGAAGAACTAGTATTAGTCCTCGACAATGTTCAAGTTTATTAGTTAGCGAAAACTGATATAATCTAACGTGAAAAATATCATTAAAAAATTATGTCATCTTATTTAAACAACTTAACTCTTTGTTTTCATTTATATATCATCATTATTTTTGATAAACGCATCAATGATAGTATGCTGGAGTGGTGATTGGAACTCTTTATTCCATACTCAAGGTTAGGGGTTTGAATCTTCACTTTGATAATTTTTTAACGCTTTTAAATATAAGTATAAATTATGGTTCGTCAATACCATGCAGATCGTGTTCTCTTCCGTTGATAATATGATTGAAACTATTTTTATTCATTATCATAATTATGTAAAACTTATTGATTAACACTGATTCATTAGACTAACTAAAATTGAATTCATTTAATAAAACATATTTTTACTAGTCAAAACTGAAATTTATATTACTCAGTATTATTAATTTTTAAGTTGAAGAGCCATGTGTGCCCCTGGTATAACTTAAAAGTAGCTCTATGAGTGGTGAAGGGTCCATTTCTTCCAACTATATACCAAGGCCAGCTAAACTGCAAATGTAACGTAGAACAAAGATTGTAGAATTTTTTTCCCCAAGTAATAATGCTCTCCAACAAACTAATTCACAGTAGATACTTTTTTGAAAACTATTTCCCCATCTACCATCCACATCTGCAATAATGTTTATTTTCTTTTAAAAAATAAACCGCAAGTTTACCGTTATTAGCCTATTACCAATGAGGGTCGGCAGAAGGACTAAGACCGCTTATGGCAATAACGGTTGAAAAGGGTGAGCCGCTAATGCCGAAAGAGGTCCAGTTGTCGTTTTTATAGTTTTTTTTATTTATATTACAAATGTTAGTGCTAGTAACCGGGAAATAAGATGAACCCAATGAAGACAACAACGAACAAAACGATCCTCTAGGCGTGTTTGGAAACACTTTCCCAAAAGCGATATTCCGACCCTAAATGAAGCATGGGTTGCACGGAATTCACCTCCGAGATATAAAGAAGAAGAACAAGAGTCACGCTCGTATGAATCTTGTTAAATGAGAACAAATATGTTTGTGATTTTTGCTTTGATGATCAATGTAAAGAGAAACTTGAGAGAGAGTTCTTTGAGAGAGAATATGGATTCCTTATTAACATTCATCAGTGATAATAATCACATATATGCACGTCAAACACCAAAAACAGCTAATAACCGCTCCAAAAGCAAAATCGCCAAAACAGGAGCGTTCACAGGCAGAAGCTTGTCGCGGGTCGCGACCAAGCAAAAAGCTCCAGTCGCGGGGGGCGACCTGGGTCGTGGGCCGTGACCCACCCCTGCCCCCTTTGTTCTTCGTTTGCTTCCCAACTTCATTGCATATGAAGTTACACTCGTTTATTATACCATAAACAAGCAACGTGCATTTTAACGTAACTTAAGCAACGACACCATAACCAAGTAACTTAACTTAAAAGTTACATGAATTTAATCAACCAAATACTCTAAATTATCCAATAATCCTCCCCCATTTAGAGTATTCTAAAAGATAATAAGTACAAAACATCATCAAAACAAACAATCTCATGCATCAATGAAAGTGTACTAAGACTTGAACTTCCACCTAGTATAATATACATTCCAAGTATCCGTATCCGAAGGTGTCGCAAGCGATTGAACCAATCTCAATACATAGTAGAAAATTTGAAGATACCATACACACAAGATTAACTACTTGAACTCATTAAACTTGACACTTAAAGCCATGTGTTCGTATCATTCATAAGTGTATCATAGCTATGCCCCTATAGCTACTTGAAGCGGCTAAACTTCACACTTACATAGGTATATCTCTCAAACAAACATGCTACTATGACAAAGCATAACAAGAGAACTATTAAGATTCACAACCTCTTTACAACATCATAGTCAACCAAGAACAATACTTGAGGATACTGACAAATGTTCTTCAATCATCAAAATGAAGGAATTAATCTTATTGAACTTAAGACCCAACGTCTTATGGGACATTAAGTTAAGATTCCCTCACTCGTGATTAACAAAGGGCTCCAATCCTAGAACGATTGCCATCCTCTTCACAGTATCTCTAGTCAAGGCCATAGTGAAACAATCCGCTAGATTATACATAGTCCGCACATAGTCAACAATGATAACACTATCCTTGATAAGTCCTTGAATGTAATAATGCCGCACACCAATGTGCCTTGACTTACCATTATAAACTTGACTATATGCACTTGTCAAAGCTGCATCATTATCACAATGTATCGTTATGGGCGATATTGGTTTTGGCAACAAAGTAATCTCAATCATGAGATTCTTTAACCACTCCGCCTCTTTACTAGCCGAGGAAAAAGCAATGAACTCTGAAGTCATGGAGGAGTCCGCTATGCAATTTTGCTTCTTAGAAGCCCAAGAGATAGCACCTCCCCCTAAGTACAAAAATGAATCCACTTGTGGAAGAGTGATCCTCTCTATTAGGGATCCAACTTGCATCCGAATAACCTTCTAAAACCGAAGGATATCCGCTGTAGGATAAACCATAATCCTTGGTTTTCCCCAGATATCTTAAGACACGACGAATAGCATGTCAATGCTTCATACTAGGGTTACTAGTATACCTACTAAGCTTGCCTACCGCAAATGTGATATCCGGCGTAGTACTCGTCATAGCATACATCAAACAACCTATGACCCGTGCATACTCAAGTTGAGATACCGCACTACCATCATTTGATATTAATTTCTCACTTGGATCCATAGGAGTTGATACAAAAGAGCAATCACTAACATTGAGTTTCTTAAGTACCTTTATAATGTAGTGTGTTTGTGATAAAATCAACTTTCCATTGCTTCTTTTATTTCTTATGCCTAGAATGACATCCGCTTCTCCTAAGTCTTTCATGGAGAACATTGATGATAGGAAAGCCTTTGCCCACTCAACTTGTGACAAATCCCAAAAATCAACATGTCATCTACATATAGACAAATCATTACACCATGACCTAAGTCATCAAATTTTCTATATACGCACTTGTTCGAATTATTCAACCTAAATGTTAGACAACACAACCTCATCAAACTTTTGATGCCATTGCTTAGGTGCTTGCTTAAGCCCATACAAAGATCTAACGAGTTTGCAAACTTTACTTTCTTGACTTTGCACAACAGACCCTTCGAGTTGTCTCATGTAACCCTCCTCATCTAGCTCTCCATTTAAGAACGCAGTCTTAACATCCATTTGATGGATCGCAAGGTTGTGTATAGCCGCAAGAGCAATCAACAACCTTATAGTAGAGATTCTAGCAACGGGTGCATATGTATCGAAGTAATCGATACCCAGCTTTTGGGAAAAGCCTTGAGCCACTAACCGGGCTTTGAACTTATCAATAGTTCCATCAATTTTCATTTTCTTCTTGGAAATCCATTTACACCCAATTGGTTTACACTTGGGAGGCAAATCCGCCAAAACTTATGTGTTATTCCTCATAATGGAATCCATCTCATCATCAATAGCTTCCTTCCAAAAAGGAGAATCCTGAGATCTCATGGCCTCATCATAAGTCAAAGGATCACTTTCCACATTAAACACATATGGAAATTTAGTCAATATGCACTTTTTTTTATAGTTTTTTTAATTAAATCTGAATTAAAACTATTAATCACATACTTAGGAATATTACCCATGATTGTAGGTCACCAACAGGTGAGGGACCAATGAGAGAATATGGGGGTCAAAGGTCGGATTATACCTGGATTAATTGGAGGTGGTATTAGTGGTGGAATACCAGCCAAATGTGGGATTTTTTCTGTCAATTTTTCCTTATCTAAGTTCATTCCCTCTCTCCTCTCTCTCTCTTCTTCATCACCATTAACAAAACCTCCATTGAAACACAAAAAAACCAGCTCCAAAGATGGAAGACATCAATGGCTTTAGCAACTATCGTCATAAAAAATCACCGTCGTCCGACCGCTTTCTCGGCCTGTACACTCTCTCCACTCCTCCCTCCTCCACCGATTTCTCCGATCACGAGCTCACCGAAGCTGACCTCTTCTGGACCGGACTCAACGACTTGTCTGATTCAACTTGGTTTAATTGTCGCCGGAATCTCACTTTTCGTCGTCAGAATGATAAATCCGGCATCCTCGACGCACTCGATATTATTCTCGTCCGATTCAACTGCGTTTGAGTTGCCATTTTCAGGGAAGAAGAAAGTGATGGTCAATAGGGGTGGTGATGGTGTCGGAGCTGTGGAGGTGGAGGTGGAGGTGGAGGAGGATGAGAAAGAAGAAGAACAGAAGGGAGAAGGGATATGGACGGTGGGAGGGAAGGGATAGAGAAATAAAACTGAAAATTAAATTTTAAAAAAAAGACAAACCATTCACATTCCGCCATATGTCACTAATAACCTGTAAAATAGGTGACTAATAGGTCAAGACTCAAAATAAAAAATATATTGTACAAGTTACACTTAATTAAGGATAATGCAAATGTTAACTTATTTTTGGTAGAGAGGGAAAAGGATGGCTTATTTTTGTGATTTTTTCCTAAAATAAAAGCGCATATATCTCTTAGGACAAATTAATAATGTTACCTAACTTTCAGGCTCCCTTTAAATACATTTTTGGCATATAGGGAAAAGGTTGATTGAAAGATGTTTGTCATTGATATTTGATTTACATACATCTTTTTTCCAATTATATACAAATATTAACAAACTTTTTGATAATTTTTAATATATTTTTTATATTCTAAATATTTAAGCTTAAAATATATAATACATTAATCATTATTCTAACACATATATATGGAGCATTATATAATTATGTTAAAATCGAACTCTTAGGGCATTGTTTGGGATGAGGGTAATATATTAAGGGGTAATAAAAGTCAAACATAGGAAAATTAAGACATTTAAAAGTGATGATAAAAGGAATAAAGTAGTGATGAAGAGGATAGGTGGTGTTGGTTGGAAGAAAATGGAAGAAAGAGGGGAACTATTACCCTTCAAATGAGGGTAATAGTTACCTAGGAGTGGTGGTGGGTAATTATTACCCCCATAATGAGGGTAATAGATCCCCTCTTTCTTCCATTCCCTTCCTACCAACATCACCTTATCCTCTTCACCACCACTCTATCCCCTTTATCATCACCTATAAATTCCTAAGTTTTTCTGTTTGACTTTTATTACCCCATCCCAAGCATGCCCTTAAAGAAAAGAAAAAGAGAACTTTTGGAGGTGCAAAAAATATTTATATACATGCTACCATTAATTGTAGACTCTATTATCAACGTCATCAAATTATCAAAACTCCATAAGAACAATTCTAAGTTGTTTGGGGTGCGTTATTCAAAGATTAGCTTTTAAAAAGTTGTACGATTTTAATATAAAAATTTCATCCTTTGGTCAGTTTTGCACCATTTAGAGATAAGTATTTAGGCTATGTTTATATATTTTTAAATAATAACAAAGTGAGATTACTTTTGGTAGAATACTAATCAGAGATGATATATAATAATCAAACTTTTTCAATGAAAATTTTCAAAATATATGATATGAGAAATATTATGAAAAGATACTAATAAAATTTATTATATAAAATTCAATTTTTTGAGAATATTTTTTTGAATAAAAAAAAATAATAGACAAGTAGTTTTAGAAATCTAATGGGGGAAAGATTATGTAATATATTAAGGGATATATAACATATTATTTGAAAATTTTACAGTAAAATTTATAGAGATTTTTTGGTTCATATATAGAAATTACGAGATAAAGTTAATCATGTTATTCACAATAATAAAAATATACTACTATAAAATACATTAGCTATGCAATTGAAGTATCCAAAATAATTACTACCTCCGTTCCAAGTGTATTGCAACATAGGGGGTTGGCACATTTATTAAGAAAAGAAAAAAAGTGGGCCGTCTTTCCCACTTGCATCATGTGATAATAAGTAATGAAGAGAGAAAAAGGTTACACATGTGATCTTTTTGGTGATTAAAATAGAAAAGTTGCAATTAATATGAAATTGCCAAATAAGGTAAAAGTTGTAATACACTTGGAACGGAGGTAGTATAATCAAAGCAAATGCCTATAATAAAAATGTGCTCTTGCTATATTTTAGAAAAAGAATACAAATCAAATCAATTCCTATAATGATAAGCTCACAAAATTTATAGCTTAGGGTAAACCCTTGAGAGAAGGGTTCCCTAAATTTCCTCTCTGCATAAAAAAAAGCACATAAAATTTAATACTACATCCGTTGCGCAATACATGCAACGTTGGAGGTTGGCACATGGACCAAGGAAGGGAAGAGAGAGAGTGCAAATGGCCTTTATTACCCATGTAATAAAGAATAAAGTAGATTACATGTGAGTGGAAAAGTAGGGATACAAGTGTCTTTTTAGCTAAAAAGACTAACTATTAAAGGTAATGTTGCATGTATTGCAAAACATCCAAAAGAGGTATATGTTGTATGTATTGCGAAACGGAGGTAGTATGAGTAGAAACGTATCATTTTCAATGCATGGGAGTATTGTTGAGAATCACGATCTAGTGTAGAATTGTACGATTCTATGATTCAAGAATGGACATACGATTCTACTCACGATTCTATAACTTTCGTTCGACTAGCAAAAACTTTACAAATTTTTATTTGATTTAATCATACCAACAAAACTACTAATAACATATATTAGTAATTAGGAAAAAATTTCGGAAAGCATCTAATAAAGATACTTTTTGGAAAAATCACCTAATAAAATACTTTTTCCTTTCAAAACACCACCACTTAAAGACATATTAGTAAGTCCGTGAACCATGTAATCAGTTTCCTCCATTTGCATTCAAACCTAAGTGACTCTTCTAGAGTTACTGCCGTTAAGTGGTTAAGGGAGTATTCAAACCATGTAATCATAATTTTTAACCTGTTGTATTCGTTATTTTGATGATGACAAATAAAGTAGATTTGACTTAGGATTAGTTTTATTAGTTTGTTCGTGAAATATTATTTATTTATTTTGTTAGCGCTAATATAACTTATGGAGAATTGGTTTTGAGTTTAACCAAAGTTAAATTATTTAGGTTAATAAGATATTCGAATATATTGCTCTGTGTATATTTAATCTATCTAATATTGTGGAATATTAATTTCCATAATGTTAGTAGAGTTAGTGTTGATGACTTTACAGGTAAATGATGAGATGAACAAATGTGTGTAACTACCCTGCTACGAATCAGGGTTGTTGAAGCAGTTCCAGCCAGTTCCTAGAATCTAGGAAGCACAATCTAAATCCAACCAATTATGCGGTTAACAACGAAGACCTATTCAACAGCGAGAATGAAGGCATATTGATCGTGGACTTGGTGGGCTGAGCATGACTGAATAACGGCTAGAAGTGGTTAGACGTGGCTGAATTCAAGCGTCCAAAACATACCGTTGAAGAAGAACGTTGAAGAAGAAATCTGCTGTTTAAACATTGAATAACAACGAATTTAGTTCTTAAGACTTTACAGATTTATCTTGTAATTTCTTTTAGAAAGTTAAAACTCGATTTTCTCTGTTCAACTATTCATTACTGTAATTCATTTTGAGAGTTTGGGGTGAGTGAAATTTTGTGAGAGAATTTCTATTCTTAAGAGTGAAAAAGAAGAAAGAGAAAGAGAAGACTTCTAGAGAAGTCAAGTGAGAAAGTCACGTGTTCAGGGGGAACAAAGTGACTGGGAACCAATTCCTAGAGGAGCAGAGTGAGGTACTGTTTATAATAGGATGTAATTACTATTATAAATAAAAGGACAAGATTTCTTCCTAGAGAATATTGGAAGAAGATCTTGTTTAAAAGTTTTTAGTTAAAGTTTCTCTTTATTTCTTTCTAAGTGTTTAATTCCGCAAAAAGAGCTTAAAATTCCCTTTACTACAATTCACCCCCCCCTCTTGTAGTAAACTCAGCGTTCTATAGGACCAACAATTGGTATCAGAGCTTGTTCCTCCTGAAACAGCTAACACTGAGGAGACAGATCTTAGAGAACACGAATACAATAGGAGGAAAACTTGATGAGGGATACTCTACTCAACGTCCTCCAATGTTTGATGGCAAACACTATCCTTTTTGGAAGAATAGGATGGAAATATTCATCGAGGCAGAAAACTATCAAGTCTGGAGAGTAATTGAGATAGGTGACTTTGAATTTACAGAAAAGAATGAAGAAGGCGAGCTAGTTCCAAAACCACTTTCAAATTACGACAAAGAAGACTTTGAGAAAATGGAGATGAACAACATGGCCAAGAAAATTCTTCACTGCGGTCTTGGTCCTCATGAACACAATAGATTCATGGGGTGCAAGAGTGCAAAGCAAATGTGGGAACTCCTTCAAGTTACACATGAAGGAACAAGCGAGGTCAAGAGATCAAAGATAGACATGCCCATGCACAGATATGAGCTATTTCAAATGAAACCTAAAGAGCCAATTCATGATGTGCTCACCAGGTTCTCGAACATTATAAATGAACTTGACTCTCTAGGAAAATCTATATCTCCAGAGGAACAGGTACGTAAAGTTCTAAGAAGTCTTCCACAAGATGAAAAATGGATGGCCAAGGTGACAGCTCTACAAGAAACCAATGATTTCACCAAATTTAACATTGAACAACTTGTTGGATCCTTGATGACACATGAGTTGCATCTAGGAACTCATGATTCTGATTCCAGCATATCTAAGTCTCTAGCTCTCAAGTCTGAAGAACAAGGTGAATTAGAGGCTGATGATGAGGAAGCAACCTTGATAGTAAATAAATTCAAAAAGTTCTTCAACAAGAACTATAAAGGGAAGAATACAAGAAAAACCACGAAGCTAAGTTGCCATAAGTGTGGAAGTCCACATCACTTCATAAAGGAATGTCCTTTATGGGAAAACGAGAAAGGAAAAGGAAGATTCAAGGGCAAGGAACAACAAAAGCCTTTCTCAAAAATAGAAATGAGAAAAGCAATGGTAGAAGCTTGGGGAGAATCAGAATCTGATGAGAAGCAGGAACAGCCTGAGGATGAAACTGCTCAACTATGTCTGATGGCCAAATTAGAGGATGAAGAGGATGTATCTAACAATCAGGTAAACTTTAATGTTGTTGAAGAAGAGTTATCAAAATTAAATAAGAACCAACTCACTGAATTACTTTTAGAAACTCTTGATACTACAAGGCAATCTGCATAAGAGAAGAGAATATGGAGAAGGCCTTGAAGGTTACCAAGGATCACTCAAGCTGGTTTAAAAAGCTAAATTCAGAAATTGAGGAACGGTTCTTTGATATTTTTGATAAATACCGTTGTTTTCAAGAAGCATATGAAAAACTGAAAAATGAAACTAATTCTTGAATATGGCTTTGGCATAATTGAAACTAGTTGTTCCTGAAGGAACCAGTTCCTCTTATAATACCAGTACTGCTTTAGAAAAATTGAAAACTGAGCATGAGTCAGTGCTAAATGAAAATCTGGTACTTAAGAGGAAATTGGAATCTTCAAGAACCAAGCTTCCTGATCTAGTGAGTTGGATACAAAAGTATAAAAATGAAGGAAGGAATGTACTAGGGTTCAATTATAAGAAGAGGAATAAACATAAAAAATATGTTGATCTGCCAAGCAATAGAATCTGTTCCTACCGTGGGAATAGTGGACACTTGGTGTCTGACTTTTCCACCAAGGAGGAACATATTGAAATGAACACTCCCTTAAGAGTGGAAGGTTAAAAGGAATTCATGCTCAACAGAGGAACCCAAGTTTAACTGGGTTCCTACCACTGACTGATTACTGTAGGTGCAGACTAAAGTGAGGGGGAACAACCTGTGATACCTCGACAACAGTTGTTCTAAGCACATGACAGGAGATAAAAACCAAATTTCTCTCACTTTCAGTATACGAAGGAGGAACTGTGACCTTTGGAGACAACCTGATAGGTAACATAGTAGGTATAGGTAAGGTTGGGAAATCTCTGTCACATTCCATAAATAATGTATTTTTAGTCGAGGGTTTTAAACATAATTTACTTAGTATTTCTCAATTTTGTGACAAAGGAAACCATGTGAAATTTACTAATGAATGTTGTGTAGTGAGTGACACCATTACAGGATCCAAGATACTAGAAAGAAAAAGAAAGGGAAACACTTATGTTGTTAACCTGAACCTTGTTCCCAGGAACAATCTAACTTATCATAGTGTACTAGAAGATGACCAAAACCTTTGGCATAAAAGGTGTGGTCACGCAAGCTTGACACTACTTCATAAACTAAGTGGCAAGGACTTAGTAGTTGGTTTACCAACTATAAAAGGATCAAACCATGGAGTTTGTGGAGCTTGTGTAAGAGGGAAACAAGTTAGATCCTCGTTCAAATCCAAGAAAATGGTAAGCAATCAAAGTCCACTTGAATTGATCCACATGGATCTTTGTGGCCCTGTAAGAATCCAAAGCAGGTCAGGTTAGAGATATGTATTAGTTATTGTTGATGATTTTTCTAGATTTACATGGGTGATCTTCCTTCATACCAAAGATGAAACTTTTGATGAATTCTTAACTTTTGCCAAGAAAGTTCAAAGGGTAAGTGGCTTTAAATCAAAACATTTAAGATTTGACCATGGCACGGAGTTTAAAAACTCCAAGTTTGATGATTTTTGCAGCAATGAAGGATTAGATCACAATTGCTATGTTCCAAGGAAACCACAACAGAATAGTGTAGCTGAAAGAAAGAACCAGACTCTGGAGGATATGGCTAGAACAATGCTTATATTTAGGAATCTTCTAAAGAATTTTTGGGCAGAAGCAGTAAACACTGCTTGTTACATCATCAACAGGGTCATGCTAAGACCCATCACCAAGAAAACTCCTTTATGAACTGTTTAAGGGAAGAAAGCCAAATATCTCTTACTTTAGAGTCTTTGGGTGTAGATGCTTTGTATACCACAATGGTAAGAACAATTTAGGAAAATTTGCTGCTAGAAGTGATGAAACAGTTTTTATAGGATATGCTTTAAATAGTAAGGCATATAGAGTATATAATAAGAGAACAATGTGTGTTGAGGAAAGTGTCCACATTATCTTTGATGAAACTGACTCACTGCAGGAACCATGTTATGAATATGATTTTGAAATTGGGTTAACTCATCCTCAAGAGTCAAACAATCTTGATGAGGAACTAACACCTGCGGGTACAGTTAAGAAACATATTCCTAAAAATGAACTAACAGTTCCTGAGCCTGTTCCTCAAGAGGAACAGGTAAATGAAGGAAGACTTGACGCAGGTATACAGTCAGAAGAATTGCATCCAGAGAATGAACAAACTGAAGAACCTCAAGTTGAAGGAATAGGAACAAGGAGATTTGAACCAAAACCTTGGAAGCATCAGAAGTCACATCCCCTAGAATTGATCATAAGTGACATTGAGAAGGGAACTCAGACTAGATCTCAACTCAAAAACTTATGTGCTTTATAAGCCTTTCTATCCATGATAGAACCTCGAGATCATAATGCAGCATTGCTAGAGTCTGACTGGATAAATGTCATGCAAGAGGAACTCAATGAATTTCAAAGGAACAAGGTCTGGCATTTGGAGACCAAACCCAAGAATCAGAAGGTAATTGGGTTGAAGTGGGTCTTCAGGAACAAACTAGATGAACATGGTACAGTAAACAGGAACAAAGCCATACTTGTAGCAAAAGGGTACAATCAACAAGAAGGTATTGACTTTGATGAAACCTTTGCTCCTGTAGCTAGAATAGAAGCAATAAGAATTTTGATTGCATTTGCAGCCTTCATGGGATTTAGGTTGTGCCAAATGGACGTTAAGTGTGCATTTTTAAATGGATATTTAATGGAAGAAGTCTATGTGGAACAACCTCCAGGATTCGAAAATCCTGAGCTTCCAAACCAGGTCTATAAGCTAGATAAAGCTCTATATGGGCTGAAACAAGCTCCTAGATCTTGGTATGAAAGACTTTCTAAATTCTTGCTTTCTCATAATTTTGTTAGAGGCAAGGTTGACATAACCTTGTTCCTTCAATCCAAAGGAACAGACATTTTAGTAGTATAAATTTATGTTGATGATATTATTCTTGGTGCCACTAATGATTCTCTATGCAAAGGTTTTGCTGATTTAATGAGCAGCGAATTTGAAATGAGCATGATGGGAGAGTTGAACTTCTTTCTTGGTTTGCAAATCAAGCAAACTGAAAGAGGAACAATGATCCATCAACAAAAATATATAAAGGAACTGCTGAAGAAATATGGACTGGAACAATCTAAAACCAACAACACTCTTATAGGAACAAGAACAAGGTTGGATGAAGATCCAAATGGTAATCAATAGATCAGAAAAAATATAGAGGTATGATTGGATCTCTCCTTTATTTAACAACAAGTAGACCTGACATTTCTTTTAGTGTTGGTCTATGTGCTAGGTTCCAATCAAATCCAAAGGAATCCTACTTGATAGCTGTCAAGAGAATCCTTAGGTATTTTAAAAGAAGTGATGATTTCTGCTTGTTTTATCCTCTTAGTGATACATGTAATCTAGTTAGCTACTCTGATGCTGACTATGTTGGAGTTTTGGTTAATCGCAAAAGTACTTTTGGAATTGCTCAGTTCCTAGGAACAAGCTTAGTTTCTTGGGGTTCCAAGAAACATCATACAGTTGCCTTGTCAATTGCTGAAGCTGAATATGTGGCTGCTGCTGCATGTTGTTCCCAAGTCCTTTGGATCAAGCAACAGGTACGCGATTTTGGTATTAAGTTTAAATGTGTTCCTATCTTTTGTGACAATACCAGTGTCATATGCATCTCCAAGGATGATGTGGTTCAAGACCCCTTCTTATAACTATCTTTATTGCTATTCCAAGGAACCGCACGCTTTTACCATAACTCTTAAAGTGTGGGTTTTACGTGTTGGATTTTATTATGTTATTTAACTCATTAAATAATTATTAGGTTTATTTTTATTTAGGTAAGTATTTACTTTCCTAATTAGACTTAGTTTGCTTTTCCTAGTTGGAGTAGAAAGAGAGTATTTTTATTTATTTAGGTAATTATTTAGTTTCCTAAATAGATTTGGTTTCCTTTTCCTAGTAGAGTAGGGAACAAGTATTTTTTTGCCTATACATATAGACTTAGGGTTGTATTGTCAAGGGAAGTTTTATGAATAATCTTTTATGCTTGACCAATTAAGTGTGAGAATTCTCGTTGAGATTCAAATAAGTTGTTAACTTGGATTTTAGTGTCGTTGCCATTAAAATCAAAGTTAAAAGTCATTGCCTTTCGAGATCTATCCATCCACATTCATATCAATTGGTATCAAGAGTCAAGGTTTTGTAGTTTCTTTTGACATTCACTCAATTCTGTCAAGCTTGAAAAAAAAAGACACAGTTTATGATCATGACAGCACTAACAAGAGAGGAATTGCAAGACATGCTTGCAAATATGATGAGAGGTTTTAATGAAAGTCTTGAAAATATGAATCGAAAATTGGAAACTAGTACTCAAGCAATTACCCAAACTAATGAAAAGGTAGAAACTTTGTCTACTCAAGTAGGTGGAGAGGGGAGACTTGTTAATACCCCACCTAGAGGGTTTGTGCGAAATTTTCCAGTGGACAATGATCGGGATTTGAAATTATTGAAACTTTCAGAATTTACTGGTGATGGTGACACTGAAGACTTCTTAGAGTGGACAAGACAGATGGAGAAAATAATTGATTATAAAGGGTTTGATGATCAAAAGGGCTACAAAATTGCGAATCTGAAGTTTACTAGATATGCGGCATTGTGGTTCGAAAATTTGAGAGCCAAAAGACTTAGAGAAGGTAATCCTCGAATTGATACTTGGGCGGAATTAAAAAGACAATTATAAAGACGTTTTCTCCCAAGGGAATATATCCAAGACCAATTTTTGAAATTGAACCATCTTCAGCAAGAAAATCTTAGTGTTGCTGAATACACTAAAGAGTTTGAGAAATTATGCATGCTTTGTGATTTGCAGGAAAGAGAAGAAATGAAGATTGTCAGGTATGTGAAGGGATTGAAAATCTTTATTGCACATAAAGTAGAGACTTCTACTTATCAGTACTTTGATGAAGTATTGAAGTTGGCTAGAAGATTTGATAAACAAGAGAAAGAGATGCTAGAGAGGGAGAGAAATATGCCGAAACCTTTCTTTTTTAAAGAGAACAAGTTCAAGGACTTTTCGGCCAAAGAGGATGTTGCAAGAGGGAAGCCTATTGTTGTAACTCCAGAACAAGCTGTAATGGCGAAGGAAGTATGTTTCAAGTGCCATGGCATGAGGCACATTGCTCGAGATTGTGGCAACAAGGTGGCTATAACCAAGAACGAACATAGATTGTTGCTTGCTTACCTTGATCAAGAAGAGACAAAGAAAGATGAAATT
The DNA here is from genome assembly GCA_947645195.1 of Patellifolia procumbens. Lineage (NCBI taxonomy): Eukaryota > Viridiplantae > Streptophyta > Magnoliopsida > Caryophyllales > Amaranthaceae > Patellifolia > Patellifolia procumbens. The sequence continues at coordinate 138,226 of CANSGD010000139.1, forward strand.
TGTTTGCTAAACAAAGAGTCAGAGTTTGATTTTGAGGATTTTGAAGGCCAAGAGGAAATTAATCCCGAATCGACACATCACCGTATTGGTATTTTGAGGAGAGTTCTGCATGCTGATTTTGTTCCTCCTAGTGCACATGAGCAAAGGGAAAACTTATTCCATACTATATGCAAGGTGGGTGATAGGACTTGTTCGTTGATCATAGATACTGGATCGTGCACCAATGCATCATCTACTGAGTTAGTTGATGCTATGAAACTTTCTACAAGAGATCATCCTACTCCTTACAAGCTGAACTGGTCACATGATGGAGATGGGCTACAAGTTAACAAGCAAGCATTGGTAAACTTCTCATTGGGTTCTCTTTCTGATAGTGTATGGTGTGATATTTTACCTATGACTGCTTGTTCCATACTCTTGGGTCGTCCATGTCAATATGATAGAGGTGTGTTGTTTAATGGTATCACCAATGTTTATTCAGTGAAGATGGGGGACAAAAGAGTTCAATTACACCCTCTACCTCCGAAGGCGTCACCTATTGAAGTTCCTACTAAATAGTTGTTGCTTATGCCCACGCTTAACAAGAAGGAACGGAGAGCTAGCATCTTATCCATGAAACATCAACATCCTTTTGAGATTGATGACTATGTGTTCTTATCTTTGAATGCTCAGAAGACCTACAATAATTCTAGGGGCAAGAAAGAACTGATAGAGGAAGGTCCTTTCAAGATTGTGCATAGAGAGAACTACGATACTTTTCAAGTGCTCTTGGGACCAGGAATTTGTGCTACAATGAGGGCTAGTGACTTGGTGCCTTGTCTTCCAAATGACACTTGAGGACAAGTTTTTTTTTTAAGAGGGAGGGAATGATGTGGTTCAAGACCCCTTCTTATAACTATCTTTATTGCTTTTCTAGGAACCACACGCTTTTACCATAACTCTTAAAGTGTGGGTTTTACGTGTTGGATTTTATTATGTTATTTAGCTCATCAAATAATCATTAGGTTTATTTTTATTGAGGTAAGTATTTACTTTCCTAATTAGACTTAGTTTCCTTTTCCTAGTTGGAGTAGGAAGATAGTATTTTTATTTATTTAGGTAATTATTTAGTTTCCTAAATAGATTTGGTTTCCTTTTCCTAGTCAGAGTAGGGAATAAGTATTTATTTTCCTACAAATATAGACTTAGGGTTGTATTGTCAAGGGAAGTTTTATGAATAAGATTTTATGCTTGAGCAATTAAGTGTGAGAATTCTCGTTGAGATTCAAACAAGTTGTTAACTTGGATTTTAGTGTCATTGCCATTAAAATCAAACTCAAAAGTCGTTGCCTTTTAAGATTTCTCCATCCACATTCATATCAAAGGATCCCGTACATCACTCTAGAGTCAAGCATATTCACATTAGACACCACTTCTTGAAGGACTATGTTGAAAAGGGTTAAGTCAAAGTTGAGTTTTGCCCTACAGAAAATCAAATTGCTGATATTCTTACCAAACCATTATCTAGGTACATATTTGAAAAGATTCGCTTGGAACTAGGAATGATCAGAGTAGTATGAAATGGCCTATATTATTGACCCCCTATGTACTAGTCATTTCTAAGTGTGCCCTGCAACCTTCATGAATTTATTTCATACGCCTAGGGTCATGTATAAGGACTCATATACGTCTTTAAATATTATTCTTATTGTCCATGCACATATATTGAGTACGTAAGATAAAATGCTTGTATTGTTTAAAAGGTCTGTATATGCAAGAGCAATTTTTCTTTTTCTTTTCTTTTCTCTCAATTTTTTTTCACCTCCTTCACGTGTACATACCGTGATTCATTGTATCAACCACACGTATTTACTCAAGAGTAAATTCAGTTTTATCTAATTTAATAAGAGGAAAAGCATTTATTGGACACATACTCCTAAGCATCACATTCATTTTCACACGACTCATTATTACTTTTTATACCCAAGCCATCCCATCACTGACAACTTTCACTATTTACCTTCCCCTGTCCTCCATCTCTCTACATTCTTCTTCATCTCCAAAATTCTCTTCAATGGCACCAAAAAGAACCGTGTCCGAAAACAATGAAAAATTTCCAGCCAAAAAAACCCCTTCTCTGGAAGACCACAACAATCAAGAATCTTCAAATCCAAGCGAAGATTTTGCAAATTCCCAAGACCCTATTTCCGAAACTGAAGTCGTGTCTCCAAAGCTTGAGGACGATGATGATGAACTGGAGAGTAGTCAAGGAAGAGATATTCAGATTCCTACCAAGAGGGGTAAGAAATCTAAATCCTCTCAGTTTCTTGTTGGTTTCTGTGTCGATCTTGCATGGTGCAAGAAATCAAAATGGAATGAATTTCTGAATATTTTAAAATGTCAAAAATGATGAAACTGGTGAGTTTAGATGAAGGACTGTACGAAGAAGAAAAGAGTGCATTTTGTTCCAATTTCAACATCACTGAGGGTGTTTGTGTGAGTTTGGTAAATGGGAGTGTAGTCACTTTTACAGAGAAAAAATTGAGTGAATGGTTTGAAGTACCTTCTGATGGGTACAAAGAGTATATAAAAGGGAGGGGTAAATTGAACATAAATGGAGTTTCGAATGAGAAAGTTCTTCAATTCTTTAATGGAAACCCTACTTCTCTATCGATTGACCAAAAAGACCTTTCTCCTCTTCATAAACTTCTTTTTCAATTTGTTTGGTGCTTCGTCTTACCTAGATCCTCTAAAAGAACCAAATTAAACCTCATGGACTTGTCCATTATGTATTGCCTAGCTAAACACATCAAAATCAATTTCCCAGCTCTTATGCTCTCTCATCTCTCCTACTGCATATCCCACAACACTAAAGTAGGGTATGGAAATCTTATCACCACCATCCTCAAGAAAAACAAAGTAAAACTTTCTGATTGTCCCTCCTTTAATCTAGAACCAGAATACTATCTTACTAAGGAGACCTTGACAAGATTAAGTTTAAAGGTGGTTAATGGGAAACTAGAGTTTGAGGGAGAGACTACAGTGGGTAAATCTGAGACTGGTACTAAGAGGAAATTGTTTGAAGAACCTGCTGGGGGGTCAGTAAGAAAGAGTCAGAGACTGGCTGGTTCCAAGTCTCTCAAGGAACATGATCCAGGTACTGCTGAAATGATAAACTTGGATGAGGATCCAGTTCCTTCCACTGCTGTTGATTTTCCTCTCCTTTCTACTACTGGGCTACATGGGATGTTAAGGGAAATCAAGGAGTCCCTGACACTGATGCATTCAAGGATCAGTGTGGTGGAAAAATCAGTAGCAACTCTGGATTCACAGCAGCAGCAGAGCTTGGCAGCCATCAAACAGGCTGACACTGGGATCAGGAACAAGGTTGATGCTGTGCTCTCCAAGATAGACTCAGTGGTCTCCAGCCTCTTCAAACGGCCCAAGACTTAAACTTTCCCACCCCTCTTTAAGATTTGGTTAACTGAATATTATTTTGGGTTGTAATAATGGTAGAACAATTTTTTTCTTTCTTTATTTTGTTTTTGTGTGTCTTCTCGTGGCACATGAAATCCTGAACATTCTCTTTTCTCCTTTTTCTGCTCTTGTGCAATGCTTAAACTGATATTTTTACTTTACATTTGCCATTTCTTCTGTTCATGCTTACTTGTGTTTGGATGGCTAATATTTTGAGATGCATGTTTGAGCTACTTTAATTGATGTCTAGACTGTTGACTCTTTAGTGCTGCAGGTACATATCTTAGTTTTGATGATAACAAAAGGGGGAAAAGAACTTGGCTATTTAAAAACTTTTTTAGCTTGACTTCTTTCCTAGAGCCTTTCTGCTTGTCTCTGTTCCTTGTTATTCTAGTTCCTAGTCCTAATTGAGATAGTAATAACTTAGTCTAGTATAGGATAAACTTAGAATTTTTTTAGCCAAATTATTTGCCATCATCAAAAAGGGGGAATATTGTTGTATTCGTTATTTTGATGATGACAAATAAAGTAGATTTGACTTAGGATTAGTTTTATTAGTTTGTTCGTAAAGTATTATTTATTTATTTTGTAAGCCCTAATATAAATTATGGAGAATTGGTTTTGAGTTTAACCAAAGTTAAGTTATTTAGGTTAATAAGATATTCGAATATATTGCTTTGTGTATATTTAATCTATCTAATATTGTGGAATATTAATTTCCATATTGTTAGTAGAGTTAGTGTTAATGAGTTTATAGGTAAATGATGAGATGAACAAATGGGTGTAACTATTATTATTATCGGTAATTATTATTTTTAAAATTAATTTATCATTATTACTATTATTTATTTATAAATATTATAACATGAAAAAATATTATCATTATTCATTTAATATTATTCTAAATTCCAAATTATTAATTATTATTACTTAGAATTATAATTACTCATTATATAATATTCATAAAAATTGTTATTTACTTATTATTTATATATTTATTCTAATTCAATTAAGTTCAGTTCAGTTCAGCTCCAATATGTTCAGTTCAGTTCAGCTCCAATATGTTCAGTTCAGTTCAGCTCCAATAAGTTTTGTTCAGTTCAGTTCAGTTCAGCTAGAATTAGACGAAGTGAACAGGCCCTAAGTTTGAGCATTAAAAATTAGTTAAAGTAAATAAACTTACCCTAAGCAATTGCTATGTTTTTGTTTTATTGCGAATTTTAAGAAATTAATGAAAATAATAAACCATCATCAATACTCCCTCCATTTTTTTGTTTTACTTTCCGTTATGCTCCTTTTTTTGATTTGTCCTACTAAACATCTTTCTTTTTTGTCATACAATTTTCTCCGTTTTCTGTTATTGTTCTCCTCATTGGTGCTACATATTTTTCCAACATTTATTTCTCTCCTCTTAACCTTCAACCACATGACAATTATATAATTTTAGATAGTTGGAGCTAAAGTAAATCAAGCAACCAAAAAGAAACAGATGGAGTAAGTTATAAGTCATACATAAAATGTACGGGTTGAAGGATTGTTTTATAATTATCTTCAATTTCTTTGAATTTAAACTCAATCATCATTCAATAAAATATGAATATAAAAACACTAAAAAAATTCCATAAATTTTACGCGGGTGTAACACCTAATACATTAATATCCATAACACATGTATAATAAAAGTTGTATAAATAATATTGTTTCCATATGTTAACGCTCATTTGGAAATACATTTCTTGCACCAACCTAAGTGCACATAGCTTTGTTAAAAACAACAATGCAGCAGCATGTTTCATTATTAGAGATCACGAAGGCCAAGTCCTAGCAGCAGGCAATACATCGGTTATTATAGCAGAAGTTAGCTCACTTCATGGGGATTCATCAAAGCCGCAAAATCTCACCCTTATATGAATGCAACTCCAATGAGATGTAACATCCAAGAACTCAAAAGCAATGAACTTAAATTTTCATCTAAGTCCGATTTTTTTTTGTATTTTTTGTGTGGATATGTTAATTAAAAAGAACACTCCTGAACCTTTTTAATTAACTCTTAATCTCCCTTAAACCACTCCTGGAATTAACAATAAGTAATAAACACTCCTGAATATCAATTAGTGGGCTAAAATTAATTGAGAGAAACAATTAACAATCAAAGTCAAGTTTTTAATCAAATAACACACTCTTTTTATTGATCATCAAATGAATAAATACTACAAAAGAAACTACTTGTCCCCCAAGCAAACTCTAGGCCGAAAATCAGCAAAGAATCTCAAGAGATTACAATCTAATCAACTTGCTAAGTAATCCCTAAAATCTAGGAGAGAATAAAGGAGAAGATATAATCAAATCATCCCTTAAAAGGACCGAAATAATCAGCCCAATCTTTCCTAAAACACGCCTAGTGTGAACATAATCCTAGGGAATGTTACAACTCAACTACAACTTGCAATATTACAAGGACTCAAAACCCTAATTAATTAGTAATATCCGAAAATACAATCAGAAATTTTTCGGACCTATTATTTTGCTGAAATAAAATGACTTAATAAAAATAATTAAGACTTCTAATTGACTCAACTTTGGACGCCACTGTTAGAGTCATCTTGGACTGGATTTCAATTCATCTTAACATGGACGAAAAGGTTGCACTGAGCTTAAACTCATAACTCCCATGGCCTTGTTTCAAAGAATTAACGATACCCAAAAATTGCGAAGGTCATATACATTCATAATTTGGAGTAGTCTCTTTGATTCCACATCATACTCGCCTTCTTTGAAAAAAATTCGACCTCGAATTTTATCAAATCTGGAGGAATAATCACGAACAAGAACAATGGACTCCATGACTTTTGTATCCTTTGAACTATAAAGACCGTCATAATCAATAAAGCAGCATGAATTACGCACCCCTTTTAAAAAAGATGGATCTTCTACAATATCATCAAAACGAATATATTCGTCTTTCTCAACTCCAAAAGTATGATCCATCCGAATTAGACGTTTCTGAAAGATGGTGTCGAAGCATTTCACATTAGTTTGTCTTGGTTGAGGCATAGGAACACCAATCTCTTCTATTCCAAGCAACTTCTTCAACAATTTGAGGTAACTCTAGAGTAGACTCAGAAAAAGTAGGAAGAACATCAATTTTGACTTTTTCGACTAGTACTTTGGGAATCAAAATTGATTTTTCAATTTTTTCCATATGTTCCTTAAATTCCTCTTCCCTTTGTTGCTTTTCTAATTCTTTCCTTTTGTCTTCAAGTTGTTGCGCATAGATTAGAACAGATAATTCCCTTTCCAAAATTCTTCTTTCCATCTTTGTGCGAAAAGTATTTGCAATGATATCTTCTAGTACCATAATAGCACTCTCAAAACCAAGAGTATGAAGGGTCTTAAAGTATTTAAACCAGTCCCTCATGATTCGTGACAAAACAAATTCTCTAAAACTGTCCAGAAAAACCCATAAAAACTGACCTAACTTCAATAATAAGCTGCACATTCCACAAGTCGAAAAATATTACCAAATTTTAACACAAGTAAATATTGGATGTTAAGAAACATCTCCAACTGGAATCACTCAAAAATTCGAAGTAGGCTGCTCTCAGTAATTTTCAAAGTCAGTCGCGCCAGATTCAGACCAAAATGACACGACTCACAAGAACTATCTCAAAAACATACCAAACGAACTCCAACTGCTACGAAATTTTAGGACAGTAAACTAGACTTGAAATAAACCAGTTTAGGAGCAAGCATCACCCAAAAAAATGCTTTCTTGAGGGAGATCGAGTCATTCAAATTTTACCTTAAATTTTCGCAAAACTGCCAGGTTTTTTCGTCTGATGTCGAACGTTGTTGCGGCTTCGTTTCTCCGCCAAATTCAATGAAATTTTGACACAAAACTGTCATAGACGTCTATAGTGTACCCACCAAATTTCACGCCAAAATTTCTCCCGTAACTCTGATACCAATTGATATGAATGCAACTCCAATGAGAAGTAACATCCAAGAACTCTAAAGCAATGAACTTAAATTTTAATCTAAGTCCGAATTTCTTTGTATTTTTTTGTGGATATGTTAATTAAAAAGAACACTCCTGAACCTTTTTAATTAACTCTTAATCTCCCTTAAACCACTCCCGGAATTAAGTAGATTAACCCTAAGTAATAAACACTCCTGAATATCAATTAGTGGGCGGAAAATAATTGAGAGAAACAATTAACATTCAAAATCAAGTTTTTAATCAAATCACACACTCTTTTTATTGATCATCAAATTAATATAAATACTACAAAAGTAATTACTTGTCCCCCAAGCAAACCCTAGGCCGAAAATCAGCAAAGAATCTCAAGAGATTACAATCTAATCAACTTGCTAAGTAATCCCTAAAATCTAGGAGAATATAAAGTAGAAGATAGAATCAAATCCTCCCTTAAGAGGACCGAAATAATCAGCCCACTCTTTCCTAAAATACGCCTAGTGTGAACATAATCCTAGGGAACATTACAACTCAACTACAACTTGCAATACTTGGAGTACAAGGACTCAAAACCCTAATTAATTACTAATATCCGAAAATACAATCAGAAATTTTTGGACCTATTATTTTGCTGAAATAAAATGACTTAATAAAAAAATAATACTCCTAATGGACTCAACATTGGACGCCACTGTTAGACTCATCTTGGACTAGATCTTCAATTCATCTTAACTTGGACGAAAAGGTTGCACTGAGCATAAACTCATAACTCCCATGGCCTTGTTTCGAAGAATTAACCATACCCTAAAATTGCGAGAGTCATATACATTCATAATCTAGAGTAGTCTCTTCGATTCCACATCACACCCACTCAAAACTTCTTATTGAAGGGGACAACTTACTAGTCATCAGTGCAACAAATGGAAAAGGCAAACCCCCATGGCAGATAGAGAACAACATTGAAGACACAAATATCTCCCTCAAATCCTTCCAGGAATTTCAGATCAAGCATGTGTGTAGAGAAGTCAATCAAGCAGCTGACTGGATTGAAAGTACGGGTCACCAAAGTTATAGATTCTTTTTGTATTCCGGACTGGAATGGTTCCACACTATCACAAATTCTTTGTAAAGATGTGTTAGGGGTTCGCTTTCGAGGGCAGGGTCTCCTAATCATCTTTTTCCTTTTCCTTACCGTTACAAAAAAAAGTGCACATAGCTTAGCTAGGGCGCCTAGGCTAACGAGATAAATACTTAAGAATGAGTGGTACCTCATTACTTTTGTAACACCCCGTAATTTCACTAGAAAATTCGCGCGTTAATTTATATGGTTTACATTATTTATAAATCTAAATATAGTTTCGTTTAGAAAAACTATATTCGATTAAATAAATGGTCGTATTTGAACCGGGAAATATTTTGGTGAACAATGTATTATGAGTATTAACTTTATAATATAGTTAGCTATTTTATTTTTATAAATTTAAGTGTTGTGTGATTTAATTTTGAGCATTAAATTATATATATTCGACGCTAAATTATATTTGCTATTATATTTACATAAAACTTATATTTACTCCTACATTTTTATTTTGGGAATAATTATATATGTATTTTTATCGTATAATAGAATGTAGTATTGTTTGGCATAATTTCAATATTCATGCTCGTGCCGGTTGTTTAAAAGGGAAATGAAGTGCTCGTGTATGCGTAGTATATAAAGTGTGTAATTTTAGTAAGTCTATATTCATATTCCGTTAATAATAATAATTTTTATTTATAAAAATTTTAGCGTATATTTATTATGAGAGTTTATAAATCGTGGATCTTGTTTACGCTACACCCTACCTAATATTATGGGGGTCCGAATTTTAGTCTATGCATTAAGGGGATTTAAACTCTTGGCTAGCTTACTCACCTTTATAACGTTAAGATAAATCAAGAACCTCACCTCTTAATTCACCCTCATACACCACTCATCATGGCCATTATGCGCTCAATCAAATCCACCCTTAATCACCCTTTATATCCTCCCTAAAAGCTGTCTAACTTCAGCACAAAAATCACTCCCTTTCCCACACTCTTTCACACGCACAATTTAAAGAAAAGGAAAGTCTTCCCGTTTTTCACTTCACACCCTCACGAAAATGGACATCGCTGGAGATCTAACCGTTGGATTTTCTTCACATTTGGACAGCATGTTGACAACATCTAGTCCTTCCCTTTGACCAGAGGAATTTTAAATCTGAGGTTTAGATCACCGAAAATCGTTGCCGGAACACCGCTGACTGTTTTAGAGGACCTTAAAATTGTTTAAGAGGGATATACTTTGTTCAATGGAGGAGAAGTCTTCAAGGGAGAAGAAGGTTTTGATGATCCGCACGTTTTCTATGCTATTATATAATGTTTCTCTGAACTCGTCTCGAAGATCGAGGTAACTAACATTATTCTAGCACGTTAGGAAATAGATTATGAACTTAGGTTGTTTAGAATTGCGTTAGAGAACTTAGAATCATGCTAGGGGGAACTTAGGTGATTGTATGTATGTAGATCTTTGTAGTATCATGTTTAGAGTTGTTATTATGTTTCATTTCCATGTATTGAACTTGTTAATATGTTCATGTTACTTCCCCTTGAACTTTGGTTGTGGACTTTCGATGAATGGTGGATGTAAAGGAATTGCAAATTATGGTTTTTATGGTGAATTGAGGAAACTGATGGAGTGTAATGTTTAAACCTCATATTAGAACTTAATTTGAATGTATATGGATGTTGGATGACTTGATTTGAGTGCCTATGATTTTTCGTATGCTTGGTTGCTCGTCGAAGGGAACACGAGCCCTGCCCGCAAGCAGCAGGCAGGCACAGCTCGCGACTCATGAAGGGCCAGGTCGCACCTCGCGATGAGGTTCTGCCTCCCCATTTGTTCGAATTATGGATTATTTCTAAATGTATTTACGACAAGTTTGTATGTGGTTTAATTGATTTATTTATGTATATTAAGCATGTTAGAGCATGTTTTAATTGATTTGAAGTTATATATTAAGGGTATGTGCCCTACATTGTTGGGTAGTTTTTGATGTTGTTTGTTTTGATGAGTATTGAGGTTTATACTTTGTTGTCGACGTCGAAATGCTCGGGGAGGATAATACTGCCCTTAGCATCTCTTCGCCAAGAGTTAGGTACGAGGAACATTGTGACTTAGTCATCGTTGACTTCGTACCGAAACTCATGCGACGCTTTTGTGTTCATATACCTAAACATGTACATATTGTTGTCTTGTGAATATGAATCTCTTGTATACTTTGTCGTGTATACTTTGATGCCTTGTGAATTTGGAATTCCTTGTATACCTTGTCGTGTATACTCATGTTTTCAGGTTATGGAATCCTTTGTATACCTAGAAGTGTATACCTTCTCTTGTGATTTGTTGATCCTACGGACAGCAAGGCCCTAGGAATTTGTGTTATGTTAATCCTACGGACGGCATGGTCCTAGGTGTGGTGTTCGTCAATTCTACGGATGACATGGTCCTAGGAATTGTGTAATTTAGTCGTGGGCAGTGCAAATCAATCCTAAGGACGACATGGTCCTAGGAGATGAGCAACCCAACCTTGGGCAGCATGGTCCAATGGTTCTACTCACGGGCAGTGGCGGATCTAGGAAATTTTCATCGACTAGGCCAATGTAATTTTTAAAATTAAAATTGACTAAATAACTTCATATATATTTTTCAATATAAATAAAAGGTCTATAAATATGTTTATTTGATACAAATATCTTCAACACGTAAGTTGAACTCTTCGTACTTTCATAGCTTCAAAATCATCTATGATAGAGCAAAATTTGAAAATCTCAGTTATCTCCTTTTCTATACATACAACTAAGTAATCTAAAAGAAATCCATCTTCCATCTTATTCCGTAATGTAGTTTTGACAATTTCCATTGCTGAAAAGACTCTCTCTGTAGTTGATGTACTCACAGGAAGAGTCAAAATAAGCCGAATCAATATAATTGTTAAAGGATAGCTAGTTGTCTTTCCAATTTCCACCAAATATCGACATAACTCTGTTATGGTACTCAAATTCTTCAGTTTGTCATGCTTGGTAACATTACGATAAAATTGCTTCAGCTTGAACCTCAAATGGTGCTTGTCATATCTAGAAAAGTCTGCAGGATAGTACTTCTCTACAAGAAGACAAATATTGTCGACTTTGAAATGTTTATAGCCTTCAATGGGATTTAAAGTTGTACTTAAAATAAGTAACTCTGTTCTTTTCTCACTAAAACGACTGTTTAGTTCGTGCAATTATTGATCCATGGTAGCCATAAACACATCCACCCTACAATGATGCTCAACTAATATTATATCCTTATTGAGACGAGAACGTATTAAATCAGAATAATTATCAAGCATATTAGGAGCAAAAACATCATGTTTTTTGCAAAACGAGAACACTTTCTGTAGGAGACCTTCCCAACCATCATCTCTAAGTTGTTGAATTGAGGACTTTGTACCAGAAACCAAATCCATGACATTCAAAATATCTTGGGATTTTTGTTGTAATACTGATAGGATTTAGTCGTATCACCTAATCAAAGATAAACCTACAGTCCTCTAACTATGGTAGTCAATGGAAGCAGGGTCGAATCCACAGGGAGACAGAGTTTCTAAATTAATATTCAATCAATCAGCTACCTCAGATGAAATCAGGGAAGAATTAACTGAACTAAAGATTAAGCTAAGGAAGACAAATTAAACCGAGGAATTGATTATGGACTAAAAACCTAGGATATTAGGTCGGTCCACCATGCTTATACCAATCAAACAAGGTCAACTACTATCAAAAACCTAAGTCAAGAGTCGATGGATTAGAGCATGTGTTGAGCTATGGTTAAGACTTAACGCTCATAGTTCAACATACGCCGCATGTTCACTAACGTAATCAGAATTACTGATGTGTCCTAGGCCTCTAGTCGTAAGACGGATCTATGCAAACAACTATTAACCACAAGCAATCAATGAAATTGTACACTGACATTAATCACTAATTAAGAACAAACCACATCATAATCACCCTAATCAAACCCTAGAAATTGATAGAAATCTAAATAATAATCATGGTATAAACATGGCTTCCCTATCTAACATCCTAGAAAGAGAACTACTCACTTATAATTGAATTAATAACAACAAAACTAATTGGAAACCCTAATAATTGCATCATGAATGAATAAATAATTAAGCTAAGCAATTAGGAATAATAAAAGAGATTAGAGTAGAGAAGAATACCAATTGACGGAAAGCAGTAACTTTTATTGAAATCGAATAGGTTCAATCACCTTTAATCTAATCTAAAGTGTTTAAACTAAGCTAAGAACAATGAGAAATAAACTAGAGTTTAAAGCTGTAAAAAGGTAATGAAAGATGTCTCTAAAATAATGAGGAAAAAGTATTTATAATACCCCCTCAAGTCTAATTAAAACCGGAAATAAAAGACGAAAATCGCGATAAAATGCACAGGACCCGATAGGGTTTCTCAACATCACTTTGTTTCCACGCACAGCAGCGCCACAATTAAGGAAATGGGCCTTCACCCGGTCACATACCCGATCGGGTGAGATATCGGGTACACACAAATCTGGCTTTCTTGCGTGAGAAGCAGTAGCCATAATAAGTTGGAATTTGGGCTGGCCAACCCAAAAGCCTTCTTGTCTTCACTCTAACAGCAACAGCGAAATACCACTTGGATTGGTGGGCCCTTATGTCCCCTTAACACCCATCACAGCAAACCAATTTAGTGGGCTACAATTCACGCGTGCAATATCATATCAGAATTGGATGGCTTCCACCCGATCGGGTGGGCTGAAGATGCCCGACCGGGCCTGGGGAATTTTGAGCCCAATCGCTCCCTTCTTCAACGCACAGCACGCACAGCAATTTAGGACTTGAAATGGGCTCGCCCGATCGGGTTGGTAGTAAGACCACCCATTAAAATTTCTTGTTCTCTCGACCGATCGGATCGGGCAACGTTCGCCCGATCGGGTACGAAACTTTACCGCCAGATCGGGCCATTTCTTACCCAATCAGTGTACGGGAAGCTCCTTTTTGACTCTTTAACTCTCAATTCTTCACGTTTAGAGGTCTTGGGACCTCCTAAACTACCCATAAAGCTCGTGAGCCATCCTACATGCCTCGTAACATCTCGTAAAGCCGTGGTTGCTTCCATATAGCTCGGAAATAAGGAGAAAGCTCCCTAAAACCTGTAAATCAACACGAAAACACAAAACCACAACTATATACGATAGATAGCACAAAATAGCTCCGAAGAGCTCCAATGACGCACAAATTAGCTTGTAAATAAGGGAGAAAAGTCTATATAAATATGTGATATCAAATACTCGGCAAAGTATATCAATAAATTCCATAAGTTCGTCCATCATATGTAAAATTAACACAAAATCAAAATTCAATAACCTTTTGAGAGCAGATTAGCATCCCCGCATTGGGAATATGAAGCTCGACGATCAATAGCTATTTTCTCAAGGACCAAACGAGTCGCGTTGAACATCTTTTTAAGACTACAAATTGACTTGATATGAGAACTCCATCTAGTATCTCCACGACGTTGCAAAGTGCCTATTTGGTTCAACCCTCTTTTGGTCTTAACCTCATCGATTTCAATTAAGTGCTCTAGTTCTGCTACTTAACTATCTTGTAACTCATCATGACGCTTTGAAGAAGAACTAACAGTGTTCACAATAAATATTAGATCTTTGAAAAAATCATGGACCTCAGATACTTCTCTTGTAGCAGCAATAAGAGCTAATTGTAATTAATGTGCGAAACAATGCACATAATATGTATAGCGACAATCTTTCATAAATAAAGCTTGTAAGCCATTCCATTCTCCACGCACAATACTAGCTCCATCATATCCTTGACCCCTAAGGTTCGAAATACTTAGCTCATGATTCGATAACACCCTAGAAATAAATTTATTCTTTAAGAGTTATTGAGGTCGTATATTTGACATGTACTAACTCCAAAAAACGTTCTCCTAGAATTCCTTTTTCGTTAACAAACCTTATAACAATAGCCATTTGCTCTCTTTTAGATACGTCTCGAGATTCATCAACAGTTATACAAAATTTTGAATGACCTATCTCCTTGCGAATTTCTTTTTGCACCTTTATAGAAAATACATGCAAATTTTCCTTTTGAACGGACGGAGCTATATTTTTGGCATTTTTTGGGGAATTTTCTAGTACAACTTTATTGATTTTATCGTCATGTGAAGCAATGAGTTTCAACATCTCGAAAACATTTCCTTGATTTTTTTGAATTTGAACTTTCATCATGTCCCCTAAAAGCACATTTTTGAAATGTAAGCCACCGTACCACTTCTATTGAAGCTGATAGTCGTTGTCGATTATCACTAATTTGTTTTGGTGTCAATTTCTCAAAAAGAGTGTCAATATGGTTGTTAGGATCTTTCCAATCTTCCCAACATTGAACAGATTATCCATGAGCAGAATTAATGTCTTTCTCCATATGTGTGTCAAAAGCACAAGTCTTTCCACCAACTCTTTTCCAACTTCTAAAACCTTGCACCTTGAAAACATCATAACCAGATTTTCCTAATGGCTTATTTCCAAAAAGAAAGCATGGAAGCAATAAGCAGCATCACTAGTTGGAGAATACTCTAGCCAGTTATATGTCTCAAACCATTGAAATTGAAATCGACGTAGATGATTAGCTTCACCAGATGAACGATATTCAGATAACTTAATGTGATAAGGTCCCAAATCTATATATGCTTGTATCATTTTTCTTTCACTTTTTTTGAAGGATAACTATCAATTGGCTTACGTAAAGCTGGATCACGAACAAAAGAATTGATGTTATTAGCTGTGGGATTGACATTTTGTATATTTGAAGGTTGCTCAGTTGGACTTTGAGTGGAAACCTCTGGAATTGCATCATGGGTCGTGTCCATGGGATCATTAGGGTGTTCATTATCACTATTTTGTTGTGTGCGTTTTGCTTTAGAAAAGTAAAAATCTATTGTTTTCCTCTTCATAATTTAAGCTAAGAATATAATATAAACAATAATTATTTATCAATTATCAATAACATACTAAATTAATTTAAAATTTATCTAAGACCTGAGCAAATAAATTAAAAAAATAATTACAAAAACCCATTACGCAATTATGAATAACAACCAAAAAAAGAAGTACTACACAAAATAATTCTAGACAACCAATAAACAATAAAAATTATGATATGAAAAAAAGGAAAAACAAAACTTTGATAACTGTGCAATGTGCAAATAACACATAGTAACAAATTTTTTTTAAAAAAGTACATACCTTTGGAGGCTTGGAAGTTGACTCTGTTGGGGAATTGGGAAGAGTAGGAGAATAAAACAAAATAATTGAAGGGATGATGATGACTATGGGTTGGGTGGGTGAAATAAAAAAAAAAGTAGATTACCATGAGAAATCAGAGATGTGGACAATCAAATTGATGTGACGGCGACGCAAAGATTAATTAGGCTTTGGATACCTCAGTCTCCGTGTAGCAGTAGGGGGGATGAGTACAGTTTACTATGTTATTGCTTATTTATTTATTTTTTAAAACTGGGCCTATACCCAAATTTTTATTTTTGGGCATTGGGCGGGCCCTGGCCCAGGCTGGCCCGCCCTTGTATCCGTCCCTGCTCACGGGTGGAATGATCCGTTGAGTTTTTGCAAACCAAAAGGGCGGCGAGGAACCCGGATATGAGTATGTTGGTCCTTGGGCGGCATGGTCCAATGGGTCTACTCACAGGCGGCATGGTCTGTTGAGTGTGTCTGGTTAGAGTTGTCGTTCGAATTCTAGCAATGATCACGGGTGTCATGACACGTGAGCTGGGTTTGAGAGTGTGGTCATACTTAGACTAGGGCGGTATGTACCTAAGGATGTATTCCTGACTTTATTCCGTTCGATTGCATTCTCTTTGCAGGAGCTCGTATTTTCCTCATTTATGTCTTATTGATTTATATGAAACTTGTGAACTTCGTATCATTTTTTGGTAAAATATGCTTTTTGGATTTTCTAAATCATATGACTATTGCCATTATTTGTTATTATTATTATGATCATCATTAAAGTTTTCCTTGTGGAAACATGACGTATGTATGTTGTAATGTGTACTATGCCTCTTTGTTGCTATTGTGACGCCATGTCTTTAACGTTTATTCTAACTTCTTTAAGCTTACTATTTGTTTTCTTAATTGGGCTGGGAGAACTGCTAGTTACTCCCCACTGATTGTGAAATTTTGTTGAATATATTTTGCAGATGACGGTGCAATTTAGAGTTATTATAGTATGACTGGGATTATGCGGTTTACCCATGTGAGCAAGGAAGTCGTGCTAGTCATTATGGACGAGCACTATGAGTTGGCAATTAGGACTAGTTTTATGGTGGGCCTCTAGTAGCTTTACTTATTTTTTGTTGGTTTGTTTTAACTTATGGATATTAGTTTTGTCACTTTGGAAATTGGATCGTTTCATTTTGAGCTCTTTTGAAAGTTACTATGACATTTGGAATATTTGGTTAGAGATGAGGGTATGGGACCTATATATATATATATATATATATATATATATATATATATATATATATATATATATATTTGGAGTTTTAACTACTATTTTGAGGTTGTTGTTTATTTATAGTTTAATTTTACTCCTTAGAGTGACATTCCCGTCTCGGGGGTATTTCCGCTACCACATTTTTCTTTATTTCTTTTATTTTGGTCTCTTCTCATAGTTAGTATTTGACGGGATGTTACAATTGGTATCAGAGCCAAACGTTCAAAAAACTCTCATTGAGTTGCTACATGTTCCACGAGAAATGCGTAGTCCTGTAGATTACTAGTGTCTTAGGCTTCAAGTAAATTATTTTGTGAGAGTTACTTGGGTAGGAAGAAAGCCATGGGAATTATTTTATGGTGTGCTCTCATGCTTATGAAGCATATTATATGTTTAGTTACGTGTATTATTGCTGGAAGCTAGTCTACCAACTTTGTTAATCTTATTTGCAGGGTTTCGTACATCAGAGTGTGTAGTAAAAGAGAGGTGATTTAGAGCCTCTAATTCTAGGTCGTATTACGCGCTTAACTTGTTTTGTATTTTACAATTTAAAATAAATTTATATTTTATTTTAATATAGTCGAGTGCGTTGCATTGTGTTAATTTTATTTGTTTGTTGCTTGTTAGTATAAGTTGTTGTGTGTATATATTTTCATTTCTTTTCCAATTACGTATTATTTTGATATAAGTACTACTTATTTATTTGTTATTGACAAAACTTTCTGGTTTGAGTTTACATTCAAATTTTATACTTTAGACCTTTGATTTTAATAAATTTCATACTAATATTAGAGTTATTTTCCGACTTTCAAAATTTTCTATTATTAATATTTTGAAAAACTCTTTTGAAAATACTTAATCCAATCATTTTTACTATGGTTAGGGAAAAGGAAAAGGTTGTGGAATTGTCTTTCAAGAGATTCTACAAACTACTTTTTACCATCTTTGACTATCTATGTTTATATTTATCTCTTTAATATTTTATTTTCATGTTAATTATTATTTTAGCTATAGTAATAAGGTTTACTAGTTTTTGACAATAAAGCACCTTAATGAGTTGTTTTGGTATTATAGATTGAAGCATAAATACAAACTATTTTGTTATAAAGGTATTCTTTCGACGACCTTTATTTATTTGCTAATTAATTTTTATTATTAATTTTTCAACTCATCACGTAAAAGAATTTCAATTATCTTTTGTTGCTTCTTGTCTAAACATTTAGTGCTTTCTAATTTCATGTTAAGGTTTTGTTGTATTTTCGTTATTTCTTATCTAATGATCTGATTTTGATTATTTTGTTTTTAATATCTTGAAGAAGGAAATTTTTTATACTCACCTTATATCTTAAACTTGTTTATGTTGATAACAAGTTGTAATGGTTCTGTAACACCTCGTAATTTCACTAGAAATTTCGCGCGTTAATTATTTATTTATTACGTTATATTTATTTATTTATATATTCTTTATTTATATATATAATTATATTAGGTGTTTTTGTGTATAATTATATATGTTTATATTTGAAAACTAAATTTATATATAACTTATTATTATTTTCTTAAGTATTGAATGTTTATCTTTATTTGTTGTGTTTAAGTGATTGTGATTATCGTGGTGTGATTATTTGAGTTTTTTTTTATAGAGGTAGTATTATTATTTATATTTTAATAGCGTTGGTACTTAGTATTTATTTTTAGTTGGAGCCTTGTTATTTTATTTTTGGGCTAAACTAATTGAAGGCTTCATTTACCGCTTAAGTGGGCCGACCCTCTTGTTTTGTGGGGATAGGGTGGCCGGCCAAGGGGAGTCTTGGAGGGGGGATTTTTATTTTGAATTTTGTAGCTTGCATCTTCTATTTTTGGGTAGTAATCTCTTCCTCCATGAGAGCCTTTTTCCCCTTATTCCCCTTATTCTTCCTCTCTATTTTAGCTATTATTTATTCTTACTCCTATTCTCTTTATTGTTGTTCTAAACCTAAATTTACAGGAATTAAACACTCCTCCCAATCCCCCATTCACACGCCTATTGAAAAAAAAGGGAAAAGGTTTTCCTACTTGTTTTTCATAATTTCCTACTTCCTAGTGACTTAAAAATTGTTATTCAAGGGTTAATTCAATTCTCAAGTTCGGATTTGTTTTCTTCTTGGTATTTCTCTCAAGGGGGCGTTTTTCTATGCTATTTTATTACTCTTATTTTCGGTTTATATTACTCTTCGGGTAGATCGAGGTAACTAACATCCCTTCTAGTATTTTAGTATTTAATTAATTATTTAAGTATGTTAGAATCATGTTAGGATGTGTTTTAGTTATTAGATCTATGACGTTAGCGTTATTATTATTAGAATTCATGTTAGGTTTTATTTTATTGTTTTAATACATGTTTTAGAGTACTTAAAACCGTTATTTATAAAGTTAGAATTGTTAGTATTGAGTAGATACTTATTTCGTTAATTAGTATGCTTATTTCTTGTTTTTATTAATTTTATTAATGCTGTAATTATCTTAAATTATTGAATTATTGATTTTAATGTTTTAGTTGAAGTGTGAATGATGATAGATTTATTATGTTAACTTAGAATATGATTTAGCATGATTTTAGATGTTCTATTGGCCTTTTTATTATTTTTAATATTGCTGGAATTTATTTTCATGAAGTGAATGAATTTATTTGGATGGTTTTTGACTTCTAAGTATGCCCTAATTTTTATAGTATGTTGTATATACTTTTAGGGTTGTTCTTAAATGTTTTTAAACGATTTATTTGAATATTATATTGCTGGAATTTATTTTTATAGAGAAAATGAATTTATTTGTGTAGTTTTTGACTTCTAAGTATGCCCTAATTTGTATAGTATGTTGTATATTGCTGGAATTTATTTTCGTAGAGCAAATGAATTTATTTGAGTAGTTTTTAACTTCTAAGCATGCCCTAATTCTTATAGTATGATGTTTATGGTTTTGGTATCGTTCTTTAATGATTTTTTAAATGGTTTATCTTGAGTACTCCCTCCGTTTTAAAATGTTATACCCATTTGGAATATGGGGGAAAACCAAGGCAAATAGAATCATAGGAGAATCTTATGTGTATTTTAATAATTTTCATGTACTTTTTTTTGTCCTTATTAGGAAAAGTAAGAGAGAGAGATTCAAATATGGGGACATTAAAGTACAAATGAGTAAAAGGTAGGTAAATGTTTAGATATTGAAGGGCAAAATAGGGAGTATAAATGTATATAAATAGAAAAGATTCTATATGGATATATCTTTTTGAAACGGCCTAAAACGGAAA
Source organism: Patellifolia procumbens (assembly GCA_947645195.1). Taxonomy (NCBI): domain Eukaryota; kingdom Viridiplantae; phylum Streptophyta; class Magnoliopsida; order Caryophyllales; family Amaranthaceae; genus Patellifolia; species Patellifolia procumbens. The sequence goes on from CANSGD010000139.1 coordinate 158,588, forward strand.
ATGGGTATAACATTTTGGAACGGAGGGAGTATTAAATTGCTGGAATTTCATTTGAGTTAAATGGATTTATTATTTATGTTTTTAGCATGTTCATAAGTTGGAGTTACATGATTTAAATGACTTGTGATTATTTTTGTTCTTTAATTCTTTGAAGTATTAATTTCAAGCATGCCTAATGTGATGTTATTATGGTTATAGTTATTCCTTCAATGAGTTTTGAAAGTATGATTTGTGATACTGTCTTTATTGCTTTTGATAAATTTGAGTTATCGACGTCGTAATGCTCGGGGGAGAATAATACTGCCCTTAGCATTATTTCGCCAAGAGTTATGTACGGAGAAGTTTTATAATTAAATTTATAATCAACCTCGTACCCAAACTCAGATAACGACTTTGATGGATTTATATTTTAATTGGGATTTGAAGGAGTTTTAATTTATATTTCGAAGTCTTATTTTTGAAGAGCATTTAATTTAATTACTTTATTTATTTTGAAAAATTGGTTTTGGAGTATTTATTTCCAAGGATTATGATTTTATTATTATTTGAAGATTTGAAGTATATTTGAAGTATTTGATGATTTGAAGTATATTTGAAGAATGTTTGATGTTTTGATGAATATTTAAATTTGAAGAACTTTATTTGTTTAATTGTTTTACTTTGAGTTGAGTAGTCTAAGGAATTATTTTATCCCAAGGATACTGAACATGCACTCCGAGAGGTGAGGGGGCACTGAGCAGGGTGCTACCCTACATTGGAGAAACTTAGGATATGTTGTCGTCCGAGAGGTCGGGAGGTACTGCGCGTATTATTCTGCATCGGGAGTTTGGCCATTCTTAGACACAGACGGTAGGGAACGTAACCCATAGGCCGTTCTAGAGGTTGTGATCTGACATACTCTTAGGAAGTGGGCTACGGGTCACTAGCGTTCATCTCACTCATCTAATCTATTTAATTGTTACTTTATTTATTTCACTTACTATTTTGAAGTCTCTTTCTTTTGACGATCTATTTATGGATTTATTTATACTTTCCCTTTCTTTGATGTTTATTAATGTTGTTCTTGTCTTACTATTTCCTACTTCGCATGTTGAATGCTTTCTTTATGCTTTGTTTGATTATTGTGTATGCCTGACTTTATTCTTCGTACTTTAAATTGTTAATTGAATCCTGATTGGACTGGGAGAGCTGTTAGTTACTCCCCACTGATTGTGGATTTTTGTTGTATATCTTTTGCAGATGTGGAAGTTTAGGATCGTTACTGTCTGGACTGGAGCAGTGACACTTGGTCCTGTGAGGAAGGACATGGTCCTAGTAGTCGTAGATGAGCACTATGATAGGAAGATTAAGACCACCTTTCTAATGGGTCTTAAGTAGTTTTGTCATGGATGTTCCTATCTTTTGGGTTTCGTTTTAGTTTGGATTATGACTTGATGTTTTGTTTGGGATTTTAGTATGTTTTGTGGAATGAGGGTATGGGACCTCATTTCCTTATTTATTTTGAGGTTATATTTTGACTTGGGATTTTTATTCTATTTCGTTGTTTTAAAATAACATTTTCGTCCCAGTGGTATTTCTGCTGCCACTGACCTTTTATTTAATAGTTTATTTTATTTTATTTAATTTTATCTTTTTTTTATTTACTGTTAAAGGACGGGATGTTACAGGTTCGTTCCATGCAGATTTGTGTCGACTAAATAAAAAAATATTATTATATTTGTGTTTGTAAATTATTATTTGTCGCTTAATTTTGGTAGTAGAGTTTTGTATTGAAATTCATTTTACATTACTAATTTTTGTTAACTTTAAATTGCATATATGCTTAGGAGGACGCTCTTATATCATATATCGATGATTGAGTTTGTAAGTGATATTTCTATAAAACCGTTAACTACTTCTCACTAAAGTATTCCTATCTCTTTAAGTGGAGTATATGCGTGTGTGGTTATCTCTATTTGAATTGATTTGATTGTCGGATTTGAACGATGGTTTCTCCATTTTTCCTCTTTCTTAAAATATCTATGATTGATTTTTTCATCAATTCTCTTATAATTTTATTAATTATTGTGTTCCAACTTTATTTGTAATTTATTTATAGTTATTGTACAATTGTTTTTACCTCTAATATTTTGCAATTAGTGTCTTTCATCTTTCGCATTTTATAAATGTTAGTTGGTACTATACTACTTTACTTTCTAATTCTTTGGTCTTTTAAAATAGAATTTATATTCATTGAGTTATCAAACTTATTTTGCAGAGTTGTTCAACCCTTAACTAAAATCTATTTGATTTATGTTCTTTATCAAGAGTATTTTCTTATGCTCTACTATTTGTTTTTAAGTTTCCAGGACGAAACTCTTTTAAGGGGGAGTGATTGTAACACCCCGTAATTTCAATAGAAATTTCAAAAGTTATTTTATATGGTTTACATTGTTATTTATAAATCTAAATATAGTTTCATTTATAAAAACTATGTTCTGTTAAATAAATGGTCGTATTTGAACCGGGAAATATTTCGGTGAACAATGTATTATGAGTATTAACTTTATAATATAGTTAGCTATTTTATTTTTATAAATTTAAGTGTTTTGTGATTTAATTTTGAGCATTACATTATATATATTTGACGCTAAATTATATTTACAATTATATTTCCATAAAACTTATATTTACTCCTACATTTTTATTTTGGGAATAATTATATATGTATTTATATCGTATAATAGAATGCAGTATTGTTTGGCATATTTTCAATATTCATGCTCGTGCCGGTTGTTTGAAAGGGCAATGTAGTGCTCGTGTATGCGTAGTATATAAAGTGTGTAAGTTTAGTAAGTGTATATTTATACTCCATTAATATTAATAATTTTTATTTATAAAAATTTTAGCATATACTCACTCCGTTCCTAAATGTTGTTCCCATTTGCTTTTTCACGTTTGTCAATGCACATTTTATATTGTGTATATCTCTAACAACATGTTAAAAAAATTATAAAAGTTTGATAACTGATGTACTCGTAGAGACGAATAAAACAAGATCCCACATGACTATCTTTTTTATTATACTCCGTATATTGGAAACCACTTAGAAGATTCTCTCTACTTTCAAATAGTGTAAGATTCCAAATGGTAACAACAAAAGGGAACACAGAGAGTATTTATTATGAGAGTTTATAAATCGTGGATCTTGTTTACGCTACACCCTAACTAGTATTATGGGGGTCCGAATTTTAGTCTTTTCATTAAGGGGATTTAAACTCTTGGCTAGCTTACTCACCTTTGTAACGTTAATATAAGTCAAGAGCCTCACCTCTTCATTCACCCTCATACACCACCCTTATCATGGCCATTATGTGCTCAATCAAATCCACCCTTAACCACCCTTTATATCCTCCCTAAAAGCTGTCTAACTTCAGCAAAAAAATCACTCCCTCTCCCTCACTCTTTCACACGCACAATTAAAGAAAAGGAGAGAAAAGTCTTCCAGTGCACACCCTCACAAAAATGGACATCGTCGGAGATCTAACCGTTGGATTTTCTTCACATTTGGACAGCATGTTGACAACATCTAGTCCTTCCCTTTGACCGGAGGAATTTTAAATCCGAAGTTTAGATTACCGGGAATATTTGCCGGAACACCACTAACTGTTTTAGAGGACCCTAAAATTGTTTAAGAGGGATATACTTTGTTCAGTGAAGGAGAAGTCTTGAAGGGAGAAGAAGGTTTTGATAATCCGCACATTTTCTATGCTATTATATAATGTTTCTCTGCATTCCTCTCGAAGATCGAGGTAACTAGCAGTATTCTAACACGTTAGAAAATAGATTATGAACTTCGGTTGTTTAGAATCGTGTAGGAGAACTTAGAATCATGCTAGGGGGAACTTAGGTGATTGTATGTACGTAGATCTTTGTAGTATCATATTTAGGGTTGTTATTATGTTTCATTTCCATGTATTGAACTTGTTCATATGTTCATGTTATTTCCCCTTGAACTTTGGTTGTGGACTTTTGATGAATGGTGGATGTAAAGGAATTGTAAATTATGGATTTTTATGGTGAATTGAGGAAACTGATGGAGTGTAATGTTTAAACCTCATATTGGAACTTGATTTGATTGCCTATGATTTTTCGTATGTTTGGTTGCTCATCGAAGGGAACACGAGCCCTGCCCACAAGGAGCAGGCAGGCACAGCTCGCGACTCGTAAAGGGACAGGTCGCACCTCGCGATGAGGTTCTGCCTCCCCATTTGTTCGAATTATGGATTATTTCTAAATGTATTTACAACAAGTTTGTTTGTAGTTTAATTGATTTATTTATGTATATTAAGCATGTTGGAGCATGTTTTGATTGATTTTAAGTTATATATTAAGGGTATGTGCCCTACATTGTTGGGTAGCTTTTGATGTCGTTTGTTTTGATGAGTGTTGAGGTTGATACTTTGAGTTGTCGATGTCAAAATGCTCGGGGAGGATAACACTGCCCTTAGCATCTCTTCGCCAAGAGTTAGGTACGGGGAACATTGTGACTTAGTCATAATTGACTTCGTACCCAAACTCATACGACGCTTTTGTGTTTATATACCTTGCATACAGGCTGAGGGACTTATTGTTCCCAAGAGAAGACATAACCTAGTAATTTCGAAATCCGAAAAAGGACATGTTAGAACGTATCGTCAATTTGTTACCTTAAATAGTACTCCAATATTATTAGCAACTTTATAATTTATTAATTTTTTCTAGATTTGTAGCTTGTTTGTAAATAGTGTATATCTAGTTGGTAAAATAAAACAACAATTGCAAATTAGAATACTCGTATTGAGATGAAATGTGGTTAAACTGCGCACCAACCTAAACCATGTTCGCCATAGAAACAATAGTAATATTAATGAGTAAAGATATAATAAAGAAATAATAAAAATAATAACAAATAAAATAAATTAGAGCAACAACAATAATAATAGATAATAATAGGGAAAATTAACAAGAATAATCCAACCTATTTCTCGTCTTCCAAATTTAATCTCACCTTCAATTATTCTCAAAATAATCCCAACTATCACCCACTCTTCCCAAAACAATCCCACTTGACTTGCAACTTGTTAAACAGGTCAAATGTTCCACATGTCATGCTCATATTGGCCAAAAAAAATTTAAAAAAATAAAAAGAATATGAGAACCCTCCCACCAGCTGCCACCCCCTTCCCCTCCCCTTCCGGACCACCACCCCCTTCCCCCCTCCCTTCCCAGCCGCCACCTCCTTCCCCCCTCCCTTCCCAGCCGCCACCTCCTTCCCCTGCACGCCGGCCACCCCAAAACCACAACCCACAAACCGAAAAACCATCCCACCACCTTCCCCTGCACGCCAGCCACAGCGAAAACCAGAACCCACGAACCAAAAACCACCACACCCCCTTGTCCTGCAACCAGCTACCCCGAAAACCATAACCGATGAACCGAAAACCACCCCCACCCGTTCCCCTGCACGTTGGCCACCCCTGCGATGCCCTCCACTCCCTTCCCTTTCTCCTACAAACCAAAAACCACCCCACCCCCTTGGCTGCGTTTGGATTTATAGGCGGTAGGGGGTTGGTTTGGCCGGCACTTGTAGGTGAAGGGGGTGGGGGTGGTTTGGCCGGCGTTTGTAGGCGAAGGGGGTGGGTTTGGGGTAGGCTGCTGGTGTTTGCAAAGGCTTAGTGGCGGAAGTGAGGGGTGGGGGTGGGGTGGGTTTATTTTTTCAATTTGTTAATTTTTTAAACAAATTTGATAATTTAAAAAAATAAAATAAATGTACCAATCATAATGCGCCACGTGGCATGGTTAACCTGTTTATCAGGTTACCATTTCACCTAGGACTAATAGGGAAAAATACCCTAAATACTTGAGATTATTTTGGGAATTATTAAAGGTGGGATTAATTTTGGAAGATGGTCAATAGTTCGGATTATTCCTGTAAATTTTCCCATAATAATATTAAACAAAATGGTTAAATAATGAGTGGAGCTAAACTCAACTGAACTGACTGATTGGAGCTGAACGAAATGAACTGAACTAAACTTACAGGAGTTGAATGAACTAAAAATAAGCTGGAGAACAGGCGTTTGATAATTATCTTGACTCATCTTAGTTGATAGTTTTGTATTTTTAAAAAGGACTGAAACTAAGTTTAAAAGAACTAGAAAGAAGGATATTCTCCCATATATTTCATTTTACAAAACTCAATCAAAATGCAATAAGTTATGTTACTGTTATGTTTACTATCTTTACTTTTTAGTTTGATTTTTCATGATTCTACAGTTATCTCGTACATTTTTGACTAATTATGCAGGAAAATTCACACCAGTTGGTGGGGTCGGCAACCTTGGTAGTGGTGTTGGTCATAGGAAGAAGAGTGGTTGACAGTTTTCATGTTATTGCCTGATTTAATGAAAGAATGAAGAAGAGAGAAATTGAGAGAATTTGTCATAGCTTTGTTAATTGAATGATTGATCAACTATTACATCATTGATCGAGCTATGTATATATACAAAGTGAGAGGAGAGAAAGAGCTAACTAGCTCACCTCAAGCTAACTAACTAACTAACTTATACAAATACAAGTTGTTAGAAGATATTTATATGTAAAACAAAATATCTAGGAAGAGAGTAGCTTGTGTTGAGAACTAGGAAGAATCATAGTGAAAATGTGAGCTAGCTGATTTTGAGTAGGAAAATAGGTAAGTTGAAGTAGGCCTTCTAAAAACTTTATCTCTAGTGAAGTGACAGTCCACTTCAATATGTTTAGTTCTTTCATGGAAAATGAGGTTCTTAGATATGTGAATTGCTGACTGATTATCACGATGTAGTGTAACAGGCTTGCGAGAAGAGGCTCCAAATTCTTCAAGCAATCTCACAACCCAAGTAACTTCACTAATACCTTGAGCCATTTCTCCATATTCAGCCTCTGATAAACTCTTGGAAATTGTGCTTTGCTTTTTATATTTCTATATAATAGGGAATTACCAAGGAACTCCGCCTGTGAGTGTCTGTGTGATATTCACTGCCGATCTCAAGCCCGGATAAAGGAGGAGAGTTGCGGTGGGTTTGGGGCGGCCAGCGTAAAACATAGCCCCATATCATGACATGAATCGACAAATGAAAAATATGGGGGCGTTCCCTACTCAGCAACGCGCTGCACTTCATAGACCCGGGTGTAGTGATAAGTATGCAAGGGTTGCTAGGTTGTCGCCCGGAAGCGGTGCGCCATCCCGGCGCCTGGGGTTGGTGTCAAATATGGACGGGTGCGGGTAAAGAAGCTAGTCCAGGGTAGTGGTAGTGGTAGGGGTAGTAGGATGCGCTTTGGAACATAGAACATTGGCTCTTTGACGGGAAGATCGGCGGAGGTGGTGGAGGTTATGAGGAGGCGAAAGATTCACATAATGTGCCTTCAAGAGACCAAGTGGGTTGGTGGAAAAGCAAGAGAACTAGCCCCATGGGGTTATAAGCTTTGGTACTTCGGAAAGGATAAGAGTAGGAATGGGGTAGACATCATTATTGATAAGGAATATATTGATGATGTGGTGGAAGTTTCGAGGAAGAGCGATCGCATTATGAGTATCAGGCTAGTTTTAGGGAGGGAGGCGGTGACTATCATAAGCGCATATGCACCGCAAGTGGGATTGGAAGCATCTATTAAACAACAATTTTGGGAGGATTTAGAGGAGGTTGTGCAACGAGTGCCTATTAGTGAAAAATTGATCATTGGTGGGGATCTTAATGGACATGTCGGCACTAGTCGAGTTGGCTTTGAGAGCATTCATGGAGGTTTTGGGTATGGGAAGAGAACTGAAGCTCAAAAAGGTATCTTGGATTTCGCATTAGCATATGGTCTTAGTATTATGAAACTTGGTTTGAGAAAAGAGAATCTCACCTTGTGACGTATAGGAGTGGAAGTAACGCGAGTCAGATTGACCTCTTTTTAGTAAGGAATGCTTGGCGGAAGAGTTATACAAACAGCAAGGTGATAACGCAGTCACCCAACATAGACTAGTCGTACTTGATTTTCGGGGTAGGGGAGTCTTTAAGAAAGCGAAGACCCAATGTGGAGCCGCGAATCAAGTGGTGGAAGCTCCAAGGGGAGCACAAAGAGAACTTCCTAGCTAAGATGGCTAGTAGAGATATTTGGTCTTGTAACACGGAAATGGATGTAGATTCGACATGGACAAAGATAGAACTTAGTATAAAGGAAGTGGCGAAAGAGGTCCTTGGAGAATCTAAAGCAACTGTACCATCGAGTAAGGACACGTCTTGATGGAACGAGGAGGTGAGACAAGCGACAAAAAACAAACAAGAAGGTTATAAACTTTTGGGAAAAGATAGAAGCGATGTGAACTATGAGAAGTACAAAGAGGCTCGAAGAGAAGCCAAGAAGGCAGTACGGGAAGCTAAAGCAAAGGTAAACCAAGAGCTTTATGCAAGATTGGATACGAAAGAAGGGGAAAAAGACATCTATAGAATTGCGCTTATGAGGAACAGGAAGACAAGAGACATAATAAAGGTAAAATGCGTGAAGGGTGTGGACCAAAGAGTGCTTGTGGAGGATGAAAAGATAAAGGATAGATGGAGGACATACTCTGATACCTTGTTCAATGGTGATAACGCACAAGACATCGGGGATGTACACATCCCGCCAAGTATGTTAAATCGAGAGTTTATGAGGAGGATACAAAAGGGAGAAGTCGTTGCAGCATTAAAAAACATGGGATTGAAGAAAGCTACGGGGCCAGATGGCATACCTATTGAAGTTTGGAGGTGTTTAGGGGGAGAGGAATCGAATGGCTGACAACATTCTTCAACACAATTTGGAGACACAACAAAATGCCTTTCGAGTGGAGGAAGAGTACTTTGATTCCTTTGTATAAGAACAAAGGCGATGTACAAGATTGTACCAACTACCGAGGAATCAAACTAAGAGTCATACGATGAAACTATGGGAACGAGTGATTTAGCAAAGACTTAGGAAACATGTGAAGATATCGGAGAACCAATTTGGATTTATGCCCGGAAGATCGACTATAGAGGCCATCCACCTCATGAGACAGATAATGGAACATTACCGTGATAGGAAGAAGGATCTACATATGGTTTTCATTGATTTGGCGAAGGCATATGATAGAGTACCAAGAGAAATACTTTCTTGAGCGTTGGCAAAGAAAGGTGTTCCACAAAAATATATAGATACCATCAAGTATATGTATGAGGGGGCAACTACGAGTGTGCAGACTACGGTGGGGGGACAGAAGAGTTCCCTATTACAATTGGAGTGCATCAAGGTTCTGCACTTAGCCCCTTTCTCTTTGCTTTAGTGATGGACGAACTAACGAGGTCAATTCAAGATGATATATCGTGGTGTTTGATGTTTGCGGATGATATTGTGTTTATTGATGAGACAAATGAGGGTGTTGAGAGTAAGTTGGAATTGTGGAGGGATACATTAGAAGACCGTGGTTTTAGATTGAGCAGAATTAAGACGGAGTATATGGAGTGCAAGTTCAGTGGGGTTACAAGCAACGAGGCAGGGGCGGTCACTTTGGATAGCAAAGTGATTCAAGGATCGGACGTCTTCCGTTACCTTGGATCCATTCTCCAAAAAGGATGGAGAACTAGATGGAGACGTGGCTCATAGGATTAACGCGGGTTGGTTAAAGTGGAAAAGCGCCACCGGGTTCCTTTGTGATTCAAGCATTCCCCAAAGATTGAAGGGAAATTTGTACCGTACGGCAATTAGTCCTACTTTGTTATATGGCACCGAAAGTTGGGCGGTGAAACAATGTCACGTTCATAAGATGAACGTGGCGGAGATGCGTATGTTGCGATGGATGTGTGGCCACACAAGGAAGGACAGATTAAGAAATGAGGTGATTCGGGAAAAAGTTGGAGTTGCATCCATTGAAGAAAAGTTGTGGGAGAATCGGTTAAGATGGTTTGGTCATGTGAAAAGGAGATCAGGTGATGCACCGGTGAGAAGAATCGAAGAGTGGAGGAGTAACCAAATTGTAAGGGGTAGGGGAAGACCTAAGATGACTTGGATGAAGGTAATTGAAAGTGATATGAGGCTATTTGGGATTGAGGAGAGCATGGTGTTAGATAGAAGTGGGTGGAGGGGCAATATCCATGTGGAGGAAGGGGTGTGATTACTGCATTTATTTGTTTTTCTCAAATTGTGTTGGTATTAAAACCATTTGAAAACCTTTTTTAAAACTTTTTGATGTAAACCTTGTTTTCAAAAAAAATTTAAAAATTCTTAAAACTTAAACCCTTTTAAAAACTTTTTATTACTCTTGTCGATGCCATCTCCTTTAGCCACGCGTTTCAGTTGACGATTCATGTTAGCCGACCCCAAATCACTTTGGGAATAAGGCTTAGTTGTTTTTGTTGTTGTAGGGAATTACCAAGGAGAAGTATATGACCAATAACATATCTTCAAATCTGAATCAGTAAAGCTTGTAAAGAAAGCTAAGAACTAGCTTGGAGTAAGATCCCTTGGCCTGTAGTACGGCTGATAAATCTGAGAGTATGTGTGAGAGCCTGAATGTGAGACATTCTAGGACTGTGCATAATTGGTTTAATGATTGAACGATAAAAGCAATGTCTGGCCTGGTGTGAGACAAGAAATTAAGTTTACCAACATAGCATCCATAGAACTCAAGACCAGAATATAGAGGAGAAGTATCATGAGTGAGTTTGACATTAAGAGGAAATGGAGTCATGGCTGGTTTGCGGAGATCAAGAGAACGAGAGCTAAGAAGATCTTTGGTAAATTGTTTTGTGTAAGCATATAACCATACATAGAAGGGATGATTTCAATTACAGAAAGTAGTGAAAAGAACCCAAATCTTTGATGCTGAAAGTGAAGTGAAGATGAGCTTTGATAGCTTGAATGAGGGTGGTATTAGAATATGTGACGATTATATCATAAACATTGACAACCACAATGATAGTATCACCAATTTCTCTTTGTATAGAGAGAGTAATCATTTTTGGACTGTAGAAAATCAAGAGAAAGGAGTTCATCAACAAGCCTAGCAAACCATTGTCTTGATGCTTGTTTTAGACCATAAAGTGATCTTTTGAGCTTGCAAACATTGTGTGGTAGAGCAGTAACACCTTCAGAAACTTTCATGTAAGAATCCATGAAGAAAGGCATTACTGACATCTAACTTAACAAGAGGCCACTTTTGACTAGATGTAAAGGAGATAAGGCATCTGATAGTAACAACATGGGAGAATGTCGCTTGATAATCTAAACCATACTTCTGAGTAAAACCCTTGGCAACTAATTTGGCTTTGTATCTTTCAATAGAGCCATCTGCATGCCTTTCGACTTTGTATACCCATTTGCAACCAATGCTTTATTACCTTTAATTTAGGTAAAGAAACAAAATCCCAAGTTCCATTTCTTTGTAAAGATGAGATTTCCTTGTTAATAGCTTCAATCCAAAGAGGAATATGAACAACTTCTTGATAAGAAGTAGGCTCAACATAATCAGTATCAGTAGATACGAGGGCCCGATGAGAAGGTGAGATAGAGTCAAAAGAGACTAAGTTACACTAATGAGAAACAGGCTTAGCAATAGGTTTAGAAACTTTATTTTTGTAGATAGGTTTAAAACCATGAAAATCATTGAGATAAGAGGAAGTTTAATGGGTCTAGTAGTTCTTCTAGGTGGTGGAGGAGGAGGTGGCGGTGGGGGATAGGATACATTGGAAGAATGAGATGGAGAAGAAACAAGAGAAGGAGAAGCAGAATGAGGTGGTGAAGGAGGATCAGAATGCGTAGTAGAAGGAAGATTAGAATTAGATTGAGAAGGAGTAAGAGAGTGAGTAAAATGGGATTGGTAGGATTAAGATCAATCATACTATCATTGGTAAAAATGGAAAGAAGAAATTGAGTAGAATAATCATTGAGAGGATAAAGAGAGTGATGAAAAGATAAATGTTTCTCATGAAAAGAAACATACATCTCTTGAAATAATGAATTTGTTTGTAATGAGATTGAGAACATTGTAAGCTTTGTGAGGATTAGAGTAGCCTAAGAATACACAAGGTTGAGCTCTATGAGCAAACTTTGTTCTCTTAACAAGAGAGGTGGAACAATAATAAAGACAGCCAAAAATTCTCAAATAAGAAAGGTTAGGCTTGATTTTGAAACGTTTTTCATAAGGTGTGTCAAAGTTTATACTCTTGAGAGGCCATCTGTTTATGAGATATGTAGCGAGCTATGAGAATGCATTGATTCCAATGCTTGATAGGAACTTTGGACTGAATAAAGAGAGCTCTGGATGTTTCCAAGAGATGTTTTTGTTTTCTTTCAACCACACCATTCTGTTGTGGGGTGTTACTACAACTTTTCTGTTGTACAACGCCATGTTGATCAATTAGAAATTTCATATCTCCTTTAGTTAAATCAGGAGCACTATCAGCTTTGATGGCTTTCACTTTTACGTTGAACTGTGCATCAACATATTTGAGAAAATGAGTCATAATCAAATCTAAATCACTCTTATTTCTCACAAAATGAGTTCAAGTCATCCTTGTGTAATCATCTATGGTTAAAAACTAATTACAACCAAAGAAATCATGGACCAAGTAAGGTCCCCAAACATCTAAATGAAGTAATTCAAAAGGTCGACTAGTTTTGAGTAAACTAGTAGGAAAAGGCTTTCTTGTTTGTTTAGCTAGAGGAAAATATTACAAAACATTCTGCTAAACAACCTTGAATGTCCATATCATTAGTTCCTTTTATCTTGACGAAAGAAATATGCCTTAATATCAAGTGACACAACTTAGCTTCCTCAATATCTCTTAGTCTTGAAGTAGTAAGAGCAATACATAGGAGCATAAGAGAGAGAGTTGACTTAACATTTGCAGCAGGTGTTAGAGTATGATCCAAGATATATAGTCCCCTTCCTAGCTTACCAAGCACAATTTGCTTTTTCAAAGAAGGCACCTGAAGCAAACACTGATTGTTAATGAATTTGACATAATATAGATCACCTTGGCATAATTTTGATATTGAAAGCAAGTTGAACTGAAAACCAGGAACATGCAACACATTTTCTAGTGTAATGTCTCTTCAGTGTTATTGTTTCTATGTGATTAATTCGTATCTTTTATCAATCAAGAATAGTAATCATAGGAAAAGGTGCATTTAGTTATGCATATGAATCAAACATGTGTAAATCTGAACACATGTGATATGTTGCTCCAGAATCTAGAATCCATACTTTGTGAAAAGTTAAAAGTAAGCAATAGTCACCTGCTAATTGAGAACTTGCAGCCAGACTAATAAATGTAGAATTGAGTTGTTCTAAGTTTTCTTTCTTCAAATATTGAAGAAATTGTTTGTGTTGATCTGGAGTAAATGTAGCATGTATCACATTAGTTTCTTTTATCTTGATTATTGTGTGAATCATCATTAACTGATCGAAACAGCAACAACTCTTCTTTCTTTGTTTCAGAAATCTTTCGGATATCCATGTAACTTCCCACATTTATCAATAGTATGATTTTTCATTTTGCAATGATCACAAAAGAGGTTGTTTCTTGTATTTACTCTTCCATTTCCACTGTTATTTGTCTTTGAAAAATGAGAGTTGGAGCTTTTATTGGCAACAAAGGCAAGATTGTCACTTACAGATTGTGTTTTTTGAAGTACTTAACTCCTTGTGTGTCTCTTCTTGCAACAAACAACCATAAGCTTTGGAAATGGTTGGTAGAGGATTCATCATGAGAATGGTGCTCTTTGTGTGCACAAATTTATAATTTATCTTCGTAAGAAACTAAATTATTAGTCTCTCATTTTGTTGTGATTTCTCTAGCTTTTGTGCGATTGTACACCTGCAACTTGTACACTCACAAGCAGGTAAAGGATCTAAACTGTCCATTTGATCCCAAAGTAGTTTGATCTTAGTGAAGATACTAGAGATTCCTTCATCATCTCATTGTGAAAGATAACCTAGTTGTTATTGGACTTTGAAAACTTAAGGTCCAGAAGATTGACTGAATCTCTTGGAGATCAAGGTAGATTTCTCTTGTTGTATTGAAGTATAAAACACTTCGACTAATAGAAGGTTCAAGTGAATTTAAAATCCAGAAAATCACCAAATCCCTTCATCTACACCACAATTGTAGTTTGTTGATGTTACAACTGGTTTAATCAAGCTTCCATCTACAAATCCAATTTTTTTTCCTAGCTGAGAGTGCTATCATCATTGATCTACGCCAATCATTAAATCCAATTTCATTGAATGTAATAACATTCACTAACTTTGATGAATTAACATCATAATTATTTTTATGGGTAGGTATGAGAATTATAATGTCAAATCAACTATTCACACGGTGATATATTATACCATATAGTGATATATTGAATCAAACCAATGAATCAACCATTTCTCCAAATCCATTTATTACAAAGTGGAGCCCGATTGCACGAGTAACAAAGTGATTTGTAACAAAGGGGAAGAGATTAAAGAAGCGGAGGTGTTACTCCTTCCGTTTCTTTTTTACTTGCTCCAGTACATGTGGGAAGTATTGATGAATGATTGACACTAAAATCTTATTTATAGATGACAAAAAAGAGTAAAATGGATAAAAGTATAGGTTAAAAGAATAACATAAGGACCAAATGGATAATATTAATATGGAACTACATGTAGGGCTTTTCAAAAATCGGTCCAGCCCTCAAATAAAACTCGACCGGACCTGAGCTAATCGGTCCGCTCTCTGGTTCTTCAATTTCTATTTTTCGGTTTTCGGTCCGGTACGGTCCGATCCGGTCCATTTGTCGGGTTTGGATAAGACCGGACTTGTTGTGCCTTTATTTACATTATATATCTTACGCCACAAAAATATTTTCTTATCCTAATATATTCGATACATACCAATATATAGACAAAATTACCAATAAATAATAATTAGGATAAATTGTATAATACCATCTTTACTTTTCATGTTTTTGTAAACTACCACCTTTTAGTTTTTTTGTAAACTACCACCTATATTCTTCCCAACGTTTATATTCTCCCACCTTTTAACGAATTCTGTCAAAAAAAATTCTGTGGGGCCCACTTTTCAAATTCATTGGTTATATAATATGACAATACTTCGTTTTTCATTCTTCCTTGAACTCACACACCATTGTATGCATAATTAGGGAAGAAATTGAAGAACCCTAAAAGTTCGAGTGAAGAAATTGAAGAACCCTAAAATTTCGAGTGAAGAAATTCAATCAAAGAACCAAATTTTAGGTGAGTTTGGTTTTTGGGTTCCTAATTTTGTTTTGCTGTGAATTATAAATTGGGTGTCCTAATCGAGACACGGTGAGAGAAAGAGAGAGATAAGGGGAAAGATTGGAAATTGAAGAAAATAATGCAGAGGCAAAGGCCAAAGAGGTTTGATTGAAAAGAGGAGAGAGAAAGAAGAGGTGTAGATGAAGGTTGAGCTTGAGACGGGATAACAATGGCGTCGGAGTTAAAGCGTTGCCAGCAATAGCAGCTAGAGCAGCCATTGGAGGCTTTCTTTAGAGGTTTATGGTTGTGACGCTTTTTTGTTCCGCTTGAAATGGCCTTATCCACAGTCACAGACACCCACAAAAAAAAATTTGACAGAATTCGTTAAAAGGTGGGAGAATATAAACGTTGGGAAGAATATAGGTGGTAGTTTAAAAAAAAACTAAAAGGTGGTAGTTTACAAAAACATGAAAAATAAAGGTGGTATTATACAATTTATCCTAATAATTATTGTGTATAAAGTGATTTTTTCCTCAAATTTGTCCTTTACTTAAAGCTCATAATTCATAAACTATTACATTTCATATATATATTATTTGGTTTATCGGTGTAATTGGTCCGGTCCAGGAGTTATACGGTCTGGTCCGATTTCGTTCCAAACTACCGCCGGTCCGATCTCAAAATTGAAAATATTTGATTCCGATCCGGTTCTAAAACGGCGAGCACCTTACAGGCTTACATGATAAATAAAAAAAGAAATTAAACTAAAAGAAACATAGGACTAATAAAAAGAAACAACCATGTGGGAGAAAAATAAGGCAAGTAAAAAGAAATGAAGTACTTCTTTTTTGGGTGTTATCCACACCAAATTGTGCTGGCCACTTGACTTGTTAAAGGAACAACGTTAGCCAACCTTGTAGGAAGGAAAAGCAGCTTTGTAATTTGTTAAGGTTTTTTTAGAGTAAAACCCAAAGCAACGTTCCAAATCACTCCACCTCTCCCATCACCATCACTTCTTTAGTTCTTTGTTAATAATCTCCGCCTTACCATTTCTCCTCTATCATTATTATTACTGTTTATATCTCATAGGAATAATATTATACTATTTTATTTGATATCTTCACTCTTTTCAAAAAGTCTGGTTTAGGTTTGGTGGGTGATTTTCTCTTGAAATTCTAAATTCTGGGTGTTTTTATTTGAGTTTTTTTAGATTCAAAATTACCCATTTTAGGAATATGGGTAAGGTGGTTGTAGTTGCTACAATATTGGGAGCTGCCACAGTTTGTGCGGTTGGTGGATTGATTGTAAGTCGTCGGTTGAAAAATGGTGCAAAATGGAGTCGTACAATGGAGATTTTGAGGGATTTTGAAAAAGAATGTGGGACCCCAATTGAGAAATTGAAGCAGGTGGCTGATGCCATGGTTGCACAGATGAATGATGGTCTTGCTTCTGATAATGGCACTCGTATTAAGATGCTCATCAGCTATGTTGACAATCTCCCTACTGGGTACCTCTTCTTTTTTTTATCCCTTACACTTCATTTTTGGTTTGGGGTTGTTGTTGCATGATGATATTGCTATCATGTATTTTTTGCTTTAATTTGTTTTGAAATGTTCTTTTATATGGTGAAAGTTTTTTGCTTTGGTAGGATATAGATCATGTTATTGAATATGCCAATAAGGATGTGTGCTCTTCACCTTAAAAAAATTTAAGTTTGAGGTCGTTTAAGTTTAGTTTAAATAAATTTCGGAAAATGAGGTGAAAAGAAACGCACCCTAGATTTAGGTGTTAGGAAAATAAGGTCAATGGAAGTGATCATTGTTTTCAACCCTCTTTTGTGATTTTAATGTTATAAAAGATTAGAAATTAAGGCTCGGTTTGGTTGGGTGTAAATGAAAATATTTTACGGAAATCAATTTCAATGGGAATCACAATTAATAAATTAATTTTTTATTATTTGATACCATGTAAGGAAGATGACGGAAGAAAGGAAAGTAAAAGGGAAAGTAAGGTCCTGTTCTAGTTTCAGTAAAAATAAGTTCTATTAAATAAAAATAAGTTCAATTCAGTACTAATAAGTTCAGTTCAGTAAAAAATAAGTTCATTTCAGTACCAATAAGTTCACTTCAGTACCAATAAGTTCAGTTCAGTAAAATTAAGTTCAATTCAGTAAAAATAAGTCCTAGTTCAGCAAAATTCAGTTGATGAGAAGAGGGACTAAGGAGGTGGTGGGAGGAGTGTAAAAGGTGGTAAGGAAAAAGAAGGAAAACAGTATTCCCTTCATTTGGTTTCCCATAATTGGAGGGAAAATTGTTTTACGCTCCTTTGCCAACCAAATAATGTAAAACTGAAATTGGAGGAAAACAATTTTCTTGGAAAATGTTTTACACCGTACCAAACGAAGCCTAAGTATGATATTTAGTTCCATCCCTGTGTCTTAGATTGTAACAATTGGATGCAAATCGTTTCCCTTTTCTTTGTTATTTCCAGAGTTTGTTCTTCTTATCCCATGTTTTACTTCCCCCTTGGTGTAATCAGGGATGAGACTGGTTTGTTTTACGCATTGGACCTTGGTGGAACTAACTTCCGTGTTCTTCGAGTTCAATTGGGTGGCAAGGATGGTGGTATTAAGCATCCAGAATTTGCTGAAGTTCCAATCCCTATAGAATTGATGATTGGAACGTCAGATGTACGTGATTCTACATTTGATATATGACATACTTTGATGCTTTTCATGGGTTAGATTAATCTATGCTCACAAATAACTATGGTTGGCAGGATCTTTTTGGTTATATTGCCAGTGAGCTTGCAAAATTTGTCGACCAAGAAGGCCCAGAGTTTCAACTTCCTTCTGGTAGAGAAAGGGAACTTGGTTTTACCTTTTCGTTCCCTGTAATGCAAACATCCATTGACTCTGGAACTTTGATTAGTTGGACAAAAGGTTTCTCTATAGATGATGCGGTATATCCAAATACCTTATACCAGCATTTTTTATATTTGGATATTGCTCGATTTCATAGCCATGAGACAGTCTGTGTGCCACTAGTATGCTCTGCTTTTATCTTGATTACAGTGTAGCTTGGTGCAACTCACGATAGTACTGCAATGAGGGAACTCATGCTGAATTTGGTATTGCTATGGCTATGGTTGTTGCCTTGCCGGACCTTGTTTATGTGGATTTGCTAGCTTGTGTCTCAATTTGTGTGAACATTGTGCCATGCATAAGTAGTCTTTTCCCTGAGAGAAGCTTGTGCATTGTGGATCATGCAAGAAACATTTAACTTTGCTGAATTCTGGGGATATTGCACCAGGAAGTAAGGAGCAAACAAAGTGGAACTGGAGGTGTATAAAATACAAATTTTTGAATCCTCTCTATTAAAAAGCGTCACATTGAGACTGAAAATCTAGTCACCTATGGCAAGTTATGGTTGGGCTAAGGGTCTTCAAAATTTATTTATGAGTGAAAATGACAAATCTCATTAGTCATGATTGGTTCATTTATGGGTGGTTCTTCCTGCTGTCTCTCTATCACCTTTCAGCAACATTGACAGAGGCGGGGTCCTGGGGATAGTCACAAAAACCACGAGGAAAGTATTAGTAGTGGGCCTAGTGGCAGTCGTATTTTCTATCTGCCAATACTCTCATACATTAGATTAGTGGTCAAATAGAGCAACTTCAATGGTAGCCAATCCATGACGCCCTTGCCAAGATGGCTACTAGACCCTTAACCTAGCTCCTTCAACCTCCTCCATGGTTGCTGCGGAGAGTAAGAGTGAATTTTAGATGAGAAGTGTGGCTCACCTCGCAATGCACTCACTCTCTAAGGATGTACTATAGGAAATCTCTTAAAAGTTTTTTGCCAAAAAGTGCACCCCTTCATTCATTAATCATGATGCTGGTGATTAAGGTGGAAGAAGCGAGGTGACTGTGTGTGTGTGTGTGAGAGAGAGAGAGAGGGGCAGACACTAAGCATTACCTGAAATGACCTCTTTTAAAATAACTGGTGGAAGGATGTGTACATCTGACAGGTCCTCTACCTTGTCCTGAAAGCACCGTCTTTAATAGGCATTAAGAGTAGGTTAATTTTTTTAAGACATGTTTCCATTGCAGCAGTGTGCAACCTTGTCAGTTGGCCCGAAAATGCTCGGTATTGCTTTGATGCATAGTTTTCCTGATGCATGGGGCCTATTAAAAAAAAAATTACACGTTGAATGTACTGTAGAGTTTTTTGAACCTTTTGGAAGTTGACTTGGCTATATCTGTTTGGTGACTTCTGTCTATTTGTATAATAGGTTGGTAAGGATGTAGTGGAAGAGTTGGCAAAAGCGTTGAAGAAGCAAGGTGTTGCTATGCATGTCACGGCTTTGGTAAGCTTGAACCTGCATGCAACTGTTATTCTCAATAGAAGTGCTGTTTTGCAAAGAATATATATTTTCCACAAACCAATTCAGAAGCCTTTTTCTGATTATCACTTCTGGATTCTAGATACGCTGATGCACATTCTACAAACTAGGTTAATGATACAGTTGGTACATTAGCTGGGGGTCGATACTCAAACAAAGATGTCATTGCTGCGGTGATATTGGGCACAGGTACAAATGCCGCATATGTGGAACGTGCAGAGGCGATACCTAAATGGCGTGGTCCTTTACCGAAATCAGGAGAGATGGTAAGTAAAACTGGCATTGACTAATTTTGATACTTGAACCTCTATATCTTGGTTTTGGGTCAAAGACTATTCATATTGGCACTGCCATATCTTTTACAAATTAGCAATGCTATGCTGCAGGTTATCAATATGGAATGGGGCAATTTCCAAACATCAGATCTTCCATTGACGGAATATGACTATGCTTTAGATTATTACAGTCCCAACAGCGGCGAGCAGGTTGTTACTTTATTTTCATTAGCTTTTTTTAATGCTCTTGAAGATTTGTAGTGCATGAGCTATGCAATTAATGGTATAGTGCCCACTAATCTCTTTGTACCTGTTATTGATTCTGATAGATTTATGAAAAGATGATTTCTGGGATGTATTTGGGTGAAATTGTACGTAGAGTTCTGTGCCGAATGGCTGAAGAAGCTTCCTTCTTTGGTGATACCGTTCCTCCGAAACTGCAGCTTCCATTCATCTTGAGGTATGAAACACTGTTGCTGTTGTACCAAGTATAGCTGCCCCAATGACCTGGCATTGTGTGCATCAAGACTAATTTTGAACTTCAATTTTTGTGGACCTGATGCACACTAGTGGGGAAGCAAGTTTATGAGCGACATAAAACAAGAGACCCCAAAACTTCTGGTAAATCCTGAGAAAGGATGGCGGTTGTACTTGTTCTATTATTAATTACATAGGATCATCCTAAGAAAGAGTATACTCCATGATAGTGTAAAAAAATGAGGGGAGTGTTTTTTATGCCAGAAGTTCTGTAGGCCTGTTAGCTGAAATATGCAAGAGTTGAGGTAAAGAATTTCAGAAGTTTTGGAGAATTGACTGGAAATATTTTATTGCAGGACACCTGATATGTCAGCTATGCATCATGATACATCACCTGATTTGAAGACAGTAGGGTCTAAGTTGAATGATATTTTAGAGGTATCCATTTAAGCCATGTAAAGTAGCTGTTTCTCTTATAAAAGTCAAAGATTATCTTTATTGACTTGTCAGGATCAGGACTCTTTTATTCATATGCTCATATGTATGACTGTAATCTTTAATCTTCAGATACCAGTCCTTTCCCTCAAGAAAAGGAAGGTCATACACGAGCTCTGCAAAATCGTGGCAACGCGTGGCGCCCGTCTTGCCGCAGCAGGTATTTTGGGGATTCTAAAGATAGTAGGAAGAGACACATTGCCAAGCGACCAAGAGCAGCGAAAGACTGTTATAGCCATGGATGGTGGATTATACGAGCATTACACTGAATTCCGAGAATGCTTAGAGGATACATTGAAAGAGCTTCTCGGGGATCAAGTATGGGGAAACATTTCCATTGAGCATGCTAACGATGGTTCGGGAGTTGGAGCTGCCCTTCTTGCTGCTTCTCACTCCCGTTACCTTGATGTTCCGGAAACTCAAGAAGACATTGTAGTTGTTCCGGCTATGCTGTCAGGGGATTTACAGGATAGTTAAACACTGATTAATTCTTGTAATCTTGTTTGTATCTTTGCTTTCTCACATTTTTGTAATCCTACCCATAATGTAGCAAGCACCTAAATGAGGTCAAAACATGGGAACATTAGGTGAACGTTAATTCAATAAAAAAAATTCTTAAAGATGAATGAAACAGGAGCTTTAAAATGTTATCGAAGGTTCAAATGTTTTCATACTAGTCTTAAATGCATGCAATGCGTGCAAAAACAGTTAAAAATTTATCAATTAGTAAATAAATTATTTGATTAGTATAACAGTTAGGATATTCATTTTTTTAATCTTCTTTTTGTGTCGTCCTACTCTTCACTTATATCACAGAGATTCCTTTAGGTTTCACCAAAGCTCTTGACCTTTTTAAGATAACGTTGCAGACTTCCGGTAGACTACTTTGCCCTCTGTCTTTGCATATACTGCCTCCGTTTCGAAATTGACTTCTGACATTATTCACGTATTTTGTCTTTACTTTCTTATACTAGTTTCATTTCTCTACACTTGCAACATTAAAAAATGGCACAAGAAGGAGAGAGGAAGTAGAAGTATGGATGTCTTTCTTTTCTATGGGGTAAGAGGTCTAGACCTCACAAAATGACCTTACTCAGACACGAAATTGACATGAAACTTGAAATGACATGAATCAAGCAGATTCAAACTTGACTCGACCCAGAAAGACTCTACCACATCCAAATCGAGCTATACCATCAACACTAATTCTCCACTATAAAATGAACCAAACTAATTTTTACGACTATAGTTGTTGTACTTTTGAATTATCTCTATTTTATCTAATGTATTTTCTATTGGAGTTGATGAGCTCGACATTGAAACCTTTGAAGTTGATTTTCCCAGAAATTTATCAGACTCAATAAGTGGCGCTAATTTAAATAGGGTAGGGCAAATGGGGTTCATTATTTTCCACTTACGCGCTCAATGTTTGATGTACACACACGCATGCTGCACAATTGTTACCCATGCAACGCGTTGCACAAAAAACGACTGAATAACAAATCGGGAAAGGGGGATATAGATAAGATAGTGACTATTCCATGTTTGTTATAAATGTGGAATAATCTGGTATCAAATGATTCACCTATATACCCTTACTAACACCAAGCAATGATTGGTCTAGTGGAAATGTGAGAGCGTTCCAACTTTGAGGTTGGGGGTTCAATCCTCACTAGAAGCACTTTGAGAATATGATTTCCTTTATTATTCTCCCCTCTCTCAAAGTGTCTAGTCCATTAGGACCTGAGCGAGATTTGGCATTCCATCCACTTCTTTCACATATTAAAAATATTGTCTTCGTGAAGAATTGAACTGCAACCTTGAGTATGCAAGAAAACAGCACCAACCACTACACCAACATACTATTGCTGCTTCTTCTATCAAAATCAATGATGATACATAAGTGAAAACTAACTTTTTCTCATATCAAAAATATTGTCTACGTTAAGATTTGAACTCACGACCTTGAGTAAACAAGAAAATAGCACCAATCACTACGCCAACATACTATTGTTGCTTCTTCTATCAAAATCAATGATGATATAAAAGTGAGCATTAAGAGTTATAAGTTATAACTTTTAAAATCCATATTTTAAATGTGATAATTTTTTATCTTTTATTTATGATGTTTTTTCATGCTAAATGACATTCATTATTTTCAACTATTAACTACAATGCATAATGTGTCTAATATTTTGGTTATTAAAAATAAAAAGATGAAGAATATTATTTTAACTGAATTAGACATAAAATACCTTGGGGCATCACCGAGGCCACAAACTAGTTAATTATGAAATCTCAATCCCCTTAACCCCTCATATGTTGAGAACATAGAATCAATGTGGCAACAAGTTTGTAATCATCAACAATAACAATGAAAGCCAACAACCAAGCAAGCAATCAATCCAACAATAAATGAAGAAATAAATGAGAGAGAGAGTTAGGTAATGGCACCGTGGGAAGACCCGAGAATCCGGGAGTAAAAACCCACAAGCACTAAGGAGTAGTATTGATCTTGATGATTGATTGAGAGAGATACAAGCTATTTCAAGCTACACACACAAAGGCACAAAACCCTAGAAATTCTCTCTAGCCTCTTGATTTGTATGATATTATGTCATATGTACAAATGGGGAAAAGAGGAGTATCTATACTACCCCTTAAAATAGGTAAAAACGGCTACACGTGATGGAAATCGCGAAAACAAGGTGCAGGGATCAGCACCCTGTCGCGGGTCACGACACCCGTCGCGGGTCGCGACCAGGCCTTCGCGGGCAGTGAACTATTTCGCGGGCCGTGACCTGGGCGCACTTTTCCTCTTCACTTTACAGATTTTGCTCGCGACTAATGAAGAAACCTTCGCGACCTTGGCTCTTAGCCATCTCCACACTAAGACCTAACATCATATACTACCAAAACACGGCCTATGGTTAAAGCAAAGACTAATCCTCTAGTGGACAAGAATTTATACACCAAACGGTCATAATCCACATCTACCCAAGTGGCTAAATGTCTCAAATTATTTTCATTTCTTTTTTCTTATACATGGGGTTTAGCAGCCGCCATTTCCGGTTTCCCAACCTCTGTTTTTGCCATTACCAGTCCATAGTAGAGGTGTCAATTCGGGTGGCCGGGTCGGGTTTGGGTCGGTCCACATCGGGTCGGTCCGAGTTGGGTCGGGTTGTGTCGGTCCACTTTGCTTTGTCGGTCCGGGTCGGGTCGGTCCGAGCCTACAATGTTCGGGTATTATCGGGTCGACGAGCATGTTGGGCTCGGGTCGGGTTCGGGTCGGGTCATTATCGGACCGGGGCTTACCGGGTTCGGGCCACTCTGGGTCGGGTAATAAACGGGTTGAGTAGGGTTGGTTTGGGTTCGGGTAGCCTTTGGGTCGGGTTGATTCCGAGTACGGGCGACTTCGGGTCGGGTTGATTTCGGATTCGGGCGACTTCGGGTCGGGTTAATTTTAGGTTCAGACAACTGTGGGTGGGTCTATTCAAGTTCGGCTGCCTATTATGGCCAGGCCAGCGACTCTAATTCATTTCAAGTTCGGTCAACTTTATCTCGGGTTATTTCCGTGACATTCGATTCGGATTCAAGTTGAATTCATTTCGTATCACACTCAACGGTGGGTTATGTTTATGATTGAGTCTTAACAAATGAACTTATTATTGAAGTTGAATTGTTATGGCGTGTTTAGAAGATCTTTGCCGTTTTTGTAATCACTTTATTTGATTGTATTTTAGAACAAAAACATTCTTGATAATGTGTTATTAATTGTGTTTAGAATATTAGAAATAAAAGATATTGTACTCCGTTATTAGAATATTGTAAATGACTCGGTTATTGAAAGTATAAAGATGATGTATAAATCAAAAGTATTGTACTTTGATGGTCAAGTTGTTTTTCTCTATTTCTGCAAAGTGAAATAAGCTATTAAATTTAATTAATTTTATTCTAATTTAATTTTCGATAACATAAAATTTGAAAACTTGTTAGGATAATCAGTATTACTATATTAAATCAATCATCGATATACTAGATTAGTGTATACGAGAGTTACGATTAGTGTATGTGTATTAGACCAATCAATCAATTATCAATACATTTCAGATTGCTAAGACTAGTATATCAGATCAATCATCAATCAATATATGTGTGTGTATATATATATATATACATTAAGAACAATCTTCAATATATTATATCAACGTATATCAGTGTATACGATAATTAAGATTAGTGTATTAGATCAATCATCGGCGTATTAGATCAATACATTAGATAAATATTTACGACAATCAAGATTAGTGTATTAGATCAATCATCGACGTATTGGATCAATATATAAGATATTTAAGATCAATATATTAGATCAACTGTCAATATATGATAGATCAACGTACAAGATAGTTAGAAGAGGCGGTGTTAGAAGATCGGGCATCAATATAGTTAGGATTAATGTATTAGATCAATCATCTATATATTAGATCAATGTAAATCGTTAAGGCAAATGTAGTAGATTCATCATCAATATATTAGAACAATTTAATAAGAGAGTTAAGATCAATATAGTAGATAAACTATCAATGTATATTATTATATCAACCATCAATACATTAGATCAATGTTTACAACAAACAATATTAGTGTATTAGATTAATCACTGGCATATTAGATCAATATATGAGATATTTAAGATCAATATACTTAGATCAACTGTCAATATACTAGATCAACGTATAAGTTAGTTAAGAATTTTGTATTAGAAGATCGGGCATCAATATAGTTAGGATTAGTGTATTTGATCAATCATCTATATATTAGAACAATTTAATAAGAAAGCTAAGATCAATATCGTGGATAAACTATCATTGTATATTATTATATCAACCATCAATGCATTAGATTAATATTTACAACAAACAATATTAGTGTATTAGATTAATCACTGGCATATTAGATCAATATATAAGATATTTAAGATCAATATATAAGATATTTAGGATCAATATACTTAGATCAACTGTCAATATACTAGATCAACGTATAAGTTAGTTAAAAATACTGTATTAGAAGATCGGACATCAATATAATTAGGAACAGTGTATTTGATCAATCATCTATATATTAGATCAATGTATTAGAACAATTTAATAAGAAAGCTAAGATCAATATCGTGGATAAACTATCAATGTATATTATTATATCATCCATCAATACATTAGATCAATGTTTATGACAAACAATATTAGTGTATTAGATGATTTAGATCAATCATTGACGTATTAGATCAATATATAAGATATTTAATATCAATATACTTAGATCAACTGTCAATATACTAGATCAACGTATAAGTTAGTTAAGATTATTGTATTAGAAGATCGGGCATCAATATAATTAGGATTAGTGTATTTGATCAATCATCTATATATTAGATCAATGTATTAGAACAATTTAATAAGAAAGCTAAGATCAGTATAGTAGTTAAGACTTTAGATCAACGTATTACATCATTAATGTATATGTAACAGATCAATAAAATTAGTTATAAACCCTCTCCCTCATTTAGTATATAAACCAAAACCCTAAATTTCCCCACAACCTCACCCTCACTGATTCTCAATTTCTCATCACCCTCACTGATTCTCAATTTCTCATCAGAATAATGTATGTGACAATTATTAAGATTAGTGTATTAGATCAACCATCAATATACTTGATCAATGCATAAGATAGTTAAGGTCAATGTAGTAAATCTATCATCAAAATATAATAGATCAATGTATATAATAGCCAAGGTTAGTGTATTAGACCATTTATATCAATACATTAGATTAATGGAAAAAGATATACAAGATTATATATTGTATTAGATCGATCATCAATATATTAGATTCACTAGTAATGATAGTGGAGAGCTATCAATGTATTAGATCATAATATGAATACTCGTCTAAAGTATACTAATACTAACAGTTTTACTTATATTGATAAATAATAATAATACAAATTTACCAAATTTATAATAATAATATTAATAATTCAAACTGGTTTGGATTATAACCTAAAGTAATAGTATAATCTAGTTTTTGTGATAACATTTTAGTATTAATAATAGTAATTATGACATAATAACTATACATTCGATTAATGAATCAATAATGATTAAGTCTATAATTGAACACTATGCTTTAAGTGATAATGAACAAACTGTTATTTATAACATATTAGTTTTACACATTAAAAAAAATCAATAAACTAGAATATTTATTGTAAAATTTCTAACAGTTTCAATCCAAATTAATGATTAATTAAACTACATATAAGATAATTGGTCAGTTATTATTGATAATTCTTATAATAATAATATTAATTCGGGATAACCTTATAACCTTATGCAAAATACTAATAATCATATGAGATATGACTAAAAAGCATTTCAAATCAAAAAATTCAACATTAAAACCAAAGATTACAACCTTATATAGTTTCAAATTTTCAAAATTCAAAACTCAAAATTCAAAAAATTTCACCGTAAAAATTTAACCATTATTGTTCTAATCCTTCTCCTAAGTTGCCCAAAATTCAAAACTCACCCTCTAGGCCTCTATATAAAACCAAAAACCCTATTTCTTTCTCTCCCTCCCCCCTCTCCTCAGCTGCCCCCCCCCATCCTCTTCTCAGCCGTCTCACTCATCCCTCTTTTATGACCAAAAATTTTTTTTTCTCTTATGCTAATTGAATGTCACTTACTATATTTTTGGCATGAAAAAGAGGTAATTTGTTTAGTTATTGTTCATTCGAATTTCATTAAATCTAAAAGTTTGAATTTTCTGGGTTAATATGCATAGATCTAATAAAATCTAGTGCTTTCAGTAAATTAAGTTTGATTTTTCTTCTAAATTTTAAGGCGAAAACTGATTGAAACTCCATCAAGTTTAACCTTGTTATTTTACCATTAGTTTTTTTAAATTTAATAAAATTAGTTTGGCCACCTTTATCTTTGTCACTCATTTGCCTGACTCCAACCATAACCTTAAAGATCTTACAAAATTCGGCCAACTTGGTCGGTTGCACCACGGCAAATTCGCCAACCTTCGTCGGTAGAAACACTAAATTAATCAAACCCCAAGAAATTTTAAAAATTTATTCTCTAAGCTCGATTCTTCTATGGCAGTTCATTTACAAGAACCCCCAAAATCTACAAGGAGTATAGGGCTTTCATCATCTCTCAGTACAGAGAAGATCTAGGTTGGACTCCATCGCAGTCTCAATTTTACGAGCGTCGCTTACGAGTTCGGCTTCTTCCATAAAGGAGTCACAAGTTACAGAGCAGTGGCTTCTTCCTTAGTTCATCCAACGCTGATCATGGTCAGGGGTGTAGAAAAGCATTGAATATTAATAAACATAAAAATAAAAATAAAAAATTAGAAAAAAAGATACAGTTCATGGACAATTCGTTGGATAGGGGTTAGACTGTTAGAGGCTTATAGCATAACTTTAATGAAAGCATTGATTTTTATATTTGATTATCTTTTTTTATCCTTTACTAAATTTATTTATAGGATAAAATGGTTATGAATTGGCCTAATTGATCAAATTGGTAAAAAAAGTGACCCTTAATGATATTTTGGTAAAAAATTTGCTCTGATTTCAAATTGGTAAAAAAATTAAACTCTAGCGACAAGTTGGTAGTAAATAACTTATGCTTCGATGACAATTTGGTAAATAAGTGTTTAAATTGTATTATGATTCAAATGAGAACTAGGTTAAATTGTTTAACGTGCAACAAGAATAACAAGACGAATAAGTGTCAACCCTATATAATATTATATTTTAATTATTTTATAGGCGACTAAAATCAGAAATTATAGTAAATTTAATTATCTAAATATACAAAGGAAAATTTTAATATTGATTTTTAGATTATATTTCAAGGATCAATAAATAATATCGTGTTAAGCGTATTTGAAAAATACAAGATGTGGATCGGAAAGGAAGAGAGTTAATTTGACTGAAAATAATGAGTAATTTTATATTTATGTTAATTATTAAGGAGTGTACCCGAACAAAGTAAATTATCTTTTAAATATATTTTACAACGTCATACTTGTAGACTTGTAGTGTGAGAAATGTTAAAAAATGTCATTGCTTTAAATAGAAGTGTTGTGTCTAAATTGAGAAGGCCAAATAGGGAAAGTATCTCTATTCTATAAGTGAAGAGGGGGGACACCAAAAATCAGTATTAATCTTTTTTTAATTTCTATCTAAGTGGAATAACTCTCTCTCTCCTCATAACTAACTGTTCAAATTTGTTATTTTGAAAAAAAAATGCAAAACACACTAAACAAACAAATTTTGTATTTTTTATACAGAATTTTACATGACTCCGCACGCATCGCTTGCATATAGGGCTAGTTGTATATATTGGGACATAAGGAATAAAAAATATATCGGGTAGACGAATTGTTTAAGGTCGGGTCAAACACGTGTCGAGTTTATTACGGGTCGGGCCTTTTCGGTATTCTCCGGGTTGAATCGGGTAGGTTTCAGGTCGGGGACAGGTCGGGTCAGACACGGGTCGGGTTTATTACGGGTCGGGCCTTTTCGGGTATTCTTCGGGTTGAATCGGGTTTCGGGTAGGTTTCAAGTCGGGGACAGGTCGGGTTCGGGTTACTGATTATCGGGGCTGATCGGGTTCGGGTTGATTGCGGGTCGGTCCGGGTCGGGTTTTGGGTCGGGTCATACCAGGTCATATTAGTGTCGGGTTTATTTCGGGTCGGGCACAGGTCGGGTTTCGGGTATGCAATTCTCGGATCGAATCAGGTTCGGGTCCGAGTCGGGTCGGGTAATCGGGTCGGGTCAGCTTTTGACACCTCTAGTCCATAGTCTCCATACCAAAACAACCACAGATCTAGAGTTTATATTTAATCCAATTAATCCAATTTGTCTAATATAAAAACAACAAAAAATTATTCAAATGGGTACATCATTTTTATTGCAAAAGGCAAAGTTGTCAACCCCATGCCAGTTGCCACACCCCTTCTAAATAATACAGCCACTATTACATTTACAATTACAAATGCTTACTTATAAATACTAGGGAATCTTCATCTAATCCACTCACCAAATCCAAATTACAGTTGAAAGAAAAAAGATGGGTAGTTGTGAAAATGTAAAATTAGGTGAAAAATTGGAGGAAATTGTGAAGAAATTAGAAGATGAATTTAGGGTACCAGTTGAGTTACTGAAGAAGTTGGCTAATGAAATGGAGTTGATGATGCAAAAGGGTTTAGAAGATGAAGATTCAAGCTCCATCAAGATGCTTGTTACTTTTGTTGATTCCCTTCCTTCTGGGTACTTTTTTTAATTTCCTTATTTACCCTTTTTTCTGTATTTTGGGATTGTTTCAGTTATGTTATTATGCTATTTTCAAGGTTTCTATAAGTTTGCTATGAATAATTCAAAGTATCCCTATAGGCCTATAGTTAGTCTTTTTTCCGACTATGCGATTTAGATATCTAAGGCCGTGATTGCAGATAGCTGGTATGTTAACTGGTTTGACTAGCTAGTAGAATTAGTTGATTTGATCAAGTGTTTATATTAACTGATTTTGTGAAAGTGTTTGACAAATGAATTGATATTTGATAGCCGATTTTGAGTAAAATGATACTCCATATAAAGACATGAAATAAAATAAAAAAAGGTACTTTTTAAATGTAATAATGGGCAAGGCGTTATTTTACAATCATGGTTTTACAAAACTCTGAAGAAAAAGTAATCAGCTTTTTGTTTCAGGGTTTTGGGATCAAAACAAAACCTCATTGCAAACCTTTTTTTTTACGGAACACCCCATTTAGAGTTTCGACTCTAAAACTCTAATTTCCCTTCAAACTCTATCTACCAAACACAACCTAAATAATGATGTGTCGAGTTCTAGTTAACCCGAAACTGGGAGAGGGGAATGAAACAACTAGAAATACAAACAGAATATAACTACTTACCTATGTAGTATTGGTATTATTGAGTAGTTTAGAGTATTCGATTTATAAGTGTTTCTTTTTGTGTGTTTTTAATCTTTTTATCGTTGAAAATAAAAGAAGTGAAAGGAAAGGAGGAAGATGTATGAAAATAATGTGAAGTGCGAGTATGTGCCCAATAAATCAACTTCAGGTATAATAGTTCTCTAATACGGAAAAATATAGTTATGTGTTCTTTCCATTTGAAATTATATGAATTGAACTGATTGGACTTGATTCGAATTGATCTCCCCAATTTCTTACCCTTGATTACACACCCTTAAAATTCAAAACCAAGCTATTGACTGTCCTATATAATTAGAGTAAAATAATTACCACGAGAGCTCTTCAATACCTCAACTGAACTCTTTCATTCAATCCCTTCAACTTCCCTATCTTAATTCAAAATCAAAAGAAAAAGTGGACAGGAAATAATATTGATTAGGCAAGTATTTCTTTTGCTGTTGCTGGTTAATACAATGTGGAGTAATCAGATGTGAACGGTGTTCTTTTGGTTGTTTCATTTCAGTCTCGAAGAGGGATGCTTTTATGCATTGGACTTGGGTGGGACAAACCTCCGTGTAATGCGAGTTACACTGCAAGGTAATAGGACTATTGACCTCAAAGCCGAATCTTATATGGTGCCTCATAAGATTAAGGTTGGGAAAGTACATGTAAGTAAATCCAGTCTGCCTTGCAGTCCTGAAGGAATCATTGAATTATAGTTACTATAAGCTGGACCTGCTTTCTCAGACAATTGACACAGCGTTCTGATTTTAGGAACTGTTTGATTATATAGCAGAGAAAATTTCTCATGTATTTGAAACAGAAGAGAAGTCTGATCTTGAGGTTCTTCCTGGTAAGAAGAGGGAGCTTGGTTTTACATTCTCATTCCCCGTGCACCAAACGAGGATCAACTCTGGAATAATCCATAACTGGACAAAAGACTATGATGCACAAGATGGTGTAAGTCTCCTATGCTTCATTGTCTGTTGCATGTTAGTAATTCGGAATCATGCATTTTGGCTGAAAGATAGTAAATGTGAAAAGCTTGATACTGCTGTTGCCTTTCGCGTAGCCTTAAGCTTAATCCTGATGTAGCTTTTACCTCAGCAGCCATTTGATACTAAGGCTCTGTTCTCGTCAACTGAATTTTGCCGAACTGAACTTATTTTTACTGAAATTACTTTACTGAGTTGAACTTATTGGTACTGAACTGAACTTATTTTTATTGAACAGAACTTATTTTTATTGAACTGAATTTATTACTACTAAAATAAACTTATTTTTACTGAACTGAACTTATTTTTACCGATTCATGTTGTTTTTTCTTCTTTGCACTAATGATTTTTACTGAACTGAACTTACTGAACTTATTTTTACTGAACTGTACTTATTAGTGCCGAACTGAACTTATTTTTACTGAAACTTATTTTACGAGAACAGGGTCTAAGTCATACTAAATTACACCGAGGGAATTGATATTGAATCCGGGTGACATTATACATGTTATATCACATGAATAAACATTATGGGTTGTGATGGTTTCGAAGAATTCACGCTTAAAAATAAAAATTTTGATTTACTGTACTTATTGACTTATGACATTAATGATAGTGATATCTCTTTTTGGAAGTTTTTGACTCAATTTTTTAATAAAACCAAATTTATATCTAAGATCTCGCCTCGTTGGATAAATAAAGTAAATTGAATAAGAAGGGCTGAAAAATAAGTGTGTTAAGCTATGCTACTAGTTCCCAAGTACTCGTATTTGATACATGTACATGAACATGGATAAGTGTGTCACACTCAACTCTTTAAAGAAAATTTTCCATATATTTGGAAAATTGAGTTTCCATATTCATGTCTGAGTATCGAGGAACAAGTCAATGAGTAACATAGGTGTTTGAGTGAGGGCATGCTTAGTAAAGCAAACATTGAATCAGTAGAATTAGAAACTGATGGATTCATTGAGGGAGATAACTCAACATAGACATCGGTAGATCCTACATCCTACCAGTCATATTGATTGGTTTATGAACATTTAAACCTGACATTTCGTCATCTTAACCTGATCAGATAGGCAAGGATATGGTGGAAGAGTTAACAAAGGCTTTAAAGAAACGAGCCATTGATGTTAATGTGACTGCTTTGGTAAGTTAAACTACAAATCTTGCAACTCAAAATTTGAACTTTTTCTGAACCTCAGAGTTGCTAACATGCGTATGGAAAACCAGCTCAATGATACAGTTGGCACTTTAGCCGGTGGCAGGTTTTATGACAAAAATGTTGTTGCAGCTGTCATTTTGGGTACTGGAACAAATGCCGCTTATGTGGAACAGTCTGAAAACATTCTGAAGCCATATGGTCTTCCACCAGAATCAGGACAGATGGTAATTGTTTCTTCTTGATCTTTTTCTGAATGTCATACGAATTTATTTTTTCTTTCTCCTGAAGGAATGTGATAAGATGATATCTAACTAATGTGGATGAATTAATGTGTTTGTTTTCAAACTTTAGGTTATCAACACAGAGTGGGGTAATTTTAATTCTTCACTTCTTCCTCTAACAGACTATGATCGTGCATTAGACAATGATAGTCCAAACCCCCGCAAGCAGGTGATTGACAACATAGTATATTTATGATCATTTTGACAATTTGGCTATGTTCTCAAACCTTCGAATCACTATTATTTATCAGATTCTAGAGAAAATGTTTTCTGGTAGATATTTGGGAGAAATTGTGCGTAGGATTTTACAACGGTTAGCTGAAGATGCTGCGCTTTTTGGTGAAAATTTTCCTCCTAGACTTGGTCAGCATTATGTATTGGGGTATGTGTCGGAATCGCACTTAGTCTTCTTTTTGAGATAATATATATTTTTTATGCTGTTGCAATATCTTTGTACCTAACTCGATCACTATGAGATGCAGAACAGAGATTGTTTCAGCAATGCATGGTGACAAATCCCCTGACTTAAGTGTGGTTGGAAAATGCCTAGACGAAGTTTTAGAGGTATCCTTTTTTATCAATCATACAAGCATTTTATGGCTGCAAAGTTTCTCAGACATTTTTCTGTTTCCTAGTGCTCCCTTCTCCCCAATATATATTCCTCCCAAGCAGAACATTCATTTTCCATTATGTAAACGCAGACTATAGGAGTACTTGGGTAATGGCGTTTGGGGGTTCGTTTGTTTTACCTGAAAGACACTTACGATTATAGTATATTTGTATATTGAAGTTGAGTATTGTCAAAACGAGTTTGAACTTATGTGAACTTCCTGAAAAACAAAGCTTTTGGTTATTTTCTTAGAAATCTTGACAATGTTGATGAGTGACATAGATCTTTGCAGTAGTTTGCACAATATGCAAGCATTGATTTAAGTCTAATTGACTTTGTTTTTTTTTTAAGAGAGAATTAATACTTATGATTAGAAGTGATAAAAAAGATGCCAATAAAGCTGAATTCATTCTCCATCTAACTCATTGTGATTGTCAATTCTTTAAAATTAGATAACCAATGTATCCTTGGAGGAGAAGAAGCTTGTTGTTAAGATATGTGATATTGCTGCTACACGAGGTGCTCGACTTGCTGCTGCTGCAATATTGGCAATCCTTAAGAGGTTAGGCAAGGATACGGTGAACAAAGGGGAGACTGTAGTTGCTATTGATGGTTCGTTGTTTGGGAAGTACAGAGAGTTCAAATCTTGCCTACAGAAGACACTTGCAGAGGAGTTGCTCGATGAAGAAGTGTCGAAGATGGTTGTTCTTAGACAATTCAAGGATGCCTCTGGCATTGGTGCTGCCGTTGTTGCAGCTTCACACTCGATTCATAGTTGATTATACTCTCAATTCTTTTTGCTTTAGTTGTGTTTATGTGAAATGCTGCATACTCTGATTTTTGCTGATAATTGTATCAAAGTCTGATAAATATACCCCTGTTCATAATCAATATTCTTAGACAAATGCATGGATGTCTTGCCTACTTCCCCAACATGAGTTTTTGTGGCAGTGTGAAGTTCAAATCTCCGAGTGCAATCGCTTGATATTGGGGGTATTTGGTGTGATTTTCGGCTGTTTTAATTGGATGGTTTGATCAATTGTTCGGAATGGTGGTTTGACAATTGACTTTTTGCAAAACTGTTAGACAAAAGTAACTATTGGTGTTAGCTATCTAATGCAAGATCAAAACACAAGTTTTTTTACTTACCTGAAAAATCCTTTGTCAAACAGTTGCTTCGGCATTTTGGCTTTTTTAAGAACAATTTAAAAGATATCTATATTTAAAAGCATAGACAATAGTTGACATCCGCCACGTGTCATCATCCCTCTTTTGATAACATTCTATCCAACATCATTCTCATCTATTAAAACGTGTCTTACTAGTTCTTATCTTGAAGCCAGTGATTGAAGCTCTGCTTTGGAGTACGAAAAGTGATAAATCTCTAATGGTTAGAGGGCGCAATGCCCTCTAACACAAACTTAATAAGTTTTTTATAGTGTTGGTGTTTGCTGGTGTTTGCCCATACAGTGTCGGTGTTAATACTTTATAGTACTGGTAATTCCTCTCTTGTTTTAATGATTCAAATTTATTTTTAGCAACACTATATTATACCAACATCAATCTATTAGTTTGTGTTAGAGCCTTAGAGAGCACTATGCCCTCTAACCATTAGAGATTTATCACTCATCCATTCAACTCTGAAGTTTTGACTTCCGTAACTATTAGGCATATACTTCCTCCATTATTTTTTACTCAATTTATATCTTTGAATATTAATATCTCTAACTATGTTAAAAAATATAAAAATGTAATACTAATCAAATAAATAACGAGCCAAATTAATAAGATCCCACATAAAATATATTTATCCTTATACATCAATGACAATAGATAGGTAAAGAGAAGTGCATAGAAGAAGTATTACAAATAAATAGATGATTAATATTTAGAAGATTTATTAGTGTCTTAGGTAAATATTATCTTGAGGATTCTTTGATTTAATTTGAATTGATTATATACGAGAAAATTAAAAGTTTATCGTATATTTCAAACAGAAAACCTGGCATTTGATGTTATTCTTGGTAGGAGTAGGGTGCTAACTGAGTGAGCAATTCGAAATCGACGTGATCAAAACTCGATCAGTTTCGACTTCAGTTGGCTCGAGCTGAGCTTACTCAAGTTAGTTCTAGTCGAGCTCAAACTCGACTTGATACATTAATGGGCCGAGTCGAGCAAGCTCTAAATCAGTTGTATAAGCTCGTGAGCACCTCAACAAGTTTTGACTGGTATATATATTACTTTATGACAAATTTCCAATATATTTAGGATAAAACGTTAATTTGGGTATTGGTAAATTACTTGAAACGACTATCAAAATCTTTACTTAAAATATGTGCGATAATAGATTAATAAAAACAAAGGAAACTTTATTGCAAATTCTAGTGGAACCAATCAAGTGTATCTGCTAGTGAGCAACTCGAACTTGGCTTGAAACCTTAACAAGTTGATCAATCAAGTTAGAGAATTTCTAGTTCGAAACAAAATAGCTCGACTCACACTCGACTCAATAACTTATAAGTCGAGTTGTTCACAGGTCAACTCACTCGATAAGCAATTTTCTGTAGGAGGAGGATGGAGCTTAAAGGAACCATCATGAGTCCTTATCCTGGCTGAGCCAATTTCAAAAACCTTGCAAACAATATTGTTGGTCATAGAAACATCGCCTCCATCTATCTGCTCATAAGTTGAGAACCACTCCCTACTTGGACAAATATGCTAAGATGCCTTAGAATCTAGAACTCACACATCACCATGCATGATGAGACTGTTCATTGACTACTAGGGCTGCCTCCTTTGAATTCGTATCAGTTTCTATCATAGTTGTAGATTCCTTCTCCTGCTGTTGCTTCTTTTTCTTAGGACATTCATTCTTTCAATGCCTCTTCTCCTTATAATAATTACAGACATGATTTGGCTTAGGACCTATAGAATTCGAATTCTTAAAATTCGATTGTTTTTTACCAGATTTCTGCTGCCCTTTATTGTCTGTAACAACTAACCCTGAAGCTTGACTCTCTAAACCTAAATCAGATGCCTTTTGTCAAGACTCTCTAGTATGAAGTACTGGCCTAACTTCCTATAGAGACGGACTATCCTTCCCAACAATAAAAGAGCCCAAAAAGTTTTAAGATGACAGGGGCAAAGACACTAATAGAATTAGGGCAGTATCCTCATCTTCTATCAAAATGATCTCTAAGAGCGAGATATACCTTCTTACACACGCAAAATGAACACAACAGGTCATTTTGCTTGAGAAGAAACTTTTTGGTTAAAGACGTCGTCATACACATACTCTCAAGCTTTAACCACAGACGAACGACAATTTCTTATTAGCGACCTCAGTGATGACGTCATCAGCCAGACATAGCTTGATTGTCGAGTGAGCTTTCTCCTCCAAGCTACTCGATTTTCCGTCATCTGCACCCACTTGCTTCGACTTTATCGATAGTGCGTGGTGCATATATACCTTGCTGCTTCAAAGCTCGCATCTTGATCTACCATAGACCGAAACTATTCTTCCTGGACAATTTTAATTGTTATTAATTGTTAATTTCTATTCAGTTCAATTCAATTCAATTCACTTCAATTCAATTTAGTTCACTTCTGCTCCATTCAGTTCAATTTTATTCAGTTTAGTTCAGTTCAACTGTTTTATGTGTTGAACTGAACTTATAGTGGATATAAACTAAACCCGATGGAATTAAATGGAGCTGAACAAAACTTACTTAACATATTAGTTACAACACTTTCCATATATGGTTGTCCCAAATAATCAACACTTCTATTTTAGTCATGGACCTATAAATATTTTATTATATATCACCCAACTAATATGTTACTGATAGGCTAATTCCTACAGTCCTCTAACAATGGTAGTCAATGGAAGTAGGGTCGAATCCAAAGAGAGACGAAGTTCTAAGTTAAAATTCAGCCAAAAAGCTACTTCAAACAAGATCAGATGGAAATCAGCTGAACTAATAATTAGACACTAGAAAACAATATAAAAAGGGATTTTAATCAATGAAATAAAGGTCTAGGAAATTAGTTCGGTACACCATGCTTATACCAATCAAAGGATCAAACAACTATCAGAACCTAGGTCGAGAATCGATAGATTAGAGCCGTGTCAAGCTATGATTAAGTCTCAACGCCCATAATTCAACATATGCAGCATGTTCACAAACATAATCAGAATTACTGGTGTGTACTAGGCCTCTAAAAGTAAGACGAATCTGTGCAAATGATTATTAACCTCAAGTAGTCAAAGAAATTGCGCAATAACGTTAATTACTCAATAAGAACAAATCACACCATAATCTATCTCATCAAACTCTAGAAACTAATAGCAATTCAAATAATCAAGGTATAAACATGACTTCCCTCTCTAAATCCCTAGAAATTAAACTACTCACTCATAATTTAATTAACAATAATAAAACTAACATGAAACCC
Organism: Patellifolia procumbens; assembly: GCA_947645195.1. NCBI lineage: Eukaryota > Viridiplantae > Streptophyta > Magnoliopsida > Caryophyllales > Amaranthaceae > Patellifolia > Patellifolia procumbens. Next base: position 197,049 of record CANSGD010000139.1, read on the forward strand.
TAATAATTGCATCATGAATGAATAAATAATTAAACTAAGCAATCAAGAATAATTAAAGAGATTAAAAGTAGAGAAGAATACTAATTGATGGAAAGCAAAAACTTTTATTGAAATCAAAACCGAGGTTCAATAACCTTTAATGTAATCTAATCTAAAGTGTTTAAACTAAATAAAACTAAGCCAAGAACTACGGGAAATAAAACAGAAAAAAATATGTGTCTAAAATAATGAGGGAAAGCTACTTATAATAGCCCCAAAATCTAATTAAAAACGATATAAAAAAGATAGAATTTCGGCTCCGCGAGCCCGGTACCCGATCGGGCGGTGGTTGCCCTATGGCATTATGGCATCGGGTTGGTACAAACTTTTGGGGCATGTTAATTTCCTTCACAAAATAAGATGGGCTTCACCCAATGCGATCGGGCGAATCCAACCGATCGGGTATCAAGGTTTCGGCCCCGATCGGGCAACCATTGCCCTATGGCATCGGGTTGGTACAAAAATGACCGAACTTCAAATCTCTTCTTTTTTTGGAATAAAGCAGCGGCAGCAAGAAGAAGGCTCAACCCGATTGGATCGGGCAATGGTTGCCCGATCGGGTTGAGCCAATTTCTGGCGTTTTTGCGTCAACTTGCGAAGGCCATATCTCTCAAACCAGATGTCCGTTTGGGGCGGGTGACATATCATTGGAAAAATATTGAAGTATAGAGTCCAACCCAATTGGAATTTCTTGATTATCAATTTTCTATCAAAAGTTATAATGAAAATAGTGAAGGGTGTGTCAGTTTTGGCACTTCTTTCACTAACTCTTTGCTTCATTCCAACTTGAAAATGTCCCAAACGGATGCACTGTGATCTTGTGCAAGCTACCTTCATCTTCAATGATTAATAGGCTAGATCTTTGGTACTCGTGATCACTTTGTATCAAAATAACCTGAAAATCATCGAAACACACAAGCAGGGAGTAGTAGAGCACAACTTATGTAATTCATGTCATTATGCACCTAAATGTTCAAAAAGGAGTCTAAATGCAATCTAAATGCATCTAAAAACTAAATATGAATGTGATACATCAGTTACTAATTCATTGATTTATGTAAAAAACATTAAAATAATATTCCTCTACTCTATTAAATTCCTAAAAGTATCACATCACTCTTATCACATCAACTTTTACAATAGTTTAATATAACTTACACCCAACTCTATCAACTTCTTAAAACTATGTGCACAAGCTATTGTTGCGATCAATATGAGACGGAGGGAGAAATAATTAATGAATAATGATAATTATATCTTAGTAGTTATTAATTGATAAATATAAATAAATAATAGTAATGATAACAACTAATAAAAAGTAAATAAAAAATTAACAATAATAATTAATTACTAAAATAGCTAAAATAACTATTTATATATTAATATTTGATGATAAGTATATAATAAAAATAATTTGTAATGGTAACTAACATGACTATTATAATAAAATAATTAATAATATATTAATTATTATAATAATAATAACAACAATAATAATAGCCATAATAATGAGTAAGGAAATAATTAGCAAAATGATATTTAGAGGAAATAATAATAATAATAATAATAATAATAATAATAATAATAATAATAATAATAATAATAATAATAATAATAATAATAATAATAATAATAGAGTGATAGTAAGAGTAATAAGTAAAATAAATTAGATCAACAATAATAATAATATTGACAAAAATGGTTAGATAATGAATGAAGCTGAACAGAAGTGAACGAGGCTGAACTGAATTGAATGAAGCTAAACTGTAGTGAATTGATTGGAGCTAAAATGAACCGCACTAAACTGAACTAAAAGTAAGGTGGTGGAATAGACCCTTATGAATAAGGTTTTTGACATGATTCCTCTATGTAACGTAATGTCAGAATTACATAATGGATCACTATATAGTAGTCTTTTAGTCCTAGATGTTGACAGTATTTCCCTTTTACCGATATATTAAAAAAAATGTTATTTGATGTTTGATGTTATTGAATATCTTAGTGTTTAGTTTGAAAACAAATGTTGATAAGAATAATCCCAACTTTCAGTTATATCTACAATTTTAATAGGAATATCCCAACCTTTTGAGGCCTTCGCAAAGCAATCTGAATTGTTGTTTTTGATGTCGTTGTTAAATTAATTTGGGTCTACAATATACATTAAAAACAAGAGTTCAGATTATTTTAATAGTCAAGTCCTCTAAATAAATAAAATAAGCAAAAATAGAATTATTTGAAAAGATGGATAAAAACCGAAGTTATTTATAATATTTTTTTCATTTGAATTGGTTAGTTTTAATAAATTTAATAAAAATTGTACTCCTTGATTTGCATTGGTTTTCCTTTAAATGGGAACATCAAATGAGATCGGAAGAAATATGTTGGATACTAATTCTCCAAATTCAATTTCCGGATTGGTGGCTATCAAAGTATATTTTTACCTCTAACGAAGCTCATAGTTTATAGGGAAAAGGAAGACATGAGATGAAATTCATCAAGTGTGCATATGATTATGTAGTTGAAGAAGAGGAATGATCTTCACCCCTCATTTGTCTTTTTCTAAGTAAGGTATTATTATGAAGGAATTCTAAAGTAGAATGAATACTATGTTGAAAAATAAAGGTGAAGGCCTTTCAATTTCAAACCCCATTGGGTTCATAACGTGCGCAATACCGAAGTAGATATCACCTTCTTCCTTTTCCTCATTATGTTTTTCTGATTCCTCTTGTCGTGGATATTGTGATTCCTTCTTCCACCACTTCTATGACTATTGACTACCACCATATCTTTTCACTCGCCACTTTTGTTGATTAATGTTAATTCTTTTCCCCCTCACACTTTTGCTAATAAGGTTGTTTGGTTGGGGATTACTATGACTAATTAAAGTTCACAATCATCGTAAGTGAAGTGACAAAGATACTATGTTACAGCTACGTTCAAGGACTAAGCTAGGACTCAACCCTAACATAGTACTTCATTTTAACAGGGTCTGAGTCGTTGTGTTAACCATATTGGAGGCCCGCTTGGTGCTAATTATGAGGTCACTGTGTAAACCCTTCTAGTTGACATTGGCTTTAAATTTCATACTTTCTTCGCTCTTCAATAAATGCAATACATTGACTTTTATGTTTGTTAATGCAATATTTGAAGACAATATGTATTTTTATAGTGCATTAATTTAGATGTTCTCTACTACCATGTGTATTCTTAAATTGGTGCTAATTATGTGGGTCTTTAGGGTAGTGGTAGGTGGAGCGGTAGAGAGATCGAGTAGGCTTTTATTTGCATATATCTCAGAAATACCAAAGAAATGGGTGGGGGTAATTCTGGAGTTAGAAATATTCAATAGACACTTGGTCTTGTGATAGGTATGTTACATACCTAACGAAGATAAAACTAATTAACATAAGAGGGTAAGTGAGTCGAACGATATAAACCACAAGCTAACTTCAATCCAATTTTACTAACTAGTCAACAAGTTACATATGAACAAGTAAATTAGTTCAAAGCTAGACTGTAAATAGGTCTAAAGCAATAAATTAAAACATCCAGGATTCCGCTGCTGGATGTATTTGATGTAATCTCTATACACCAACTAAAAAAAGGAAAGTCCCCTAAAAAAAACTAATAAAAGGAAAGAGGACGGACGGGCCCTTTCAATACGAATAATCTCTCTTGACTATTATTGGTTTCCCTATCATGCAAGCAACCATGTTTTTATGGAATTATAAAACTTAGAGACTTTAACACGACAGTCGACACCCTAAACTTCCCAAAAATTCCAATTCACCTATTCTCATGGGAAATTCATGCTTTTATATATTGTATATCAACAAAATATATATTAGGTTCAATCAACACTAAATTAAGTCTAATCTAATGATGTTTAAAAGACAAAGTTCAATAAGAAAACACATTAATCAAGGGATTTGGTGGAGAAAACAATGCATCAACGATGGCTAGGGTTATCTAACCCTGGATTAGAAGACTACTCGCTCATAATTGAAGTAACGAAATAACTAACAAAAGAACATAATGACGTGATTATAATTAAAAAAAAGGAACTAAAAGTTATGAATTACGAGTGAATAGTACTTAAAACTTACTTCAATTATTGGCAATGGAAGAAAGAGAGTTGAAAGTTAGAGAGCCGACCTGGAATAAAAGCAAAACTCAGAAAGCATTGATGAAAGATGTTTTGATCCTAACAAAACTAATCTCTTTATATCCTAATCTATGTAGGGAAGTAAGTTACAAAATCAAGAAAGTCGAGTCTTGCATCCTTTCTTGTTGTTATTCTAATTCTCTTCGATATTTCGGTCCCTGTTAAGTAACTCCAGTATTACGTTCATTGTTTAATTGGTATAATTGCGCAAGATGATGAGTTATTATTTAGCTTATAATTGTTAGAATCGAAAGATCATACTTTTAGAGGCTTAGAACACTTGGTGAGTGTTAGTGATCATACTGCATATGTTGTTTTAAGAGTTTTAAGAACCACACGTACAGGATCACCTTTGCTCTAACCTAAACCTTAATATTGTTGAGTTTCCTTATTTTATTGGATTGGTATAACCATGGCGGAGCGAGCTAATTCCTAGATTCTACTAATGTATTATTATTCCTTGTTTAATTATGCGATCATTATTAGTTTAGTTTAATTATCTATAGTCCCTTTCGTCCTAGAATAATTAGATAATGAGCATTAATCTACGTAAATCCTCACCCTGTGGGATCGACCTGTATTTGTCTAAGTCTATGCTTACAAGCGACATCGTGCACTTGCGGTATTAAGCACAATGATGATACAAATTTTGCACATATATAATGGTACATTTAGGTTGCATTTTAGATAATTTATATTCATTATGCGGTCAATAGTGCATGAGAAACTTAAGTTGCTTTTCTACTTCGATGTCGATGTTTTTCGTGTTTTTTTTTTTATTATTATGAATTTCAGGTATCGAAAACTTATTTGAAGTATGATTGGGCAAGCTTGAGCATCCCTGAATTTGGGAAGAAGTTATATTACATAAGGACTGTCTCGGACATCAGTAGATATGAATTTGAGATAACAAAAAGTTGAAACTCTTTAAAACAAATGTGAAAAAGGAGTTATGCATACTCTTTTGATCATAAATCCTAACTTGCCTGTGATATTAACGTGATTCTGATGGTGTTGAAAACTAGAATTGAAGAATTTTAAAATTGTTATTGGAATGGTCCGAGGTGACTTTTGGTTATTACATCTATGACCTTTTGAAGGTCACCTTGTTCTTGCTGAAATTTGTTTTGGGCTCACCGCCTTCAAATTATGGATGATGTTGATTTTTATTGCCCAAATGAATAAGGTATGAACATGGCTTTCTTCAATTAACTCTATAATTGAACTACTAACTCATAATAGAAGAAATAACAAGCAAATAGAATATAGCATTCATGATCAACAACTAAGAAAATAAGAAATATACACTAAGCAATAAACTATTAAAATGAAATAGAAAGAAATCATTACCCAATGATGAACGAAAGAACACAACTTGCTTCAATCGGTGAAAATATTTCAACAAAATAATACTAGGGTTTGAGATAACTTTAAAAAGTTCTTTGGTCCAAATTCGACACTAATGAAAATAATAAAGGAAATTTTATCACAAAAGACCTTATTTGTTTAAGTTATGTTTAAAAAAAATATCTTTTAAAATATTTTTTTTTGTGAGAAAACACCTTATATGTCATCATTCATCAAATTATACACCTTATCATATTTAAGTCAAAAAGTCAACATTTGAGTCTAATTTTTTGTCTCTTTTTGTGTGTGTGGAAATCATACATATCAATCCAAATTTTAGACCAAATTCCAATGCACGAAAATGGAGGAAAAACGAGAGAGTCAATGCACGAAACCGATTTTCTTAGTCAGAATCTTTTCCTAAATCTTCCTAAATTTACGCCATCATCTTAACGGATGAAAATGTGTGATCAATTAGATTTGGTTGTTGCAATTTGATTCCTTGCTTTGTTCCTTATAATACTCATGTGTTCCTTTGGTTTATTTTAGTAGTGTCAACATGCCTGTTCCTACCAGAAGAACATACAAAGAGGAACAGACAACATTCTCTTATTTCAACCACAAGCTCCTTACTAAGCTAGCTTTACTCGTTGCTTACTTACTAAAGTACAATGTCTTGTTTGTTCCTTTTCTTCAATGTAGACTCTAGTACCATTTTCTTGAGCATCTACACTTAGTATTCAAAATCTAGTCTCTTTACTTGATTTCTTCACTTAGATCAGACTTAGTATTTTCCTTAATCAACTTGTCATACCTTGCATAATTTCATTCATACAATAATTTGTTAGTTTACAACTTAGTTTGAATCTTTGTTTTTTTTTGTCATCATCAAAGATAGGGTTCGACAAGCACTATATATTATAACGGTTAAAAAGAAAACAAACATTATATTGACGGAGAGAGATCAAAGAAGTAAATTAGTAATAATTTGAATTCAATCTTGCAAAAAGGGAACAATAACTATAGACAAAGCTTGACTAGATCATTGTCAATGTAGACACAACTACACTACACAAGGACATGTATTCCTCAAATAGAAGTGGGAAACACCAAACATAATGAGCCATAAAAGAGTATATAAAAGGAGGGCCAAACAAACAGGACCCTTCTCAAAATTAAGAAAATTAGAGCAAATTTTATCATCAACAACCAAAATATGCAAGTTGATACTTTTACACCTCTCTCTTTCTCTCTCCAACCAACTAAGTGGCGCCACCCATTCAACCACAGCAAAACTTAGCTTCTCCGCCTTTCCTCCGCCGTTAACTTCCTACTTATTTGATGCCCATAAGTGTATATATTACAGCACAGTGGCACACAGGGTCATGCCAGGCAAGAATTGACCTATTTATTTTTATTATATTCAATTTGCACTTTTTTATTATTTACCTCTCTAATTAATATTCTTGCAACTTCATGTGTTGGTTTTAGCTAACTAAGGAGTATTAAATTGTAAATATATGTTCTCTATTTGCTAAATAATTATGAACAACATGTTTCTTTTACCCTTTTCTATATTTTGATTTATCTTTATTTTTTTGCTATAATAATGCGAAAAAATCATTTGTATTATTTCAAGCTTTTAGAACTTAAAGTCTAATAATTAATTGTTCCTCTTCTACCCAAAAAATATTACTCTATTAAATAAACCTATTTTATTTTCTTTTCTTTTCTTGTTGTCTTTTTAGGAAATGATAATACTCCGTGTAGCATTAATGTTGCGTTTAAGAATCTAAATAGTAACTTTAAATAATATTCAATCACAGATTAATGCGTAATTTTGACATAAATTTCCATATTACTCGCTGGCGTTTTAGACAATATATTTAACACTTATATATAAGTCTATCATTATTCATTACTTGTTTTTACTGGGAAACTTGTGATTGTTGTCTTGTTGAAGAAACTTTTTTTGTGAGGGCAGAATGAACTTGAGCTTGTATAATAATTGAAGTATATTAATGTCGGTATTATAACATAAAATGTTTTGTTTAATATTGTGAAGATTCTGTCACATGGGAAGATCTAACACAGCAGATTTGGGTGGCTAATAAATGTTTTCTCTGTTATATTATTACCCATTTTTAATTAACACTGCTTTGATTATTTCGGCAATTAGGTATGCTTCTAGCTCTATCGTACTCCAATATGGGTGTCACAGTAAGGTTGTTGGCCTTTTGCTTTTATTTTCCCTTTTCTTGTCTTTTTTTCCAAGTATGAGGAGACAATATTAGCAATTCGATATTACCTCTACATCTTCAACCTTCATATTCTTGTTCCATTTTACTCGTATGGGTGGCGCGTGCAACACGTATTCTCTTGCGTGTTGAGCATGCGATAGGTAATCATTTCTGTAATTTGTATGGAAAAGAAATTGGCATGCGATATTAAGGTAAATTCAACTATGTGTAATAGTTTAAACCTATTTGAATAAATTTTAAAGCCCGCGTCATTTGTGTCAAAAAAATTGAGTCTTTTAGGAAAATAAGAATAAATTGAAAATGTACGGATCATAATGTAAACATGACCTATAATATCGAGAATAAAGCTCCAACAAATAAACAACAACTCAGGAAACAAGTGAACATAATTTCATTGGTTTTTTTTTTTTTTTTTTTTGCTTATTCAGTTGAAAATTAATACATATGATGCTTTAGAACAACTAATTAGGGACTTCGAGAGCAAATTTCTTTGTGTTTTTACTCTCTAAATTACCCTCTTGTAAGTTCACATGCATCAAACTTGTGAAAAACAGGATAATATTAAAACAAAAATCATACACATGTTAATTACATCATTCTGAGACCTATGATTTATAATACACTCTAGTTACATAATGAGCAGATTAATTACACACTTATTTCAATATTTGTGGACAGAAATACATTTATAAGTTAAACACCACAGTAGTCTTTAATGGTGCACACAGCCATTCGACGAACATCTTCAGTATAGAAACGAAGCAAACCCATATAATCGAAAGGGTTGAATTGCAAAGGATGTTCATCATCCACCAATTCTTTGGGTATTTGAATGGTGTCTTTAGTAGTCGAAAACAACGCAAATGAATATCTTGGCTTCTCTCCCTTCATTATTACGCGATGTATAGGTGCATGTATTCTGTTATTGCTCCATGCCTAATTACACCAAACATTTATATTCTAGTTAGGGCATCACCATCATATATGTACTTATTATATGTAAAAAAGTTTAGAGCATGTTATCGTTTTTGCAAAGTTTTAGGAAAGACGGTAAGTAAGTAGTCTGACCAAAAAAAGACTAGACCATCTACTTTATTTTTTTAGAAAAAATAGGATCGCGTAATCTCACTTTGATCATTAATACTAACTTGTAAAATAAAAGTGGGAAATTATTAGTATTTTGGATACGATTCTTAGTTATCGTATAATTTATAATTCTTGGTATGAGAGTGTTTTTTTGTAAAGTTGAAAGTCGAAGTATTAGGGAAAAAGGACGTACCAAAAATGGTTCTCCTGCCATGACGACAAACGATTGAGGGGAAGAATGAAAAGAAAGCCATTGACCATCCTTAGTTTGAACCTCCAAGCCATTGACATCATTCTCATGAAGTATAGTGATAAAGTTCTTGTCAGTGTGACCAACTGCCCCAAGATTGTGCTCACTTTTAAGGGGTACCCTGTATTTTGCTATCCGTAATAGGTATGAAGTTGAGTTGACATGAGCGTTTAGGTACTTTTCTACACCATAACTCTCAAACACCATTTTTATTACCAATTGCTCTAGCCCTGCTACTTTCGTTGCATACTCATGGATGGTTTCGCTGCTCAATAATAAAACGGAGAGAAGATTAGAATTAATTGCGTGATCGTGATGATAATGAATTTTATAATTAAGCATATAATGAAAGTCATGTTCTTGTCACCAAGTAAAATAAATTTCAGGGAACAGAAAATTGTTTTATTTTAGTATATTATTGTAAAGGGATGTTAATGGCATGTGACTAATTTGCTAATGAATGAGCAAATTCTACCAAATAATGAACTTTGATCAAGAAATTTCAATTTAATTGAGTAGAAATCAGGTGAATTGAAATGTGGCTTAACTCATTCGGAGTACACTGCATTTATAGGGTGTTTAAAATTAGCTTGTGGCCGGTGGTTTTTTGCGGTGGCTGGTTTGACTGGCTGTTTTTGTCGGCTTATTTACTTATAGTATATTCATTGGTTGTTTATAAGAATGTTTGGTAACAACAGTCATTAGTGTTGGCTGTTTTAGTTCGAAATTGAAGCAAAAGCCAAGATTTTGCAAACACGAATTTTGACTTTTGGCTCAAAAACTGGCATTTCAGCAACAACAAAACTCATTTACCAATGACTTTTTCGTTGTTTGACCAAATGGAAAGCAAACGGCCAAAAGAAAAACACCATCCAAAAGCCCTAATCCTAAAAGTTTGACTTTTTTTGAGGTGAGAACTAAAAAATCTTACCAAAATTGATCATTGTGATTAGGCCACAAGAGATTAGTAAAATTCTGCATCTTGTTAAGCTTCACTGCATCCTCAATGCCTAAACTTTCAAGTAAAGGCATGGGCTTTCCGGGCTTATAGTACCCATGGTAGGGAAGATCAGAAGAGTTTCTAGCTTTGACTTCAGTAGGAAGGTCAAACATAGGTTGTACAACATCAACAGCCTTGTTATGGAGGTCTAGGGAGAACTTATCGTACACAGCTACAAAACAACCGTATTCTTCGAGTGCTTGCTTGACCTTGTTGCATGTTGATGTCCATGAGCTTGTTCCTGGCTTTGTGTTCTCGCCGCCGAGGTTTATGGTAGGAAGTTGTGGAAGAGTCTTGGAAACCATGGTTGTTGCTGAGTTTCTGTGACAAAAGAGACAAGTTAGATACTAAGACTAGCCAGTATGTGTCTTCATATATTGTAGCTAATTAATAGGTATATAGACTTGTCAAAAAGCGACCCAACCTAAAACCCGATCCAAACTTGGCTAAAGAAATTCCAACAACAGTATAACTAAAATGTGAATTCTCGATTCAAACTTGACCCGACGATGTAACTAGTATAGAATTGCACTTAACCCAAGAACTCGAATTTCAAAATGAAATATCAAAAGATCCTACTTTTTTTAGAATAAAATATTTTAAACTTAAAAAAAATTAGATGGACCGATATGATGGACTCATTAAATATATCTAGCTTTTCTAAGTTAGTGAATCAAGATTATGAAATAAGAGATGATGTAAAATGATACAGTATCAATCAATTAATAATATAATTATTTCAGAAATAAAAAGACTCGTTAATCAAATCCTAATAACTTCATTACAATAACGTTTAATGACTAAGCTTTTCAGTAGTACAAGTTATACTTGTGGGCACATCTAGATTTGCTGAATCGTCAGTTTACAAGTCAATTTCACAAGATAAATTAGCGCCAACCACAATATTAATTAGCAACTAGTAGTAATCAAATAATTCTAACGGCACGTCAGGATATCAAGAATCGATAGAAATCCTAGGTCTATGTTTGCTGGCTGTACATGTCAGCATGAAAAAGAAGTACTCCTTATACTATTAGAGCTAAATCCAACTTTTTTTTTGTTTGATGCAAAGAAAATTCCAATATCAATTAGCAACTCATTAGCTGATAATGTCACGGCTGATCCCCCACAATATATTTTCCCTAATTCACCCTTAGAGTTCTATAGTCTCATACTATAGGCTAAAAATAAAAGCAATTTCATAATGTGATGTTGTGACTTTCTTAGATTGACATCTCATCTGAATGAAAGGTACTCCATACGTATACCTTCTTGTGAAAAATGTTATATATATATATATATATATATATATATATATATATATGTTGAATAAGCAATAAGAAGAAATGGTAAAGGAATTGTTAGAACGAAGATTTAAAATCGGATATAATACAGGCCACATCAAATTGTTTGGCCTCACAATATTTTCAGGGGACAGGTAAGAAGAGACGCTCATCTTTGGAGGAATGAGGAAAATGCTAAGAGTAACCCCAATTAGACATGAACCCTAATCTCTTATCATAAATTCATCGACTTGGCCAACGACTTTAAATTGCTTATTTTCGGCCTCAAACATAAGATTGTAGAATGAATGAAACATATAAACACGTACATTTTCGACACGAAGAAAATCGACTTTCAAGATTTACATTACGCAATGATAATAATAAACGAACAAATATTGATACGTGTTATAGTGCATTAAGCTATATTATTGCAAATATCTTGATACCTAATATAACAAAATCATGAAAATTGATAATGATAGAAGAAAATAAATAAAAGAGAACATTAAAAGAGGAATTAAGCAGAAAGCTTACTCTTAATGAAAGTTTACTCTTAACGAAAGCTAATAGTTTGATGACTAAATGAAGAAGTTATATAGTGTTATTATAACTTGATAAAATGAGGATGAGGAACTAAATATGAGCTAGGTGGGTTTATATAGAGTTCAGAAGTCAGACATGCATCAGGATTTATGATGAGGGAAAAATAATTGGAACCGACTACTTCAAAATGGGTTAACAAAATCACTAATAATTAGCAAATTGTCATTATCCTAAGATTAGAAACAGATAATAGTGATTAGTCATACCTATGAATTAATCACCAAATATATTCAAAAGTCGGTCCCACATAAAATGGGGAGTTTAGTTGCATTAAGGTCACTCATGTAGAGATGGCAGTTGTAAGGGTGGCGGGGGCGGCTATTTCAGTTGGATACTGGCTTCACTGCGGCAGATCATATCTTTGTTACGTCATCCATACCATAATCGTATCTTTTCTAAGTTTATTTTATTGATAAAGCCCCTTTGACCTTGAACAACATGGTCAGAAGGAATTTTTATAAGCCATTTTTGTAGTTTGATTATTTATTTTCTTTTCTTTACCTTCAGTTTTATCTAAGGCCAACAAACAACATGCGTGCAATCAACCTTGATTAGTTAAAAATGGAGTGGGGATTTAGGATTAGAATACCTAGTTGGTTAGAGTATTTGTCTAGATCTAAAAGTGAGGAATAGCTCAATTGGTTAGAGCTTTCCTTACGATTGTAGGAGATCCTAGGATCAATTCTCGTTACCCCGACATTGTGGCTCTCTAGCACAAAAAATGAGAATTTGTCTGGATCTCATAAGTTTATCGGATTTATTCTTATTCGAATTTTTGTTACCCTTTATGCATCAAAAACGATTGATTAAAGCTTAGTTAGTTACAACGCGTTTAAAGCGCATTTTGCACTCCGTTTCCATTATTTCAAAAACAACACGAAAAATATATTTTTGAGCTCATTTCGTCTTAAATGAAAAAAACGGCAGCCTCTTGCATAAAACGTTTAAAAGGTGTAAAATGTATTTTATTTCAAAAAAAAAACTTTTTTTGCGCGACCCTTAAGAACTACAATTTCATTCTCTCACACATTCAGACTCACTCACAAATGGCTGCTCCTCTCAGTATTTACCAAGGGACGTGCTTTCGTTGCTCTTACACTGACAACTCTGGAATTTACCACATTGCAATTGCAATTATCTATAAATTGCAATTATTAATTGGAGAAATCGAAAATTTCACTGTTATTTTGTTTTACGTCGTCATTGGTGTAAAACCCCGTACGGAATGTTACAATTGGTGTCTCAGATTGTCATGATTCTTACTTAATGCTTTTGGTTTTTATCTTTAAACTTGATGCACGATTAAAGTTTTATTATACCCAAATTTTATTTTTATGTGTTAAATCGTAATATGTCGAATGTCTATAAGATGTTGAATTTGAAGGTATAACCTTTATTTTCAAAATGTAATTGCATACCAACAAACAAAATGTTTATAAGATGTTTAATGAGAAGTTAGAGTCTATAAGATGTTTAAAAATGTAAGGTTTTTGGCCTTGTGTATTTGTCAACCTTGTGTTGTTTAATACTATTTCAACAATATTACTTTGAATCTCTGTAGCTTATGTTATTTAGAGATGTTGAGATCTACTTATGACACATAGGACATAGGTATGTAAGTGTATCTCTTTCGATTAAATCATAATACGAGTAAAATGCATAAAAATAATGGTCTAATTGTTGGCCGAATTTTTTAAAATTAAGCCATTTTATGCGCGTAGACATATGAATTTGTATTATATGAGTCAACGTTTTTTATGTCGGGTATTAAAGACCATATTTTTAAAAAAAATTTCTCGTTTAAATTCGCCATATTGAACTCCGTTTAATTCTCACCAAATTTAACAAACTAAGTATAAAAGATACGTAATAGTTCGAAGCAACTTAATTCTCCTACGTCTTCGATAACCTATATTCAAGGCACAACTTCTAATCAAATATTAACTCGTATGATATCACTAGGAGTGAGCAGAAAAGTCGGGTATCCGGTTTCAGACCCAAAATCGGTTGGAACCAGTGGTTCAGGCACTGAAACTGGAACTGGAAGTGCTGGGACTGGGTCTAGTTCCAAATATTAGGAATCGGTTGAAAGTGGGTCAAATTCTGGGTCATGAAATTGTAGACCCAGTACCCACTGGTTACCCGGATTCAAGACCGGAAATTTTTGTGCGATGAGTGCATACGTAATGCATGCTTAAGAATTGAAGGTTTTTAAGACGAACTTGTCAATGGAAGTGTCAAATTACGTTATGTATAATGCTTATTTTTAGCTAAACAAGAAAATATAGCTTTTGAATACAACTAGGTAGCAGGTATCCAATATAAGAACCGATCAAATAGATCAAATAACAATCGATTTTGCGAGATTGGGTACCCGGTCAAGGAACCGGTCCCAGCCGGTTCCGTTTCCAATTCCAAAAATTAAATTGAATACAACTAGGTAGCAGGTATCCAATATTAGAACCGACCAAATAGATCAAATAACAATCGGTTTTGCGAGATTGGGTACCCGGTCAAGAAACCGGTCTAACCGGTTTCGGTTCCAGTTTCTGAGTATCCGGCCCAACCGGTTCCGGTACCGATTCTGAGCAATGTGACCGGGTACCCGGTTGCTCACCCCTAAATTTCACTATTAGTTATTTATTTATTTAAATATATTTTTAAAAGTCGTGTAATATAGATTGTCATTGTACACCTCCTTTGTTGTTGTTCTACTTACTTTAAACATTACTAGCCTTATATGTACCCGATGCATGCCCCGTGCGAAAGAGTAATATAGAGTAAGAATTTGGGAGAAATTACATCTTTAGTGAAGTATAAACATAGATTTCATACTTTTAAAAATAATCGTTAAATATTAGTTCTTTTGTATTTTAAGAGGGTGTAATTGTAATTTCAAAAGAGTTCAAATAGTGAAACAATATAACTGTATAAAAAAGAGTAACTAATAAATATTAAAGAGTAGATCATCAATGTTTCCCTGTGATTTTTTTTAAAAAAATATCTCTTCGCTGGAATGTTCCACCGGTTGTTTTCGTTCCCTCATCTACCTTTTTCTCCACTAGGTGACGTTAATGGTGGTGCTGAAGAGAGTGAGTTAGGAGTAATGGGTGAGGGATAAAGAAAGGAAAAAATAGAAAGTTAGGGCGTTGTGTGGATATTTTAGGGCGGCGAGTAGCTCTTTACTTAATCTTACCAAAGATTAAGATGTCATTTAGAGCGTCATCTCTCGTGAGTAAAAAATACATCATCCCCCCTCTTTCTACCACTTTCTCACTCATTCTTAAACACATTATCATATTTCATGATCAATTTGATTAAATGCACCTCATTCATGAGCAGGGTCGTTCCTGAGTATTTTTAGGCCGGGGCGAGATTTAAAAAATGGGCCCTTAACACGCAAGAGATTAAAATTAATATGTAATGTAAAAATTTTATTATTAAATTAAAAATTAATCAAACAAAATTTCATTACAATCTAAATGAACAAAATGTTTCTAAGCACAACATACTTAAAAAAAAGATTGTCTTCGTCCATTTTTGGATGCAAAATCATTGGGTGCTAATATCAATTTTTTCCAACGTATTTTTTTAATACATAATATTTCTTGACCATTCAATCTTTTTTGTGACCTACGTCAAGTAATTTTTCCATAATTTCAACTATGAGCATTTGAATTCCAAAATCCAAGTAAACAATGTCTGCAAATAAAAACAATTACATTAGACTTATAGTTTAGTTTTTAGTCAATACAAATGAAACATTATAAAATTTTCCAATGTCTAGCTTAACAATGTTATACTCCTATTTATTTTTCTTCATCATCATAATTATTAGCATCATAATTCATTAAGCAAAATATAAAAATGTATGCAAAAAGAAAATTCGCACATCATTATTATTTATAATCATTAAATTAGTAATTATTTTTAAATCCAATAAGAAAATCCAAAAAATTATTATCTATTATTCACAAATAAATGAATTAAAAAATTCGCAAAAGATAGATTGAAAATAACCACAAATCATATCATATATAATTTGCAAAAATATAACAGCAAGACAAGGATTACATGTCAAGTATTGAGGTATTATCTCAATAATTCAAAAAAGGACATAATTATAAACAGCAGGTAATTTGCGATTATTAAATAAATCAGCTGAATGTGAAAAGTGATTTACCCAATTAGAGATATCGAAATTAGACTCTTCTTCAATCTTTTGGCCAATCCGAAATATCCCAAATTCAGTTCGAAATTATAATCTTCTTAGCCAATCCGAAATTAGACTCTTCAATACTAAAATTTGGGCATTGTAATCTTCTTAGTGATTTTCGGAGATAATTAGGAATGTCAGATAATAGATAATTGGAAGGCTTAAAATTAGGGATTTTGAGAATAGGTATTCTTTTCTGGGGAACTTTCGAAAGAAAATTAGCAGTTAATATTTGAGTTAAGCATGTATTGGGGAAAGAGAATAACTGAATAAGAATGAATTTGTTATGGGGAAAGAGAATGGAGCATGATTATCTTTGACCATAATTAATCCAACTGTTTTTTTTTAACTGAAGACATAATTTTTATTTTTTGGCCCTGGGCGGGTGCGCCCCAGGGCCGGCTCTGTTCATGAACAATCAATTACTCATGTATTTGAAAATTAAAAAAAAAAATCAAAGTATATAAAAATATAGCAAAGTGAGTATCTGTTTATAGATCTCAAGAAAATAACCATTGGTATATTTAAAAATTGTTTTTGCTTTGTAGATTTTTAGATATTTTAGTTTAAACTTTTAAATATTTTTTGCTATAATTCTGATTTCAAAGATTGGAAATAAAACTTACTTTCTTAATTATTGTATTTAAAATCCTTAAATTATTTAATTGTTTTCTCTTTTCTTATTTTTTGTGTCCACCCTCGCTCTTGCCTTATTGACTACTAGATTTCTATGCACGCAATGCGTGCGACAACAATTTTATCATGAAACTTCATAATCTACAGTAGATAATTTTATGGATAGTCGTATCTTACCACCTAAACTTTTCATGTTTTTGTAAACTCCCACCTTAATGATTTTTTTTTCAAAAAACTCCACCTACCATTTACAATTTTATTAAATACTCCCACCACTTAACGCTTTTTGTCAAATTTCATTAACAAAACCATTAAGTGGGTCCCATATATATTTTGTTAACAAAATGGAACTTGAAATAGCTGCAATTCTTTCCAAATAATTGTAATTCGTTCCAAATTTGTTCTGAATTTGTTGAGGATTTGCCCTTAAATTGATGAAATTGACTTCAATATCAGAGTAAAACTAATAATAAAATGCATATATGGGGTCCACTTAACGGTTTTGTAAACGAAATTTAACAAAAATCATTAAGTGGTGGGAGTTTCTAATAAAATTAGGACTGATAGATAGAAATTTAAAAGAAAAATTCATTAAGATGGTAGTTTCTAAAAAAGTGAAAATTTTAGGTGGTTTGAACAAAAAATCTTATTAGTTGCATACGATTTGTGTTTTGGCTACTGTAACATGATAAAATGTGAAGGTACACAACATATTTTATTTTCAAGCTAAATTCATTTTGGCTCATTTTTCTTTGAAAACATCCATTACTCCCCACCATCAACTACAATTTTTGTTATAGAGTACTCGGTAAGGTATTTTTTGCTCATTGTCCAAATGAGAAAAAATTCAAAAGTACTTGAAAATACTATATCATATTTCTTACTCATGCTAAAATACTTTATTATGATCAATTTGATCAAATGTGCCTTCACTCATGAACAATCAATTAGTCATGTATTTCAAAATAAAAATTTCAAAAGTATATAAAAATATAGCAAAGTGGGTGTTTATCTATAGATCTCAAGAAAATATCATCGTTGATATTTTTTTAATTGGTTTTTTCTTTTGTAGATTTTTAGATATTTTAGTTAGAAGTTTTGAACATCTTTTATTAAAAATCTGATGGCTAAATTTGGAAATAAAACTTAATTACTTAATAAACTCATTAATTTATTTTACTTATTTTTCCTTTTTTTTTCATTTTGGTGTCCACCTCACCTCTTCACTTATATAATAGAGATATTTTTGTACTCATATAAATAATGTTATTATGCAATAGTCTGTCCTACTATGTTAATGTATTTGTCGCAATGTATGTATAATTTAAAATATCAAAATTTTATAAGTTTAACTTTATAAAGCATTAAAATATATAAAGCACGAAAGTCATGCATGACATATTTCAAACGTCAAAGTGAATGCTTCAAACAAAAATAAACATTTGGAAATTCTTTTAAGCCGCCATTCTATAATAAATCGTTCTTTGTTCTAAATTTTAATTTTTTTTTTTAAAATAAATTCTGAATTAAGAAACCAATGTTATAAATAATTATATGGATGTCCATTATCCATCCCCAAATATCTTCTAGGATATTCTGTGATCCAAGGAAACCCTAGTTCCTATGTATATATATACCCCTTTAGTGGTTGAATAAGATAATCAATTCTACTCTCTCTCTTATCTTTCCCTTTGTTTTGTAACAGTTATATAATACTTCCGAAGTTATTATTTTGTTGTTTCAAAAAAAAAAAAAAAAAAAAGGAGTTTCCCTCTTGGATTTTATGGGATTTTGTGATTACGACATTAAGTTAAGTTAATTGGAGTGTGTTTTGTAATTTGTTTATTACCTTTTATGCCATTGATTTGAATTGTGATTCTGGTTCATTTTGCAACTGGGATTTTGTGATTATTTCACTTGTATGATTCGTTGTTACTGTAAGACCTCATGATAAAACAACGAGCTTTTAATGAAAAATCATGAATCACGACCAACTGGTTCTACTCCATTCCCTGAAGCGAATGTGACATCCCATGACAACAATGGTCGTGGTCGTGGTCGTAGTGGTGGCCTATACAGAAGTGGTCGTGGCCACGGTCGTGGTCGTGGCCGCGGAAATGGTCGTGGATATGGCCGAGGTCGGGGTGGTTATTTTAGAAACTCGCATTCCCACCAGAAGTGGGATAATAGAGATGGTAACAAGCAAGACAAAAACAAAAATGATAATGTTACCAATGAATGCTTTCGTTGTGGAGGAAAAGGCCACTGGTCTCGTATATGTCGTACACCAAAACATCTTGTTGACCTTTATCAACAATCATTGAAGCAAAAGGGAAAGAAAGTAGAGACCAATCTTGTGTACGATGGCGAAGGTGATTTTGATTCAGGCAATGCCACCCACTTGGAAGCATCTGATTTTTACTCCACCCCCGAAGGGAATAATTAGCCACACAACTCATGTTATTAATTAGACTATTATGCTTATGTTAATTTTGTTCTTTAGTTTATTTTATTTTGAATTACTTTGGTTTTTATACTTTATGGGACATTTTCTCGTTTATAGTTTATTTTATTGGATATTTAATTTTGAGTTTGGTTATTTATTTTGAATAATTAAAACTTTTGGATGATATACCTATTTGTTGACAATTATTTTGTTTCTTTGAAGAATATTATGATTAACTCTCAAGGAAAATTAGCAATGAATAACGGAGATTTATGCCTAGCAGACAGTGCAACTACTCATACTATACTAAAAGACAGGATATATTTTTCTCAATTGACAATGAAAGAAAGTAGTGTGAGTACGATTTCTGGTAGTACAAATATTATAGAAGGCTCCGGAAGAGCAAATATATTATTACCAAATGGGACAAAGTTTGAAATTGTTGATGCATTATATTCCCCTAAATCTCAAAGGAATCTATTGAGTTTTAAGGATATTCGCCGAAATGGATATCATATTGAAACAATAAGTGAGGGAAATAATGAATACCTTTACATCAACAATATAACTCAAGATACTAAACAAGTTTTGGAGAAGTTGCCTGCACTCTCCACTGGTTTGTACTACACAAAAATTAATGCAATTGAAACACATATTGTAATAAACCATAAGTTTATAGATAACTTTATTGTTTGGCATGACCGGCTAGGCCATCCCGGTTCAACTATGATGCGAAAGATAATTGAAAGTTCATGTGGACATTCATTGAAGAGCCAGCAGATTCTTCATAATAATTTTTCATGCGCTGCATGCTCACTTGGCAAATTAATAATTCAGCCATCACCAGCCAAGATAAATTATGAATCAATCAATTTTCTGGAAAGAATTCAAGGAGATATATGCGGACCTATACATCCCTCGTGTGGGCCATTTAGATACTTTATGGTCCTAATTGATGCATCGACTAGATGGTCCCAAGTATCCTTGTTATCCTCTCGCAACCTGGCGTTTGCGAGATTACTTGCTCAATTGATTCGATTGCGAGCAAATTTTCCAGATTTTCCAATCAAGACTATTCGTCTTGACAACGCTGGTGAATTCACTTCTCAATCTTTTAATGACTATTGCATGTCTATTGGGATAAATGTTGAACATCCTGTAGCTCATGTTCACACACAAAATGGTCTGGCGGAATCCTTGATTAAGCGTCTCCAGTTAATAGCAAGACCATTACTAATGAAGTCGAAACTCCCAATTATTGCTTGGGGACATGCAATTTTACATGCAGCAGCACTAATTCACATTAGGCCAACAAGTTATCATAAAATCTCCCCATCACAAATGGTTCATGGTCAGGAACCAAATATTTCCCATCTTAGAACTTTTGGATGTGCAGTATATGTTCCAATCGCTCCACCACAACGAACTAAGATGGGCCCCCAAAGAAGGTTGGGTATTTATGTTGGATTTGAATCCCCATCAATAATTAAATATTTAGAACCATCCACTGGGGATCTATTTACGGCTCGTTTTGCAGATTGTCATTTTGACGAGTCAGTTTTTCCAACAATAGGGGGAGAAATAAAACAGTTGGAAAAGGAAATTAATTGGAAAGAGTTATCATTGGCTCATCTTGATCCTCGGACTAAGCAATGTGAACTGGAAGTTCAAAAGATTATTCATTTACAAAGTCTAGCCAATGAATTGCCAGACGCATTTACTGACCCAAAAAGAGTGACTAAGTCACACATACCAGCTGCAAATGCTCCAATTAAAATTGATGTCCCGAAAGGACCAAATCTAGTTGCTAATGAGTCTTATGTACGCATGAAGCGTGGTAGACCAATCGGTTCCAAAGATAAGAATCCTCGAAAGAAAAAAGGAGCAAAGAATGATGATGGCCAAATCGAGGAACAAATTATTTTAGGTAGATCTCCTGAAGAGACCTTAGACATGAATGAAAATAATGTTTCAGAAGAAACTCAGGTACCTGAAAATGAAGAAATCTCTATAGATTACATCATGTCTGGGATTAAATGGAATCGAAATCAAATCGACGTCGATGATGTATTTGCATGCAATGTAGCACTAGATGTTATGAATGATAAAGAGGATCATGAACCAAAATCTCTAGAAGAATGTAGACAAAGAGATGATTGGGAAAAATGGAAAGAAGCGATTGATGCTGAATTGAAATCGCTAACGAAAAGAAAAGTATTTGGACCAGCAGTCCGTACACCTGCAGGTGTGAAACCAGTGGGATACAAATGGGTCTTTGTGCGTAAAAGAAATGAAATGGGAGAAGTTGTAAGATATAAAGCGCGTTTAGTAGCACAAGGATTCTCACAAAGACCTGGTATTGATTATGAGGAGACATACTCTCCTGTGGTGGATGCAACTACATTTAGATTTTTGATAAGTCTGGCAGTAAGAGAAAGGCTTGATTTACGCCTTATGGATGTAGTTACAGCTTATTTGTATGGCCCACTTGATACTAACATTTATATGAAACTCCCAGATGGATTTACTCTGACAGCTAATTTGAGTTCTCGAGAACATTACTCAATTAAACTGAATAGATCCCTATATGGATTGAAACAATCTGGACGCATGTGGTATAATCGCCTGAGCGAGTATCTGTTGAAAGAAGGCTATAACAATGATCCTATTTGCCCATGTATTTTCATTAAGAAGTCTAGATCTGGTTATGTCATTATTGCAGTATATGTTGATGATTTGAATATCATTGGAACTCCTGAAGAGATTCAAGTTGCTGTTGATTATTTGAAGAAAGAATTTGAGATGAAAGACCTTGGAAAAACGAAGTTTTGTTTGGGATTACAAATTGAGCACCTAAAAGAAGGAATCCTTGTGCATTAGTCCACATATATAGAAAAGGTGCTAAAGCGTTTTTATATGGATAAGTCACATCCAATAACTACTCCAATGGTTGTAAGAGCACTTGAGGTAAATAAAGATCCTTTTCGTCCCCGGGAAGATAATGAAGATTTACTTGGTCCTGAAGTATCATACCTAAGTGCAATTGGGGCATTGATGTATCTTGCTAGCCATACCCGACCTGATATTTCGTTTTCTGTAAATTTGTTAGCAAGATTTAGCTCATACCCAACTCGAAGACATTGGAATGGAGTTAAACAAGTATTTCGTTATCTCCAAGGCACAAAGGATATGGGTTTGTTCTTCGCTTATCAATCCCAAAAAGATTTAATTGGTTTTGCAGATGCAGGTTTTATGTCTGATCCTCATAATGGTAAGTCTCAAACTGGATATGTGTTTACCTATGGTGGTACAGCCATCTCTTGGCGATCCATGAAACAAACTATTGCGGCTACCTCTTCTAATCATTCAGAAATATTGGCAATCCATGAAGCTAGTCGTGAATGTGTATGGTTAAGATCTATGATTCATCACATACGTAAGAACTGTGGTTTGTCATCTGGAGATGAAGCTGCAACTATCCTGTATGAAGATAACACTGCATGCATTACACAACTTAAGGAAGGGTACATCAAAGGCGATCGAACAAAGCATATTGCACCAAAATTCTTCTTCACTCATGACCTTCAGAAGAATGGAGATATTAAAGTTGAGCAGATTAGCTCAAGTGAGAATTTGGCAGATTTGTTTACCAAGGCACTACCAACATCTGTATTTGAGAAGCTAACACACTACATTGGGATGCGTCGTCTCAGAGATCTCAAGTGATGTATTCATTAGGGGGAGTAAATACGCGCTGCACTCTTTTTCCCTTATCCTTGGTTTTGTCCCACTGGGTTTTCCAAGGAAAGGTTTTTAATAAGGCAGCATCTGAAGCGTATAATTATGTACTCATTTTTACTTCACTAGATTTTTATCCCACAGGGTTTTTCCTAGTAAAGTTTTAATGAGGCGTAATTAAATAATGGACATCCAAGGGGGAGTGTTATAAATAATTATATGGATGTCCATTATCCATCCCCAAATATCTTCTAGGATATTCTGTGATCCAAGAAAACCCTAGTTCCTATGTATATATATACCCCTTTAGTGGTTGAATAAGATAATCAATTCTACTCTCTCTCTTATCTTTCCCTTTGTTTTGTAACAACCAAGTATTTATTGTCTTGTCTTATCCTCGTCAATTTTTTAGTCTACCACATTAATTACAATCCTCGCACAATTTCGCTTCAAAACTGGTGTATTTATATAAGGATAAGGATAATTATAAGAGAGCTAATAATGAAGCTTCTTAAAAATTATGACCCTAATACACTCTTTCAAATTTTAAATAAATCATTTAGAGGCTATATGATACGGCTTTTAAAATGTCAAAATCTACAAGCACAAATTGATAGTTGAATCCAACGGGTCCTTGAGTATTTAAGTTTTTTATATATATAATTAATGGAAATGGAAGCCGAAAAAAGAACAAGTATGAAATTTCCATACAAAAATCAGGAAATACTCTTAAATATGAGTGTTCTAATGAGAGTTGATCAAAGTCAGCTCGACTGGACTACCTGCATAGAAAATGATGAACTTTGGGTGTTAATTTTTGGACAGCATTTCGAGTCCAATCAAAATTTAGTGGAAAAAAACTAAGGCATAATTTTAAGAGCAGATTTGCATGTGTTTGCAGGGTTCGGGCACCAAAATTGGTCAAAGTTGGGCTCTGCTAGCGGCATGTGTAGAACTTTTATGCTAATTCGGTCCCTCCAACTATATATATATATTATCCATAAATTCAAATTTTATGTTTCGTTTAGTTAATAAAGAGGGATTTTTCTACATTGACTGATTAAATTGACATGTAAACAACTTATTAACAAAATCAAACTAATTTGATATAAAAGTCATAGAATCTTTTGAATATGATGGAAGATTAAGGAGATCAGCAAAAGCTCTTAAGCTGAATCGTCCTAGCATTTTACGTGGTCCGAAAATGCTTCATCCCATCTCAAATATATTACTTCAATATCATAGTTCAAAATCAGAAATTTTTTGTAAGATTGCAATTGTAGATTTTATTGGTTAATCAGAATACGTACTTTGTACTGAGATAAAAATAAGCAGGTGTCCATGATTTTCATAATTTTTATGTTCAAGAATTGGTGTCAGAGATTCAAGTCAACCAATACTTAAACTGCTGTATTATTTTTATATTTGAAACATAAACTGATTGTTGGAGCCTTGGAGGTGGAATATGTGTTCTAATCCTTTATATGGCTCCTCCTCAGTCCTCATCATACCATTCTCTCCTTGGTCTTGTGGTTGTAACATGAATGATGCATATCAGCATATGTCCCCACCTCTCCCTTCACCTTATGGTAAATTACTTTGATATGTGCTGCATCATTTGAATTTAATACATGTTCCTCGTTCTATCCATATTGACTTTAGCTATTATGTGTAGTATATTCGATTTTAGATACGTTTAGGGCAAAAAGGTCTAGCCCAAGCTAAGATTGCAAAAAGTATTAGTCATGTATATCAGATTAGTCGTTATATTTCTTTTTTCAGGGTCTTTAAGTTAAACTTTAGCTATTAATATATTTTATTTATTTCGAAACTCGACATTGATACAAATCTATAAAAATTGTTGCACCATGATTCTTATATGTAGGAATAAAAGAGCGGTTAAAGATTCGAAGTTATTGAACTATGACTTTAAAAAGTTGTTGTAACTCTTATGAGATGGATAGAGTAGATAACTACCCCATGGTAGCAAACTGCGTTTGATACTTATCAAATGCTCTAGTTATTTAGATAATAAGATATTAAACAGTCGAGAATTTCAATATATAAAAAGCAAACCAGCAACTCTGCATGTTGGCTAGTTGGAAGGATTACCCTGCAAAAAAACCTCCTTTGACTTTTCTTTTTGTATGGCAGACCCTTTAGCTCAAGATTTTTTTTGGTTCAATCTTTTGCTCCGAAAATACCCTCCTACGGGGTCCTTGAATGGGCTTTCCTTCTTCAAGAAAACGAAGGTACAACCGTACAAGGTTTGATTATGGTCTTATGGACAAGCAAGGGATGGAATGGTAACACCTATGTGTCGCCATATTAATCTTTAAAGTTGGCTAGGTTCTTCACTTTGTATGTTTTGAAAGATAGTACCTATATAAAAGATTATTAGAATAGGCGGTTTAATTTTAACATAGTTAACTCAAGCCCACATTCTCCTATCAAGCTCATTTTATCCCACTCTAATCCAACACAATATCTAGATAGCTCACAATATTCTAATTATCTCTTCTGTTGGGACTCTAAGTCCATATTATTTTGATGATGATAAACACTTTGTATTATAACTTTTTGATATGTGTAACAGAGTTCTAAGTGAAATGATGAGCATGGACTTCATGAAAGCTCAAGAATCGGAAGAAAAGAAGCTTAGGATTAGTTATATACTTCTTTTGTTATAATTAACTAACTATAACTACGTGCTATTTATGAAATGCGAATACAAGGTGACGAAGTATTTTCTTAAGAGTTAAGAAATAATGAGTCATGTTATATTCACATTTGAGGGGATTTGATTTTATTGTTTTTTGAAAAAGAAGCCAGAAAACGTTTTACAAAATATATACTTTTGGGTATTTTGAAAAACACTTAAAGAAAACAAAAGTTGTGTAAAACGTTATTGTGAAAAAGTGTTTTTGTTAGATAAAGATGGAAGATAAAATCTTTCATCTTTAAGTAACAAAAATATTTTTTCACAATAAAAGATTTTATCAAAATGGGAATTTTCGGTTTCTTTAACAAAAAGATTTCTGATTTCAGTTTAATAGAACAAAATCAAAGATTTGGAAATCAGTTTTAAAAGATAGATCTTATCTTTTTAATAAGATATTATTCCTTTGGAATAAGATAAGTTTTATTAAGAAAGATAAGATTTTTACTTGGAGAAGAAGTAGAGGCTGTTAGGTTATTTAAAGAAAATCATACGCCTACTGCTTCATTATGCTTTTCACGTAAAACATCAAGTGGCTGTGTGAGTTCTTAAATTGAAAAACAAATCTTATCTAAGAAGCACTTGTTAACTAGCTACTTGTAAAACATCAAGTGGCTGTGCTATAGCTAGTTAAGTTGTTTGTATTGATCCTCGTATATTCTTATCTAAGAAGCACTTGTTAACGAGGCCTTCGAAATACTTCTGCAAATTCATTAGCAACATTTAGAGTTAAGTGTTGGGGAGCACTACTAGGGTTAGTAGTGGGGGAAACTAGTTTGTTTCAAACGGGTGGACGTAGATCTCAGAGTTGGGATCGAACCACGGTAAATCTGTGTGTCTTACTTATTATTTCCGCTGCTTAATTGTCTCAAAGTATTTGATTGAGTTTACGAGTGAAAAATGAGATTTACCATTCGTGGCACAGTGCTCGGCACAGTGCCATAAAGTTCGTTTTTGCGAAAATTCGGCTTTAAATCAACCACTCAATTCAACCCCCCCTTCTTGAGTGTTCCCTTGCGTTCCAACAAGTGGTATCAAAGCCATCTATTCTTATAAGGCTAACACCTTGAGAATAGCAATCATGAATTTGCAAGAATACACTCATGATAAACACTCAAAGTGCCCTATTTTCAATGGTCATGAATATGGATGGTGGAAGAATAGAATGAGAATTTACATCTAAGGAACCGACTATGAATGCTGGAAGATCATTAGGAAAGGTCCCATCCCTATCCAGACAAAAGATAAAGAAAGTAAATATGATCGAAAAGGATGAGGATGACTATGTCTCAACAGACTATGCAAAGGCCGAGAAGAACTACAAAGCCAGGAGTATTCTCCAATATGGAATTGGACCGAATGAATACTCAAGATTTTCGCTTGCTCAACGGTCAAAGAAATATGGGACACTCTAGAGTTGGCCCATGAAGGTACGAATGAGGTAAAATAATCTCGCATTGATTTATTAGTTCAACAATATGAATTGTTTATCATAGATAAAGATGAATCAATAAAAGAAATGTTTACTCGCTTTACTATCATCACGAATGAATTGCGTTCTCTTGGTAAAATTTATTCTTCACAAGATTTGGTTAGGAATGTTTTAAGAAGTTTGACAAGTCGTTGGCTTCCAAAAAAAACTGCTATTCAAGAAGCCAAGGGCTTGACAAAACTTCCCCTAGAACAATTAATTGGTTCTTTAATGACTCATGAACTTGTTCTAGATTCTAAGAATCCTACACCAAAGAGCAAAGGTTTGGCTTTAAAAACTGAATTGAAAAGTGATGATAGTGATAGTGATGAAGATGTTACTTTTCTTACTAGGAGATTCAAAAATTTTCTTAAAAAGAACAAAACAAGTAACCCTAGAAAGAATGAAAATTTCAAAGGTAAGGGCACTCCCTCTAGCTCTAAGAAAAGTGCTACTAACTCTGGTTGTTTCAAGTGTGGTGAATATAGTCACAGAATTAAAGAATGTCCCTTATGGGATGATGAGAAATCCAAAGAAAGAAAGGAGCAACCAAAGAAAGAATTCAAGAAGGCAATGTATGCTGCCGTTTGGGGAGACTCGGATTCTGAAGAAGAACAGTCAGAGGCACAGTGCCATACACAGTGCCATGAAGCAAAGTTTTGCCTTAATGTTACCCAAACTGCTCAAAGTAAGGCACAATGCCTAGATGACTCTCACTTGTGTCTCATGGCTAAGAATTCAACCTCACATGATGAGGACGAAGATGGTGAAGTAAGTCTTGTCTCCTTAAAACCTTCAATAAAGCTTTTATCTAAAAACCAACTTGCCACTTTGCTTGAAAATGTCATTGACGATTGTCAAGAAATGAAAGATGATTATTTAAACATGAAAAAAGAATTGAAAAACATATCCAAACAAAAGGTAGGATTGGAATTGGAATATAAAGACTTGTTGAAAGACTATAAAGCTTTAATAAAAATAATGAAGATCTGAAAAAAGCTATTAAGGAGAAAGATACTGAGTTGAATGCCTTAATTTATGAAAAGTCTCTCGATAAAGAACTTGTTGATAACACTGTACCATACACTGTGCTGGAGGCCAAAAATCTGGATTTCGAAAATCAAATTAGAACCCTAAATCAAGAGTTAACTGAGTTAAGGAATGAATGAAAAGAGCCTAATATTACTTACATTCAGTCACCTCAAGATTTGGATTTGAAAAATGATTTCTAAAAGGCTAAAAGGGATTTGATCACGTTAAACGATAAAAATGAAAATTTAAAGATCACAATTGAGTCCCTGAAGGTGCAGCTTCAAGAAGCTTGCAAGGCTAACTATGGAACTAAGATCCCAAAAGGTTTAATGAATTTGGTTGATAACCGAAACAAACAAGGATTAGGATATAGTGACCGGAAAAACAGTGTACGGCACAGCGCCAAAAATTTCGAAAGAGACTTTCGTAAAAGGAAATATGTTGGTTTACCTGAATATTTGATTTGCTACTTCGGTGGAAGAAGTGGACACCTTATGGATGACTGTAAGATTAAGAAAAAATGTGTTGAAAAGATTACCAAGTATGTAAATCAAATATGGGTAAGAAAGGATCTACTTGAAGCTCAAAGAAAGAAGAAAGGACCCTAGCAAATTTGGGTTCCTAAAATTAACAAGTGATCTTTTTGCAGGTGAATGTGAGAGGGAGCAGCCTATGGTACGTCCACAATGGTTGCTTAGTACATGAATAACGATAAATTAAAATTCCTCTCACTAGTACCTTACCATGAGGGTATGTTACATTTGGCAACAAGTAAAATTATTGGCTATTGGATTAATTCTAGCAACTTATTTGTGTTATATGCCTTATCTTCCATCATTAATATGTTGAATTGGAGTCCATGACATGTCCATATGAAAACATTTGAAGGGGTCTTTTAATTGTGATATGGGACTCGCAAGGTCTACTGTTGCTGTCCTAATGTCTCGAATCTAAGTTGCCGAATTAAGCTAAATGATCCTAAGTTGCCGAACTATTGAGCTATGAAATGTTGATTCACTTTTCTATGGCAAGCTTGATCTTTAGCCCAATATTCTGATTTGCTTCCTTTGAGTTTGACATTTGAACCCTATTGTTTCTTTCTTCACGTATGCCTCATTTTAATCACATCCTCCTTTCATTCATCCATTAAACTCAATAAGTGCTATTAACTTGACTCATGATTATGTTTGAGATGAAAGGTATGTTTTGAGATGATAAAAGAACATTCATATATTAAGGGGGAACTTGATGAGGTCGAAATTGAGTTTTATAAGTGATGAAGTGATGTGGTGAAAACAGCAGTTACACAGTATATGGCACAATGCTATGGGCAGTATTTCAAGAACAACTAAGGTCACGACTCACTAGTCCTTCTTCTTCGATTATGATATTTCATTGATTAACTCTAGGACTATGTATATTTTGCATCTCCCTCGGAAAAAATTGAAAAAAAAGGAAGGAAGAAAAGAATGAAAAAAAAACCCTTCCATATGAAAATAAAAAAAAAAGAAAAGAAAAGAAAAAAAGGGAGACATTCATTCTAGAGTTCAGTTATGAGATGAAGAAAAGAGTTGTGATGATCATATCTTTGGATTACTGAACATCTGAAGTAAAACTCTGTTGGAAGAGAAGCGACTGTCCATTGGCACAGTAACCTGCACAGTGCTAAGTGAAGAAAAATCGAGAATTCTTGTGTTTTAATGTCAAAAACTGAGTTTAAGGTTTGAGCACTTGTTGAGCATATATCCATACCAAATACTTCAAGATTGCTTACTTTTTTTCCAACCATGATCCTTCACTTTTACCTTTTTCTCATAGCTTTTTGTTTTTTGAAAAAGAAGCCAGAAAACGTTTTACAAAATATATACTTTTTAGGTATTTTGAAAAACGCTTAAAAAAAACAAAAGTTGTGTAAAACGTTATTGTGAAAAAGTGTTTTTGTTAGATAAAGATGGAAGATAAAATCTTTCATCTTTAAGTAACAAAAATATTTTTTCACAATAAAAGATTATATCAAAATGGGAATTTTCGGTTTCTTTAACAAAAAGATTTCTGATTTCAGTTTAATAGAACAAAATCAAAGATTTGAAAATCAGTTTTAAAAGATAGATCTTATCTTTTTAATAAGATATTATTCCTTTGGAATAAGATAAGTTTTATCAAGAAAGATAAGATTTTCACTTGGAGAAGAAGTAGAGGCTGTTAGGTTATTTAAAGAAAATTATACGCCTACTGCTTCATTATGCTTTTCACGTAAAACATCAAGTGGTTGTGTGAGTTTTTAAATTGAAAAAAAAATCCTCTCATACCACAGAGTACGACACTGTGCTATAGCTAGTTAAGTTGTTTGTATTGATCCTCTTATATGCTTATCTAGGAAGCACTTGTTAACGAGGCCTTCGAAATACTTCTGTAAATTCATTAGCAACATTTAGAGTTAAGTGTTGGGGAGCACTACTAGGGTTAGTAGTGGGGGAAACTAGTTTGTTTCAAACGATTGATATTTTGAGTTGAATATTAATAAGAGAATAGGTAGGGTGGACGTAGATCTCAGAGTTGGGATCGAACCACGGTAAATTTGTGTGTCTTACTTATTATTTCCGCTGTTTAATTGTCTCAAAGTATTTGATTGAGTTTACGAGTGAAAACGAGATTTACCATTCGTGGCACAGTGCTCGGCACTGTGCCATAAAGTTCGTTTTTGCGAAAATTCGGCTTTAAATCAACCACTCAATTCTCCCCCCCCCTTTCTTGAGTGTTCCCTTGAGTTCCAACATCTTCTCCTTCGTTTATTTTCTTCTAAATCTCGAACTATATTAGACAATTTTTAGGATTAATCGGATTTGCCAAATAGATTAAACTAATCATTAAATGATTTGAAAACTTGTGATTCCTGAACAAATTAAACGAGACACTAAATCAATTAAATTGGTCATCGAATTAATTAAACTATTCACTTTATTCGGAAAGGTAATTAATCTCTTCTCTTCTTGGAATTAGGTGATTGTCTTATTTTAATATAAAATAGGCATTCTCTTATATACTTCCTCCGTTTCTTTATAAGTGCTAGAGAGAGAAGTGGCACACAGACCAATGCAGTTTAGAGAGAGAAAGTTATTAGACCAAAATGACTATCTAATTAAATTAGATAGTTTGATTAACTAACAACCCATCATTCTCACCCAAACCAGAACCACCAACTCACCTAACCCAGACCCACCATAACTACCACCACCACCCAACCCAAACCCACCATAACCACCACCACCACCACCAAAATCCACCGGAACCTACTAAAACAACCACCTCACCCACCGAAAGCCACCAAAACCACCACCCCAGCCACAAAAAATCGTTGAAACCACCAAGAAAACCCACCAGAATCGGTCGCCACTTTATCTTCAATAAACATCGTTGCCCTTAGCAAAAACAACCACCACGCTACCCACCGGAATCTGACGAAACCACATCCAAACCCTAACCCTAGGTCACCGAAACATAGATCTGAAAGAAGCAAGAGAAACGAAAAAAGAAGAGCAGCGAAGAAGAAGACGACCAGAGGCGACGGTTTTTGCGTGGAAGCTCTAGATCTGGAAGTTAAAAGGTCGAAAGTGCGAAGAACGCCGGCGGTGTAGGTGATGGCATTATCAACGATGAACATTTGGTGGTAGGGAAGAGACGACGGCGGAGGAAGAGGAGAATCGCCGGTACTAGAACGGAGGAAGAGGAGAGGGAGCAACGTTGAGCGGAGAGATGGTCGGTGGTGGTTGAATGGTGCACTGATGGGTGAGAAGTGAGAGGTGAATGTGGTGGAGGAGGAGAGATAGATGGGTTAGGTGGGTTGGGTTAATAAAATGTAATTAGAGAAAATTAGGTTGTTAATGATGGGTAGTGTTGTAATTTAATGTTCAAAAGCTTACTATATTGGGTAATGTAGCACTTATTTTAATCTTTCCTAAAAAGGAAAATGTAGCACTTATAAAGAAACGGAGGAAGTATAACACTAATTCTTAAAATTTCATCACAATTACTATCCTGTGACTCTCTATACAGACGAAAACTTATTTATTGACAATATACAAATACACAATTAAAGTAAAACATTATGAGCCCTAAAACTAGAGCTAAAAGAAGGACGAGTATCCCAAAGCACATGACATCAGTGCAACAGTGGCATGCCCTAAATCAACAACCTTAACTTGCTGACTGAGAATTCAAAAATACGTTATGTTCCATGATCCTAAAGATTTTGTTGCGTGGTCGGCCGATTCTCTACCCTTAATTTCTATCTCAAAGTTCACAACATAGGAGGAGCATGTTGACTTGCAGAGATGAGTCAGATGACAGATAAGCCATTAGGTTGACTTCGGGAAAAAATAATTAAAAAGCCAGATTGAATTATCAATGCTGACCTTTCACAAGATAAAAGAATAATCTAAATGTTTGCATTGACATTATTCTTGCCATATTGTTATAGAAACAACATTTATTTGGTTGCTTTTTTTTCGTACAGGACATTGAAAGCCGTGTTGTGTTTTGAGATTCCAGTCTGCTTGGGGAAAACTGTAACGCAAGTTTTGTTATTTGAAAAATGATGAACAATTTTTGTGATTTAACTCATTTATATGTGGTGTTAATTTAATCAAGAAAGATGTTAGTAAAACGGAGGAAAAGATGTTGAGAGAATCATTGTCAATCAGAGATCCTTGCCTATGCATCGAGGGATAGTGTGTCTCTTTATTAATGAATAGATCTTCGTGACTTTGTGTAACATGTTACACAATAAGTGATGGTGTAACAAGACATATTTGTTGATCTCATATGATTTTGATGGTAACAAATTAAAGTTATAAACTAACTTGGTATTAAGTTTATGCATTCAAGTGTATTGGAAGGTTCTGTCAAATGTATCAAGAAATGCATGTTTACTCCTTGGCACTAGTCTAGAAACAATGAATATGTATTTAGAACTAAACTAGGATTAAAGCAAGTTTCTGCAATACGAAATAGGAACTTTGGCTAAAGATATGTTCCTTTGAAAGAACTCATTTGAAGCATTAACGTTGATTTAGTGTTGGAAACAATGATGTCATTTCTAATGGAAACTGGGAATAAAGATGGAGCTCAGGAATAGGATTTTCATGAGTTGTTGTATGAAATCTAAAGTGTATGAGTTTACTATTAGGCTTTCTGCAAACAGATAGGACTTATAGAAATGCTCATTTGTCAAAGGGATTGTTCCTGTTAAACTGTGGATGCGATCGGATAAAAGAAAATTAACAGTGTGTAAAGAAACTTGGGTCGCAGTTTTATGTCCCTTAGAAAGGAACTATTCCTTTGTCTTTGAGTTTAAGGAACTAAATACTGAAAAGAACTTTTCTTAAGGAACAAGCCTCTTGTACAGAAATACTACCTCCGTTTTTTAATAGTCGCATCATTTCTATCTTTCACACTATTCACACATGTCCACTTAAATTTGCTAGTCTAAACTACAAATAAACGTGTGGTGTGATTTTAGGAAGTAAAAAGTTACATAATTAGTTGCCAGAGTTCATGTAAGAATCTTATTACGATTAAGATTTTAGTTTGAATAAAATATCTTTTGATGTTTATGTTTTAGTATATTATGTAAACTAAATTTTTTTCTTTTAGAGATATTTTAGAAATAAAGTTGCAATTAGATTAGGAGTGTTATTCTATTCTATTTAATTAGTTAAATCACGTTTCTTATTCCTAACTAGATCATGTTTACGTGTTTATTCACTTTGTAGAAGAAATGAGCCGTGTAATCCTTTAGTGGTGTTTTGTTCCTTAAGTACGAACCAGTTACACGTTACACAATGCTCCTAATTGTAGGAGGTTGTGCCAAGTGATCAGGATGAGAATCCTAAGAAACTTGGCTCTATAAAAAGAACATCAAAACATCAAGTTAAAGGTTGCGACTTAGTGGTTCATTTACAAAATCATCAAGTGAAAGGTTCTGACTTAGTGGTCAATTTACAAAGTTATTATCTTAAACTCCAGGCGACTTGCATTAATCAGTTCCACACCTTATATAGGACATTGTTTCCACGTTCGTGGTTAATTCTTAGAGTTTAATTATCAAGTGTATGTACATGGGAACTTTGGTGAAGCCTAAAGAAGGAAGGAACTTTTGAATGAATTATGTACAAAATGTGTGGCTTTGAGTTTTAAAGAAAATCAAGAGAAGAACAACAATCAAAGGAAATTGTTGTGGGGACTTGAGTTTTAAGGAGAATTCAAGGAATGGTCCAATATCTTGTGGGCGATACTTTCCTCATAAAATATATCATGCATATTTGTTTCACATAGGTTTGACTTCTAAATTGCGTAAATTTTCTCTATAAGTTACACATTACAAGTCATTGTAGTGCTCCTACATAAACAATAATAACAATGGACTTCAGTACAGAAATAACAATGGACTTCAGTACAGAAATCGTGCCCAAACTTGTATACTGGTAAATTTTGCCTATTACGATCTTTGACCTAAAAACACCCTTTTCCATACCTAAAGTTCACATTTATTCATGATAACCTCAAATTTAACTCAACAGATGCTTACAAAGTTTTGCATTTTTATATACAAATGATTTGTAGATCAGTATATCATTTTATTTGTTAAATCTGAAAAAATCGCACAAAGTTGCAGATAAACCTGATATCATCAATTCTCACCGTTTATCATACATGTCACTAGGGATACTAGATAATTACCATTAGTGCATTTTGTGTAGCCTTTATCAATTAACATAGTGATCAGTAGAAGCCAATAGGTCAATTACTTTGCAAAATTTTAATTAAGAGGTTGTACACACTAAAAATTTATTTGGAGTTTTACATTAAAATTAAATTAATTAGTTTTGAGCTAAAAGAAATAATAGCCCAATTTAATTAATTAGTCCACCTTAATAATGCCCAAATTAAATAAACATAATTTGGGTTGTAAGATATTTGGGTCAGTCGATATTACTAGCCCAAAACATATGGTTAAATGGACAAGGCAAAAAAGACTACCAAGTCATAAACGGGCCCAAG
The DNA here is from genome assembly GCA_947645195.1 of Patellifolia procumbens. Classification (NCBI taxonomy): domain Eukaryota; kingdom Viridiplantae; phylum Streptophyta; class Magnoliopsida; order Caryophyllales; family Amaranthaceae; genus Patellifolia; species Patellifolia procumbens. The sequence goes on from CANSGD010000139.1 coordinate 232,403, forward strand.
CCCACACCACCAAAAGTCCATGAAGGGTTTCCATCCCCTATAAATAGACCTCTCAACCTTCAGTTACAGAGGTCGGAAGATCATTATTCTCAAGAGCTATCAAATTTCTCTTGGAAATTCTTTCTAGAAGTAGTCATTAAGCACATCAAATTCGTGCCGACTGTTCAGAGAAACTCAAACACATTCGACTGAGATTCAAGCTGTGTCAACCCTCACTCGAATAAACCCAAACAAAAACTAAAACTCAGGTTAAAGTTGACAAAACGTCACCCTACACTCAAACTCAGGTTGACATTGACAAAACGTCATCCCACTCTCAAACTCAGGTTGACGTTGACAAAATGTCATCACAGATTTAGACTCAGGTTGAAGGTGACAGAACGTCATCCAACACTTTGTAACAACCCGGATCTACGACCAACCTAATTAAGACTTAAATGCAGCGAAAAACCTAATCCGGGTTATTACCATCACACTCACCACGAGTGTGGAGCTCAACAACCTTGACTTTTTAGAACTTTTATACTCTAATGACTACATTAATACCATTAACTATAATAAACTATATTAAGTGATCCTAAAACACTTTAAACAACTAGATTTGTTATTAAAAATTCTACTGAAAATCCGGCAGAGTTCCATTTGTAAAACGGACCGCCTAAAACTTAATTTAGGAATCGCGTCCACTTATAAACCTGTATCCCAAAATCCAGCAACCAAAACCAGTCTAGACTTTACAACTCAAATCTTTCTTAATTTAATTACAATTTAACTATTAGTTGTACTATTACAAAGTCGATCGTCCTCGCCGCAATACAAACAGTAGGGATAAGACATTCGAGTCTTCTTCAACAATACTACCTTCATGTACCTGCATATACCGGCACGTAGTATCAGCCAAACTGGCTGAGCAAGATTTCATACTGAAAAGCCAAACATATATGCAAGTAGGATATATAAATATATATCCTACAAATCAGTTTCTTTCAAAACCAAATAATAAGTAACTTTATAAAACCTTTTCCGTATTTCTTTTTATAAAACAAAAACCGTTCTTTTCTGTTTCTAAATCAAATCCTTTCTATTACTTTTCTGCAAATCAAATCCTTTCTTTTTCTCTTTTTCAAATCTTTCCTTTTTCCTTTTCATACCCAATCCTTTCTTTCCTTTTTCTTTCACGAAGAAAGATTCATAAATCTAGGGAATGGAACGAACTTTCCTTACCTTTGGGCTAGCTAGGCCCTCCGGATAACTATAGACAAAGACCCCTAGTGTGCACACCCTACATACGGCCAAACCGCAGCAGAAGATCAAAGTCTTGAGGTACTGATCAACGTACCCCCACAACTATTCTATTCTGTATCTGTAAAGCTGAGACAAACTCGACCAAGTTCCAATTCCTTGAGATACCACTTAGGTAATCCCCACAACTTTGAAAACATAAAACTATTCTCGTGAGATACCACATAGGCAATCCCATTAACTTTCAAACATAAAAATTATTCAAAATATCTTTCTATAATCTTTCCTTTAGTTGCGGTTCGGAAACCAACTTTCTATATTTGGAGGAAGATCCTCCCATTCAATCCATTCTCAACAAAACCGAGATAAAAAGCCTTTCAAAAACACTTCTTGTAAACTATAAAAGTTCCTTTCGAGATAAACTTCTATCTTTTAAATCATACTCAACCAAAATGAGTTAAAAACCTTTATGAAACTCTTCTCGTAACTATATAAGTTTTAATAGGAAATCTTACCTTTTAAACTTTACTTGTAAACTTATAGAACATTTAAACGAGAAATCTTACCTTGTTAAACTTTTCTCGTAAACTATTAAAGGTTCGAGTAGGAATCTTACCTTTTTCGAATCACGCAACCAACTACCTCCGTCTCAGTGAAACCGAAAGCTACAATATAACATGTATGTACTTCGTAAATACTAAAAGACTTGGATATAACTAACTTTAGTTCATAAAACAATCAATCTTCCCTAATTGCACATGAAACATCAAAGAACACCATCCATATAAATGACTTTCATGTTCAAACGTGAACTTCCATTTAACATTAACAACCAACTAACTAAAACCTTTACCGAAACTAATTAAAATCATCTTACTTTATATAAAATTAACATTTAAGAATCATATATTCATTTGGATACCCGAAATTTTAATATGAACCAATCATATGAAAACATAGAGTTTTGAAATCAACTATATAAAATACAGAATTTGGGCAGAAACTTAAAATGAGCATAACTCCCTCCTAAGAAGTCCAAATCAAGCTATTCTTGAGCCTATCTTGAGTAAAATTTCAATACGAACAAGTTTTGTGAAATAGTATTTTTGCTAAAAATGGCTAGAAATTACCGAAAAACACATTTTACGAAACTGACAAAATTTCTTACGAATTCAAGCTAATTTCAATCCATCCAATAACAAGTTTAATAATCAAACTAGTAACATAAACGAACTATTAAACACCTAATTAAACCTCCTACTCAATCGATTCATACACAAAACCTTCAAACCAAAAACCCCCAATTCAACTTCAATCTACAAACCCTAATTTTATAAACTTGAAGAAAACTGAAATTAAACTACAAATTCAACTTACCCACTACTATGGAAGATTAGGCATGAACAAAGCTTCAAAAATTGCTCCCAAAAACGTGCCTTAACCCCCAAAAACGAACTAGAGAACCGAGCTCCTTGCTCCCTCTCTTCGCGCCGCTGCTCATGCCCGAGCATCACCGGTGCCCTTGCGCGCTATTGGCCGCTTTGGGTCGCCGGAGTCTCACCGCCTCCCTTTTTCCCTTTCCTCTTCTTTCTCTTCATGGTTCTCTTCTCCATTGAACTCCCTCTATGTTTTGCTCTCCTCCTTTCCTTTCCTCCTTTCCTTTCCTCTGTTTCACGTCATTTCATTTGTTTTGTTCCCATTTTGTTTTTTTTTTTGTTTTTTTGTTTTTTTCCTTCTATTCAACCTTCCCTATTTAACTATTTTGCAATTACCTTTAAATCTCTCTCCTTTTATATATATCTTAATATATCTACTTATCTTTTTAAAACATAAATTAAATAATGATACAAATTTATATAAAACAACAATAACCAATACTCGTTAAAAGAATTAAACTCCATATTTCTTGAAGTCATTTCATTAAACCGTCAAAATAATTAACTAAAGTAATGTAATTAGCTTTTCAATAACTCTATAATCAAATCTAATTTATTTTAAATAAACTTGAGGACTATTAATATATAATCAGACTAATAAATCATACTTAGCTATTAATAAAATACTCTTTAAAAATAGGGGTATTACAGTATACCACCCTCACAAAAAGTTTCGTCCTCGAAACTTAAAATAGATACAGAAATAATATCAACCAATTTATCAAAATCAAAATCCAAACTTTCAAAACTAAGAGCTTTGAACTTTACAATTAAGAGTCAAGCCCGCATTCCGCCATCATCTTTGTGTCTCGCTTCAACCTGATGCCTAGGTTCATCAAGGAGCAAAAACTACAAAGGGGCAAACTAGTTGGCATTGAACTCTAATCATTCCACTTCGAGAGATCCCGTTTCAAAACATATCAATTCATTTCTAAACCAAACCAAACTCTTTAATACTCCACTTTGAAGTAAATAATTCCACTTTCTCATCATTTCAAAAACAACTTTAAATCATTTCATTGATATAACAAATATTCAAACTTAATCAAATGAATATCCTTTCTTTTAAGCCAAACTATTAATATTAACATAATGAAAGATAAAATCCATTGTAACCATAACCTAATACCAATTACAACTATAATATGAACCAAAGCTATTAAAATATCCCCACCTCAAAATGAGTTTTGTCCCCAAAACTCTAAGCAACTAACCAAATAATCCTTATAGAAATAGGAGTATATACATTCACATACACAAATTGTTACATGGATAGATACCATGTAATATCACACAAATATCAAAGCATAACCAAAGTTACTTTAAAAGCGTTATTACTCTCTAGACATTTCAAAATTGTCTCATTATAAAACCAACGAGCATTAATGTAATTTTTTAATAAAACATTCAAGATATAAACGCTAATTACTATAATCTAATAATAATTACAACTCCATTAATAAACGTAAACTATTATACTCTTCCCCCTTGAATAAGTTTCTCCTCAAAACTTAATCTTACTTTACTCTCATAAAGACCAATAACTTCACAATTGTTTTCCCATACACGATTCTCGCGCGTAGTGTATCCTATAGCTACCTAAACATATAGTTAACATGTATATACTATAATTATGCATAAACACATATACGAATACACGTTAATATCAAATCACATTGAATAACAAACACCAAATGAATCACATACACACACAACAACAAGGCAAGCGCGAACTCTCAACGGCTTGGTTTATTTTACTCCCAACTTTTATTCTACTCATTTCTAAACTTATTTAACTCTTACGCTTGGATATGGAGATCCTTGCGTACCTAAAAACAATCCAGCTCTGATACCATTTGTAACAACCCGGATCTACGACCAACCTAATTAAGACCTAAATGCAGCGGAAAACCTAATCCAGGTTATTACCATCACACTCACCACGAGTGTGGAGCTCAACAACCTTGACTTTTTAGAACTTTTATACTCTAATGACTACATTAATACCATTAACTATAATAAACTATATTAAGTGATCCTAAAACACTTTAAACAACTAGATTTGTTATTAAAAATTCTACTGAAAATCCGGCAGAGTTCCATTTGTAAAACGGACCGCCTAAAACTTAATTTAGGACTCGCGTCCACTTATAAACCTGTATCCCAAAATCCAGCAACCAAAACCAGTCTAGACTTTACAACTCAAATCTTTCTTAATTTAATTACAATTTAACTATTAGTTGTACTATTACAAAGTCGATCGTCCTCGCCGCAATACAAACAGTAGGGATAAGACATTCGAGTCTTCTTCAACAATACTACCTTCATGTACCTGCATATACCGGCACGTAGTATCAGCCAAACTGGCTGAGCAAGATTTCATACTGAAAAGCCAAACATATATGCAAGTAGGATATATAAATATATATCCTACAAATCAGTTTCTTTCAAAACCAAATAATAAGTAACTTTATAAAACCTTTTCCGTATTTCTTTTTATAAAACAAAAACCGTTCTTTTCTGTTTCTAAATCAAATCCTTTCTATTACTTTTCTGCAAATCAAATCCTTTCTTTTTCTCTTTTTCAAATCTTTCCTTTTTCCTTTTCATACCCAATCCTTTCTTTCCTTTTTCTTTCACGAAGAAAGATTCATAAATCTAGGGAATGGAACGAACTTTCCTTACCTTTGGGCTAGCTAGGCCCTCCGGATAACTATAGACAAAGACCCCTAGTGTGCACACCCTACATACGGCCAAACCGCAGCAGAAGATCAAAGTCTTGAGGTACTGATCAACGTACCCCCACAACTATTCTATTCTGTATCTGTAAAGCTGAGACAAACTCGACCAAGTTCCAATTCCTTGAGATACCACTTAGGTAATCCCCACAACTTTGAAAACATAAAACTATTCTCGTGAGATACCACATAGGCAATCCCATTAACTTTCAAACATAAAAATTATTCAAAATATCTTTCTATAATCTTTCCTTTAGTTGCGGTTCGGAAACCAACTTTCTATATTTGGAGGAAGATCCTCCCATTCAATCCATTCTCAACAAAACCGAGATAAAAAGCCTTTCAAAAACACTTCTTGTAAACTATAAAAGTTCCTTTCGAGATAAACTTCTATCTTTTAAATCATACTCAACCAAAATGAGTTAAAAACCTTTATGAAACTCTTCTCGTAACTATATAAGTTTTAATAGGAAATCTTACCTTTTAAACTTTACTTGTAAACTTATAGAACATTTAAACGAGAAATCTTACCTTGTTAAACTTTTCTCGTAAACTATTAAAGGTTCGAGTAGGAATCTTACCTTTTTCGAATCACGCAACCAACTACCTCCGTCTCAGTGAAACCGAAAGCTACAATATAACATGTATGTACTTCGTAAATACTAAAAGACTTGGATATAACTAACTTTAGTTCATAAAACAATCAATCTTCCCTAATTGCACATGAAACATCAAAGAACACCATCCATATAAATGACTTTCATGTTCAAACGTGAACTTCCATTTAACATTAACAACCAACTAACTAAAACCTTTACCGAAACTAATTAAAATCATCTTACTTTATATAAAATTAACATTTAAGAATCATATATTCATTTGGATACCCGAAATTTTAATATGAACCAATCATATGAAAACATAGAGTTTTGAAATCAACTATATAAAATACAGAATTTGGGCAGAAACTTAAAATGAGCATAACTCCCTCCTAAGAAGTCCAAATCAAGCTATTCTTGAGCCTATCTTGAGTAAAATTTCAATACGAACAAGTTTTGTGAAATAGTATTTTTGCTAAAAATGGCTAGAAATTACCGAAAAACACATTTTACGAAACTGACAAAATTTCTTACGAATTCAAGCTAATTTCAATCCATCCAATAACAAGTTTAATAATCAAACTAGTAACATAAACGAACTATTAAACACCTAATTAAACCTCCTACTCAATCGATTCATACACAAAACCTTCAAACCAAAAACCCCCAATTCAACTTCAATCTACAAACCCTAATTTTATAAACTTGAAGAAAACTGAAATTAAACTACAAATTCAACTTACCCACTACTATGGAAGATTAGGCATGAACAAAGCTTCAAAAATTGCTCCCAAAAACGTGCCTTAACCCCCAAAAACGAACTAGAGAACCGAGCTCCTTGCTCCCTCTCTTCGCGCCGCTGCTCATGCCCGAGCATCACCGGTGCCCTTGCGCGCTATTGGCCGCTTTGGGTCGCCGGAGTCTCACCGCCTCCCTTTTTCCCTTTCCTCTTCTTTCTCTTCATGGTTCTCTTCTCCATTGAACTCCCTCTATGTTTTGCTCTCCTCCTTTCCTTTCCTCCTTTCCTTTCCTCTGTTTCACGTCATTTCATTTGTTTTGTTCCCATTTTGTTTTTTTTTTTGTTTTTTTGTTTTTTTCCTTCTATTCAACCTTCCCTATTTAACTATTTTGCAATTACCTTTAAATCTCTCTCCTTTTATATATATCTTAATATATCTACTTATCTTTTTAAAACATAAATTAAATAATGATACAAATTTATATAAAACAACAATAACCAATACTCGTTAAAAGAATTAAACTCCATATTTCTTGAAGTCATTTCATTAAACCGTCAAAATAATTAACTAAAGTAATGTAATTAGCTTTTCAATAACTCTATAATCAAATCTAATTTATTTTAAATAAACTTGAGGACTATTAATATATAATCAGACTAATAAATCATACTTAGCTATTAATAAAATACTCTTTAAAAATAGGGGTATTACAGTATACCACCTCACAAAAAGTTTCGTCCTCGAAACTTAAAATAGATACAGAAATAATATCAACCAATTTATCAAAATCAAAATCCAAACTTTCAAAACTAAGAGCTTTGAACTTTACAATTAAGAGTCAAGCCCGCATTCCGCCATCATCTTTGTGTCTCGCTTCAACCTGATGCCTAGGTTCATCAAGGAGCAAAAACTACAAAGGGGCAAACTAGTTGGCATTGAACTCTAATCATTCCACTTCGAGAGATCCCGTTTCAAAACATATCAATTCATTTCTAAACCAAACCAAACTCTTTAATACTCCACTTTGAAGTAAATAATTCCACTTTCTCATCATTTCAAAAACAACTTTAAATCATTTCATTGATATAACAAATATTCAAACTTAATCAAATGAATATCCTTTCTTTTAAGCCAAACTATTAATATTAACATAATGAAAGATAAAATCCATTGTAACCATAACCTAATACCAATTACAACTATAATATGAACCAAAGCTATTAAAATATCCCCACCTCAAAATGAGTTTTGTCCCCAAAACTCTAAGCAACTAACCAAATAATCCTTATAGAAATAGGAGTATATACATTCACATACACAAATTGTTACATGGATAGATACCATGTAATATCACACAAATATCAAAGCATAACCAAAGTTACTTTAAAAGCGTTATTACTCTCTAGACATTTCAAAATTGTCTCATTATAAAACCAACGAGCATTAATGTAATTTTTTAATAAAACATTCAAGATATAAACGCTAATTACTATAATCTAATAATAATTACAACTCCATTAATAAACGTAAACTATTATACTCTTCCCCCTTGAATAAGTTTCTCCTCAAAACTTAATCTTACTTTACTCTCATAAAGACCAATAACTTCACAATTGTTTTCCCATACACGATTCTCGCGCGTAGTGTATCCTATAGCTACCTAAACATATAGTTAACATGTATATACTATAATTATGCATAAACACATATACGAATACACGTTAATATCAAATCACATTGAATAACAAACACCAAATGAATCACATACACACACAACAACAAGGCAAGCGCGAACTCTCAACGGCTTGGTTTATTTTACTCCCAACTTTTATTCTACTCATTTCTAAACTTATTTAACTCTTACGCTTGGATATGGAGATCCTTGCGTACCTAAAAACAATCCAGCTCTGATACCATTTGTAACAACCCGGATCTACGACCAACCTAATTAAGACCTAAATGCAGCGGAAAACCTAATCCAGGTTATTACCATCACACTCACCACGAGTGTGGAGCTCAACAACCTTGACTTTTTAGAACTTTTATACTCTAATGACTACATTAATACCATTAACTATAATAAACTATATTAAGTGATCCTAAAACACTTTAAACAACTAGATTTGTTATTAAAAATTCTACTGAAAATCCGGCAGAGTTCCATTTGTAAAACGGACCGCCTAAAACTTAATTTAGGACTCGCGTCCACTTATAAACCTGTATCCCAAAATCCAGCAACCAAAACCAGTCTAGACTTTACAACTCAAATCTTTCTTAATTTAATTACAATTTAACTATTAGTTGTACTATTACAAAGTCGATCGTCCTCGCCGCAATACAAACAGTAGGGATAAGACATTCGAGTCTTCTTCAACAATACTACCTTCATGTACCTGCATATACCGGCACGTAGTATCAGCCAAACTGGCTGAGCAAGATTTCATACTGAAAAGCCAAACATATATGCAAGTAGGATATATAAATATATATCCTACAAATCAGTTTCTTTCAAAACCAAATAATAAGTAACTTTATAAAACCTTTTCCGTATTTCTTTTTATAAAACAAAAACCGTTCTTTTCTGTTTCTAAATCAAATCCTTTCTATTACTTTTCTGCAAATCAAATCCTTTCTTTTTCTCTTTTTCAAATCTTTCCTTTTTCCTTTTCATACCCAATCCTTTCTTTCCTTTTTCTTTCACGAAGAAAGATTCATAAATCTAGGGAATGGAACGAACTTTCCTTACCTTTGGGCTAGCTAGGCCCTCCGGATAACTATAGACAAAGACCCCTAGTGTGCACACCCTACATACGGCCAAACCGCAGCAGAAGATCAAAGTCTTGAGGTACTGATCAACGTACCCCCACAACTATTCTATTCTGTATCTGTAAAGCTGAGACAAACTCGACCAAGTTCCAATTCCTTGAGATACCACTTAGGTAATCCCCACAACTTTGAAAACATAAAACTATTCTCGTGAGATACCACATAGGCAATCCCATTAACTTTCAAACATAAAAATTATTCAAAATATCTTTCTATAATCTTTCCTTTAGTTGCGGTTCGGAAACCAACTTTCTATATTTGGAGGAAGATCCTCCCATTCAATCCATTCTCAACAAAACCGAGATAAAAAGCCTTTCAAAAACACTTCTTGTAAACTATAAAAGTTCCTTTCGAGATAAACTTCTATCTTTTAAATCATACTCAACCAAAATGAGTTAAAAACCTTTATGAAACTCTTCTCGTAACTATATAAGTTTTAATAGGAAATCTTACCTTTTAAACTTTACTTGTAAACTTATAGAACATTTAAACGAGAAATCTTACCTTGTTAAACTTTTCTCGTAAACTATTAAAGGTTCGAGTAGGAATCTTACCTTTTTCGAATCACGCAACCAACTACCTCCGTCTCAGTGAAACCGAAAGCTACAATATAACATGTATGTACTTCGTAAATACTAAAAGACTTGGATATAACTAACTTTAGTTCATAAAACAATCAATCTTCCCTAATTGCACATGAAACATCAAAGAACACCATCCATATAAATGACTTTCATGTTCAAACGTGAACTTCCATTTAACATTAACAACCAACTAACTAAAACCTTTACCGAAACTAATTAAAATCATCTTACTTTATATAAAATTAACATTTAAGAATCATATATTCATTTGGATACCCGAAATTTTAATATGAACCAATCATATGAAAACATAGAGTTTTGAAATCAACTATATAAAATACAGAATTTGGGCAGAAACTTAAAATGAGCATAACTCCCTCCTAAGAAGTCCAAATCAAGCTATTCTTGAGCCTATCTTGAGTAAAATTTCAATACGAACAAGTTTTGTGAAATAGTATTTTTGCTAAAAATGGCTAGAAATTACCGAAAAACACATTTTACGAAACTGACAAAATTTCTTACGAATTCAAGCTAATTTCAATCCATCCAATAACAAGTTTAATAATCAAACTAGTAACATAAACGAACTATTAAACACCTAATTAAACCTCCTACTCAATCGATTCATACACAAAACCTTCAAACCAAAAACCCCCAATTCAACTTCAATCTACAAACCCTAATTTTATAAACTTGAAGAAAACTGAAATTAAACTACAAATTCAACTTACCCACTACTATGGAAGATTAGGCATGAACAAAGCTTCAAAAATTGCTCCCAAAAACGTGCCTTAACCCCCAAAAACGAACTAGAGAACCGAGCTCCTTGCTCCCTCTCTTCGCGCCGCTGCTCATGCCCGAGCATCACCGGTGCCCTTGCGCGCTATTGGCCGCTTTGGGTCGCCGGAGTCTCACCGCCTCCCTTTTTCCCTTTCCTCTTCTTTCTCTTCATGGTTCTCTTCTCCATTGAACTCCCTCTATGTTTTGCTCTCCTCCTTTCCTTTCCTCCTTTCCTTTCCTCTGTTTCACGTCATTTCATTTGTTTTGTTCCCATTTTGTTTTTTTTTTGTTTTTTTGTTTTTTTCCTTCTATTCAACCTTCCCTATTTAACTATTTTGCAATTACCTTTAAATCTCTCTCCTTTTATATATATCTTAATATATCTACTTATCTTTTTAAAACATAAATTAAATAATGATACAAATTTATATAAAACAACAATAACCAATACTCGTTAAAAGAATTAAACTCCATATTTCTTGAAGTCATTTCATTAAACCGTCAAAATAATTAACTAAAGTAATGTAATTAGCTTTTCAATAACTCTATAATCAAATCTAATTTATTTTAAATAAACTTGAGGACTATTAATATATAATCAGACTAATAAATCATACTTAGCTATTAATAAAATACTCTTTAAAAATAGGGGTATTACAGTATACCACCCTCACAAAAAGTTTCGTCCTCGAAACTTAAAATAGATACAGAAATAATATCAACCAATTTATCAAAATCAAAATCCAAACTTTCAAAACTAAGAGCTTTGAACTTTACAATTAAGAGTCAAGCCCGCATTCCGCCATCATCTTTGTGTCTCGCTTCAACCTGATGCCTAGGTTCATCAAGGAGCAAAAACTACAAAGGGGCAAACTAGTTGGCATTGAACTCTAATCATTCCACTTCGAGAGATCCCGTTTCAAAACATATCAATTCATTTCTAAACCAAACCAAACTCTTTAATACTCCACTTTGAAGTAAATAATTCCACTTTCTCATCATTTCAAAAACAACTTTAAATCATTTCATTGATATAACAAATATTCAAACTTAATCAAATGAATATCCTTTCTTTTAAGCCAAACTATTAATATTAACATAATGAAAGATAAAATCCATTGTAACCATAACCTAATACCAATTACAACTATAATATGAACCAAAGCTATTAAAATATCCCCACCTCAAAATGAGTTTTGTCCCCAAAACTCTAAGCAACTAACCAAATAATCCTTATAGAAATAGGAGTATATACATTCACATACACAAATTGTTACATGGATAGATACCATGTAATATCACACAAATATCAAAGCATAACCAAAGTTACTTTAAAAGCGTTATTACTCTCTAGACATTTCAAAATTGTCTCATTATAAAACCAACGAGCATTAATGTAATTTTTTAATAAAACATTCAAGATATAAACGCTAATTACTATAATCTAATAATAATTACAACTCCATTAATAAACGTAAACTATTATACTCTTCCCCCTTGAATAAGTTTCTCCTCAAAACTTAATCTTACTTTACTCTCATAAAGACCAATAACTTCACAATTGTTTTCCCATACACGATTCTCGCGCGTAGTGTATCCTATAGCTACCTAAACATATAGTTAACATGTATATACTATAATTATGCATAAACACATATACGAATACACGTTAATATCAAATCACATTGAATAACAAACACCAAATGAATCACATACACACACAACAACAAGGCAAGCGCGAACTCTCAACGGCTTGGTTTATTTTACTCCCAACTTTTATTCTACTCATTTCTAAACTTATTTAACTCTTACGCTTGGATATGGAGATCCTTGCGTACCTAAAAACAATCCAGCTCTGATACCATTTGTAACAACCGGGATCTACGACCAACCTAATTAAGACCTAAATGCAGCGGAAAACCTAATCCAGGTTATTACCATCACACTCACCACGAGTGTGGAGCTCAACAACCTTGACTTTTTAGAACTTTTATACTCTAATGACTACATTAATACCATTAACTATAATAAACTATATTAAGTGATCCTAAAACACTTTAAACAACTAGATTTGTTATTAAAAATTCTACTGAAAATCCGGCAGAGTTCCATTTGTAAAACGGACCGCCTAAAACTTAATTTAGGACTCGCGTCCACTTATAAACCTGTATCCCAAAATCCAGCAACCAAAACCAGTCTAGACTTTACAACTCAAATCTTTCTTAATTTAATTACAATTTAACTATTAGTTGTACTATTACAAAGTCGATCGTCCTCGCCGCAATACAAACAGTAGGGATAAGACATTCGAGTCTTCTTCAACAATACTACCTTCATGTACCTGCATATACCGGCACGTAGTATCAGCCAAACTGGCTGAGCAAGATTTCATACTGAAAAGCCAAACATATATGCAAGTAGGATATATAAATATATATCCTACAAATCAGTTTCTTTCAAAACCAAATAATAAGTAACTTTATAAAACCTTTTCCGTATTTCTTTTTATAAAACAAAAACCGTTCTTTTCTGTTTCTAAATCAAATCCTTTCTATTACTTTTCTGCAAATCAAATCCTTTCTTTTTCTCTTTTTCAAATCTTTCCTTTTTCCTTTTCATACCCAATCCTTTCTTTCCTTTTTCTTTCACGAAGAAAGATTCATAAATCTAGGGAATGGAACGAACTTTCCTTACCTTTGGGCTAGCTAGGCCCTCCGGATAACTATAGACAAAGACCCCTAGTGTGCACACCCTACATACGGCCAAACCGCAGCAGAAGATCAAAGTCTTGAGGTACTGATCAACGTACCCCCACAACTATTCTATTCTGTATCTGTAAAGCTGAGACAAACTCGACCAAGTTCCAATTCCTTGAGATACCACTTAGGTAATCCCCACAACTTTGAAAACATAAAACTATTCTCGTGAGATACCACATAGGCAATCCCATTAACTTTCAAACATAAAAATTATTCAAAATATCTTTCTATAATCTTTCCTTTAGTTGCGGTTCGGAAACCAACTTTCTATATTTGGAGGAAGATCCTCCCATTCAATCCATTCTCAACAAAACCGAGATAAAAAGCCTTTCAAAAACACTTCTTGTAAACTATAAAAGTTCCTTTCGAGATAAACTTCTATCTTTTAAATCATACTCAACCAAAATGAGTTAAAAACCTTTATGAAACTCTTCTCGTAACTATATAAGTTTTAATAGGAAATCTTACCTTTTAAACTTTACTTGTAAACTTATAGAACATTTAAACGAGAAATCTTACCTTGTTAAACTTTTCTCGTAAACTATTAAAGGTTCGAGTAGGAATCTTACCTTTTTCGAATCACGCAACCAACTACCTCCGTCTCAGTGAAACCGAAAGCTACAATATAACATGTATGTACTTCGTAAATACTAAAAGACTTGGATATAACTAACTTTAGTTCATAAAACAATCAATCTTCCCTAATTGCACATGAAACATCAAAGAACACCATCCATATAAATGACTTTCATGTTCAAACGTGAACTTCCATTTAACATTAACAACCAACTAACTAAAACCTTTACCGAAACTAATTAAAATCATCTTACTTTATATAAAATTAACATTTAAGAATCATATATTCATTTGGATACCCGAAATTTTAATATGAACCAATCATATGAAAACATAGAGTTTTGAAATCAACTATATAAAATACAGAATTTGGGCAGAAACTTAAAATGAGCATAACTCCCTCCTAAGAAGTCCAAATCAAGCTATTCTTGAGCCTATCTTGAGTAAAATTTCAATACGAACAAGTTTTGTGAAATAGTATTTTTGCTAAAAATGGCTAGAAATTACCGAAAAACACATTTTACGAAACTGACAAAATTTCTTACGAATTCAAGCTAATTTCAATCCATCCAATAACAAGTTTAATAATCAAACTAGTAACATAAACGAACTATTAAACACCTAATTAAACCTCCTACTCAATCGATTCATACACAAAACCTTCAAACCAAAAACCCCCAATTCAACTTCAATCTACAAACCCTAATTTTATAAACTTGAAGAAAACTGAAATTAAACTACAAATTCAACTTACCCACTACTATGGAAGATTAGGCATGAACAAAGCTTCAAAAATTGCTCCCAAAAACGTGCCTTAACCCCCAAAAACGAACTAGAGAACCGAGCTCCTTGCTCCTCTCTTCGCGCCGCTGCTCATGCCCGAGCATCACCGGTGCCCTTGCGCGCTATTGGCCGCTTTGGGTCGCCGGAGTCTCACCGCCTCCCTTTTTCCCTTTCCTCTTCTTTCTCTTCATGGTTCTCTTCTCCATTGAACTCCCTCTATGTTTTGCTCTCCTCCTTTCCTTTCCTCCTTTCCTTTCCTCTGTTTCACGTCATTTCATTTGTTTTGTTCCCATTTTGTTTTTTTTTTTGTTTTTTTGTTTTTTTCCTTCTATTCAACCTTCCCTATTTAACTATTTTGCAATTACCTTTAAATCTCTCTCCTTTTATATATATCTTAATATATCTACTTATCTTTTTAAAACATAAATTAAATAATGATACAAATTTATATAAAACAACAATAACCAATACTCGTTAAAAGAATTAAACTCCATATTTCTTGAAGTCATTTCATTAAACCGTCAAAATAATTAACTAAAGTAATGTAATTAGCTTTTCAATAACTCTATAATCAAATCTAATTTATTTTAAATAAACTTGAGGACTATTAATATATAATCAGACTAATAAATCATACTTAGCTATTAATAAAATACTCTTTAAAAATAGGGGTATTACAGTATACCACCCTCACAAAAAGTTTCGTCCTCGAAACTTAAAATAGATACAGAAATAATATCAACCAATTTATCAAAATCAAAATCCAAACTTTCAAAACTAAGAGCTTTGAACTTTACAATTAAGAGTCAAGCCCGCATTCCGCCATCATCTTTGTGTCTCGCTTCAACCTGATGCCTAGGTTCATCAAGGAGCAAAAACTACAAAGGGGCAAACTAGTTGGCATTGAACTCTAATCATTCCACTTCGAGAGATCCCGTTTCAAAACATATCAATTCATTTCTAAACCAAACCAAACTCTTTAATACTCCACTTTGAAGTAAATAATTCCACTTTCTCATCATTTCAAAAACAACTTTAAATCATTTCATTGATATAACAAATATTCAAACTTAATCAAATGAATATCCTTTCTTTTAAGCCAAACTATTAATATTAACATAATGAAAGATAAAATCCATTGTAACCATAACCTAATACCAATTACAACTATAATATGAACCAAAGCTATTAAAATATCCCCACCTCAAAATGAGTTTTGTCCCCAAAACTCTAAGCAACTAACCAAATAATCCTTATAGAAATAGGAGTATATACATTCACATACACAAATTGTTACATGGATAGATACCATGTAATATCACACAAATATCAAAGCATAACCAAAGTTACTTTAAAAGCGTTATTACTCTCTAGACATTTCAAAATTGTCTCATTATAAAACCAACGAGCATTAATGTAATTTTTTAATAAAACATTCAAGATATAAACGCTAATTACTATAATCTAATAATAATTACAACTCCATTAATAAACGTAAACTATTATACTCTTCCCCCTTGAATAAGTTTCTCCTCAAAACTTAATCTTACTTTACTCTCATAAAGACCAATAACTTCACAATTGTTTTCCCATACACGATTCTCGCGCGTAGTGTATCCTATAGCTACCTAAACATATAGTTAACATGTATATACTATAATTATGCATAAACACATATACGAATACACGTTAATATCAAATCACATTGAATAACAAACACCAAATGAATCACATACACACACAACAACAAGGCAAGCGCGAACTCTCAACGGCTTGGTTTATTTTACTCCCAACTTTTATTCTACTCATTTCTAAACTTATTTAACTCTTACGCTTGGATATGGAGATCCTTGCGTACCTAAAAACAATCCAGCTCTGATACCATTTGTAACAACCCGGATCTACGACCAACCTAATTAAGACCTAAATGCAGCGGAAAACCTAATCCAGGTTATTACCATCACACTCACCACGAGTGTGGAGCTCAACAACCTTGACTTTTTAGAACTTTTATACTCTAATGACTACATTAATACCATTAACTATAATAAACTATATTAAGTGATCCTAAAACACTTTAAACAACTAGATTTGTTATTAAAAATTCTACTGAAAATCCGGCAGAGTTCCATTTGTAAAACGGACCGCCTAAAACTTAATTTAGGACTCGCGTCCACTTATAAACCTGTATCCCAAAATCCAGCAACCAAAACCAGTCTAGACTTTACAACTCAAATCTTTCTTAATTTAATTACAATTTAACTATTAGTTGTACTATTACAAAGTCGATCGTCCTCGCCGCAATACAAACAGTAGGGATAAGACATTCGAGTCTTCTTCAACAATACTACCTTCATGTACCTGCATATACCGGCACGTAGTATCAGCCAAACTGGCTGAGCAAGATTTCATACTGAAAAGCCAAACATATATGCAAGTAGGATATATAAATATATATCCTACAAATCAGTTTCTTTCAAAACCAAATAATAAGTAACTTTATAAAACCTTTTCCGTATTTCTTTTTATAAAACAAAAACCGTTCTTTTCTGTTTCTAAATCAAATCCTTTCTATTACTTTTCTGCAAATCAAATCCTTTCTTTTTCTCTTTTTCAAATCTTTCCTTTTTCCTTTTCATACCCAATCCTTTCTTTCCTTTTTCTTTCACGAAGAAAGATTCATAAATCTAGGGAATGGAACGAACTTTCCTTACCTTTGGGCTAGCTAGGCCCTCCGGATAACTATAGACAAAGACCCCTAGTGTGCACACCCTACATACGGCCAAACCGCAGCAGAAGATCAAAGTCTTGAGGTACTGATCAACGTACCCCCACAACTATTCTATTCTGTATCTGTAAAGCTGAGACAAACTCGACCAAGTTCCAATTCCTTGAGATACCACTTAGGTAATCCCCACAACTTTGAAAACATAAAACTATTCTCGTGAGATACCACATAGGCAATCCCATTAACTTTCAAACATAAAAATTATTCAAAATATCTTTCTATAATCTTTCCTTTAGTTGCGGTTCGGAAACCAACTTTCTATATTTGGAGGAAGATCCTCCCATTCAATCCATTCTCAACAAAACCGAGATAAAAAGCCTTTCAAAAACACTTCTTGTAAACTATAAAAGTTCCTTTCGAGATAAACTTCTATCTTTTAAATCATACTCAACCAAAATGAGTTAAAAACCTTTATGAAACTCTTCTCGTAACTATATAAGTTTTAATAGGAAATCTTACCTTTTAAACTTTACTTGTAAACTTATAGAACATTTAAACGAGAAATCTTACCTTGTTAAACTTTTCTCGTAAACTATTAAAGGTTCGAGTAGGAATCTTACCTTTTTCGAATCACGCAACCAACTACCTCCGTCTCAGTGAAACCGAAAGCTACAATATAACATGTATGTACTTCGTAAATACTAAAAGACTTGGATATAACTAACTTTAGTTCATAAAACAATCAATCTTCCCTAATTGCACATGAAACATCAAAGAACACCATCCATATAAATGACTTTCATGTTCAAACGTGAACTTCCATTTAACATTAACAACCAACTAACTAAAACCTTTACCGAAACTAATTAAAATCATCTTACTTTATATAAAATTAACATTTAAGAATCATATATTCATTTGGATACCCGAAATTTTAATATGAACCAATCATATGAAAACATAGAGTTTTGAAATCAACTATATAAAATACAGAATTTGGGCAGAAACTTAAAATGAGCATAACTCCCTCCTAAGAAGTCCAAATCAAGCTATTCTTGAGCCTATCTTGAGTAAAATTTCAATACGAACAAGTTTTGTGAAATAGTATTTTTGCTAAAAATGGCTAGAAATTACCGAAAAACACATTTTACGAAACTGACAAAATTTCTTACGAATTCAAGCTAATTTCAATCCATCCAATAACAAGTTTAATAATCAAACTAGTAACATAAACGAACTATTAAACACCTAATTAAACCTCCTACTCAATCGATTCATACACAAAACCTTCAAACCAAAAACCCCCAATTCAACTTCAATCTACAAACCCTAATTTTATAAACTTGAAGAAAACTGAAATTAAACTACAAATTCAACTTACCCACTACTATGGAAGATTAGGCATGAACAAAGCTTCAAAAATTGCTCCCAAAAACGTGCCTTAACCCCCAAAAACGAACTAGAGAACCGAGCTCCTTGCTCCCTCTCTTCGCGCCGCTGCTCATGCCCGAGCATCACCGGTGCCCTTGCGCGCTATTGGCCGCTTTGGGTCGCCGGAGTCTCACCGCCTCCCTTTTTCCCTTTCCTCTTCTTTCTCTTCATGGTTCTCTTCTCCATTGAACTCCCTCTATGTTTTGCTCTCCTCCTTTCCTTTCCTCCTTTCCTTTCCTCTGTTTCACGTCATTTCATTTGTTTTGTTCCCATTTTGTTTTTTTTTTGTTTTTTTGTTTTTTTCCTTCTATTCAACCTTCCCTATTTAACTATTTTGCAATTACCTTTAAATCTCTCTCCTTTTATATATATCTTAATATATCTACTTATCTTTTTAAAACATAAATTAAATAATGATACAAATTTATATAAAACAACAATAACCAATACTCGTTAAAAGAATTAAACTCCATATTTCTTGAAGTCATTTCATTAAACCGTCAAAATAATTAACTAAAGTAATGTAATTAGCTTTTCAATAACTCTATAATCAAATCTAATTTATTTTAAATAAACTTGAGGACTATTAATATATAATCAGACTAATAAATCATACTTAGCTATTAATAAAATACTCTTTAAAAATAGGGGTATTACAGTATACCACCCTCACAAAAAGTTTCGTCCTCGAAACTTAAAATAGATACAGAAATAATATCAACCAATTTATCAAAATCAAAATCCAAACTTTCAAAACTAAGAGCTTTGAACTTTACAATTAAGAGTCAAGCCCGCATTCCGCCATCATCTTTGTGTCTCGCTTCAACCTGATGCCTAGGTTCATCAAGGAGCAAAAACTACAAAGGGGCAAACTAGTTGGCATTGAACTCTAATCATTCCACTTCGAGAGATCCCGTTTCAAAACATATCAATTCATTTCTAAACCAAACCAAACTCTTTAATACTCCACTTTGAAGTAAATAATTCCACTTTCTCATCATTTCAAAAACAACTTTAAATCATTTCATTGATATAACAAATATTCAAACTTAATCAAATGAATATCCTTTCTTTTAAGCCAAACTATTAATATTAACATAATGAAAGATAAAATCCATTGTAACCATAACCTAATACCAATTACAACTATAATATGAACCAAAGCTATTAAAATATCCCCACCTCAAAATGAGTTTTGTCCCCAAAACTCTAAGCAACTAACCAAATAATCCTTATAGAAATAGGAGTATATACATTCACATACACAAATTGTTACATGGATAGATACCATGTAATATCACACAAATATCAAAGCATAACCAAAGTTACTTTAAAAGCGTTATTACTCTCTAGACATTTCAAAATTGTCTCATTATAAAACCAACGAGCATTAATGTAATTTTTTAATAAAACATTCAAGATATAAACGCTAATTACTATAATCTAATAATAATTACAACTCCATTAATAAACGTAAACTATTATACTCTTCCCCCTTGAATAAGTTTCTCCTCAAAACTTAATCTTACTTTACTCTCATAAAGACCAATAACTTCACAATTGTTTTCCCATACACGATTCTCGCGCGTAGTGTATCCTATAGCTACCTAAACATATAGTTAACATGTATATACTATAATTATGCATAAACACATATACGAATACACGTTAATATCAAATCACATTGAATAACAAACACCAAATGAATCACATACACACACAACAACAAGGCAAGCGCGAACTCTCAACGGCTTGGTTTATTTTACTCCCAACTTTTATTCTACTCATTTCTAAACTTATTTAACTCTTACGCTTGGATATGGAGATCCTTGCGTACCTAAAAACAATCCAGCTCTGATACCATTTGTAACAACCCGGATCTACGACCAACCTAATTAAGACCTAAATGCAGCGGAAAACCTAATCCAGGTTATTACCATCACACTCACCACGAGTGTGGAGCTCAACAACCTTGACTTTTTAGAACTTTTATACTCTAATGACTACATTAATACCATTAACTATAATAAACTATATTAAGTGATCCTAAAACACTTTAAACAACTAGATTTGTTATTAAAAATTCTACTGAAAATCCGGCAGAGTTCCATTTGTAAAACGGACCGCCAAAAACTTAATTTAGGACTCGCGTCCACTTATAAACCTGTATCCCAAAATCCAGCAACCAAAACCAGTCTAGACTTTACAACTCAAATCTTTCTTAATTTAATTACAATTTAACTATTAGTTGTACTATTACAAAGTCGATCGTCCTCGCCGCAATACAAACAGTAGGGATAAGACATTCAAGTCTTCTTCAACAATACTACCTTCATGTACCTGCATATACCGGCACGTAGTATCAGCCAAACTGGCTGAGCAAGATTTCATACTGAAAAGCCAAACATATATGCAAGTAGGATATATAAATATATATCCTACAAA
This sequence comes from Patellifolia procumbens, assembly GCA_947645195.1. Lineage (NCBI taxonomy): Eukaryota > Viridiplantae > Streptophyta > Magnoliopsida > Caryophyllales > Amaranthaceae > Patellifolia > Patellifolia procumbens. Next base: position 254,070 of record CANSGD010000139.1, read on the forward strand.
TCAGTTTCTTTCAAAACCAAATAATAAGTAACTTTATAAAACCTTTTCCGTATTTCTTTTTATAAAACAAAAACCGTTCTTTTCTGTTTCTAAATCAAATCCTTTCTATTACTTTTCTGCAAATCAAATCCTTTCTTTTTCTCTTTTTCAAATCTTTCCTTTTTCCTTTTCATACCCAATCCTTTCTTTCCTTTTTCTTTCACGAAGAAAGATTCATAAATCTAGGGAATGGAACGAACTTTCCTTACCTTTGGGCTAGCTAGGCCCTCCGGATAACTATAGACAAAGACCCCTAGTGTGCACACCCTACATACGGCCAAACCGCAGCAGAAGATCAAAGTCTTGAGGTACTGATCAACGTACCCCCACAACTATTCTATTCTGTATCTGTAAAGCTGAGACAAACTCGACCAAGTTCCAATTCCTTGAGATACCACTTAGGTAATCCCCACAACTTTGAAAACATAAAACTATTCTCGTGAGATACCACATAGGCAATCCCATTAACTTTCAAACATAAAAATTATTCAAAATATCTTTCTATAATCTTTCCTTTAGTTGCGGTTCGGAAACCAACTTTCTATATTTGGAGGAAGATCCTCCCATTCAATCCATTCTCAACAAAACCGAGATAAAAAGCCTTTCAAAAACACTTCTTGTAAACTATAAAAGTTCCTTTCGAGATAAACTTCTATCTTTTAAATCATACTCAACCAAAATGAGTTAAAAACCTTTATGAAACTCTTCTCGTAACTATATAAGTTTTAATAGGAAATCTTACCTTTTAAACTTTACTTGTAAACTTATAGAACATTTAAACGAGAAATCTTACCTTGTTAAACTTTTCTCGTAAACTATTAAAGGTTCGAGTAGGAATCTTACCTTTTTCGAATCACGCAACCAACTACCTCCGTCTCAGTGAAACCGAAAGCTACAATATAACATGTATGTACTTCGTAAATACTAAAAGACTTGGATATAACTAACTTTAGTTCATAAAACAATCAATCTTCCCTAATTGCACATGAAACATCAAAGAACACCATCCATATAAATGACTTTCATGTTCAAACGTGAACTTCCATTTAACATTAACAACCAACTAACTAAAACCTTTACCGAAACTAATTAAAATCATCTTACTTTATATAAAATTAACATTTAAGAATCATATATTCATTTGGATACCCGAAAGTTTAATATGAACCAATCATATGAAAACATAGAGTTTTGAAATCAACTATATAAAATACAGAATTTGGGCAGAAACTTAAAATGAGCATAACTCCCTCCTAAGAAGTCCAAATCAAGCTATTCTTGAGCCTATCTTGAGTAAAATTTCAATACGAACAAGTTTTGTGAAATAGTATTTTTGCTAAAAATGGCTAGAAATTACCGAAAAACACATTTTACGAAACTGACAAAATTTCTTACGAATTCAAGCTAATTTCAATCCATCCTAACTCACAATAACAAGTTTAATAATCAAACTAGTAACATAAACGAACTATTAAACACCTAATTAAACCTCCTACTCAATCAATTCATACACAAAACCTTCAAACCAAAAACCCCCAATTCAACTTCAATCTACAAACCCTAATTTTATAAACTTGAAGAAAACTGAAATTAAACTACAAATTCAACTTACCCACTACTATGGAAGATTAGGCATGAACAAAGCTTCAAAAATTGCTCCCAAAAACGAACTAGAGAACCGAGCTCCTTGCTCCCTCTCTTCGCGCCGCTGCTCATGCCCGAGCATCACCGGTGCCCTTGCGCGCTATTGGCCGCTTTGGGTCGCCGGAGTCTCACCGCCTCCCTTTTTCCCTTTCCTCTTCTTTCTCTTCATGGTTCTCTTCTCCATTGAACTCCCTCTATGTTTTTCTCTCCTCCTTTCCTTTCCTCTGTTTCACGTCATTTCATTTGTTTTGTTCCCATTTTGTTTTTTTTTGTTTTTTTTTTTCCCTTCTATTCAACCTTCCCTATTTAACTATTTTGCAATTACCTTTAAATCTATCTCCTTTTATATATATCTTAATATATCTACTTATCTTTTTAAAATATAAATTAAATAATGATACAAATTTATATAAAACAACAATAACCAATACTCGTTAAAAGAATTAAACTCCATATTTCTTGAAGTCATTTCATTAAACCGTCAAAATAATTAACTAAAGTAATGTAATTAACTTTTCAATAACTCTATAATCAAATCTAATTTATTTTAAATAAACTTGAGGACTATTAATATATAATCAGACTAATAAATCATACTTAGCTATTAATAAAATACTCTTTAAAAATAGGGGTATTACAGTATACAAAATAAAACAACAATAACCAATACTCGTTAAAAGAATTAAACTCCATATTTCTTGAAGTCATTTCATTAAACCGTCAAAATAATTAACTAAAGTAATGTAATTAGCTTTTCAATAACTCTATAATCAAATCTAATTTATTTTAAATAAACTTGAGGACTATTAATATATAATCAGACTAATAAATCATACTTAGCTATTAATAAAATACTCTTTAAAAATAGGGGTATTACAACTCAAGTCAAGGTCGCCATAAATACGTGTCGACATCAAGCTGCGGAACAGAATCAGAGGACTTAGTTTATTTTATATAAACTGTAATACATAGAATGTACCCAACACATTATCAATATAAATTTATCTTTGTTACGTTATTTCTTGGTTTATTTATTTAGACTGCGAAATTTGTTGTATACAAATTTTGGTACTCCCGGTGGGACCATCTCTGTCTCTCATCTCTGTTTCGTAAAACAAAAGATCAACTACTGCAAGATCAATGGCCTCAAGGAATAACATTGTTGAGCTCACTAATAACTCTGACGCTTCCCAGCGAAAGACTGTGACGCTGGGTGATTTCATTGCCGACCATACTCTTGGTTTCATTGTTGAGCTCACTAATAACTCTGACGATACCCAGCGAAAGACTGTGACGCTGGGTGATTTCATTGCCGACCATACTCTTGGTTTAAACACAAGAGGAATGAAGAAAGTTGTTGTCGCCACTGCTGCTGCAAGCCTTCGAGCTGCGACAATCCCTACTCGTTAACGCAAATCAGTTAGGCAAACTGTTTCTGAAAATACCATCACGTCTTCTTTTTGCAAAGAGCGTGAAGTGCCAGTGTTTGGCTCTAGCTCTGCAGCTGAATATGACCAACCATCTGCTGCTCCCCTCAAATGGAAGCAAACTTCAACTAAACAGTCAGAGAGATTGGTCGTTCGTACCAGTCCCCTCTTTAGCCCATTTAGGGTCGACGGTGATGCTAAATCCAGTAGTGATTCCTCTGCCTCTTCACCTCTAGACACCCCTTGCATAGAGAAATCATCTCAAATTTCTAAGTCATTCACTGCTGCTATCATGGTGACTTCAACAAAAACTATTGAAGAGCAACTTTCTGAGATGAATAACCTACTCTAGAAATTGATAAAAGATGGAGAGGAAAAGAATCCTCAAATCAAGCTTCAGAATGATCAAATCGGTACCCTGAACAAGAAGCTTGAGAAAAGTTCAATTGATGGATATAAGCATAGTGACAGTGAAAGCGGAAGTGGGCGTGATAAATCTGTGAAGACAACTCTCACATTCCATTGACTGCTAAACAAGTCCAAGATATGATAGCTAACAATGTCAAGGGTCAACTTGGGGAAGGTTCTCAAGGTAGTCAGCGCTATGTGAAACCTTACACCAAGAGAATCGATAGGTTGCGTATGCCTCATGGTTACCAACCCCCCAAGTTTCAGCAATTTGATGGAAAGGGAAGTCCTAAACAACACGTGGCCCACTTTATAGAGACGTGCAATAATGCTAAAACTACAGGTGACTTGCTAGTTAAGTAGTTTGTTTGCTCCCTCAAAGGCATCGCCTTTAACTGGTACACAGACTTATCTCTGGAATCCATTGATAGTTGGGACGAAATGGAGATAGAGTTTCATAATAGGTTTTACAACACTCAACGTGTAGTTAGAATGATTTAGTTAACTAAAACTCATCAATGGAAAGACGAGCCGGTTAATGATTACATCAACCGGTAGCGCGCTCTGAGTCTAGAGTGCAAAGACCGTTTGACTGAAGTATCTGCTGTGGAGATGTGTATACAGGGAATGGACTGGGATCTACTTTATATCTTGCAAGGTATAAAGCCTAGGTATTTCCAAGAGTTGGCTCCTCGAGCTCATGACATGGAGCTCACCATAGCCAATAATCTTGGTAAAAGTCATGCTTCTTATGAAATGAAGAAGGAAAAGAAAGATTTTAAGAAAGGCGACAAATCTTCGAAAAGTTCAACTAAGGAGTCAATGTCGATCACATCCACTTCTAGGCCTGTCAAGATTTCTGGAAAGGCGAGCAATGAAAACAAAAGGAGTTCATCTTCAAGAGAGCTAAGAAGGATAGGCCCACCTTAAAATATTTGCAAGCAAAGAAGTACCCATTCCCGGATTCTGACTTATCTGGAATGCTGGATGACTTGCTCGAGAATAAGGTCATCGAGCTTCCCGAACCTAAACGGCCCGCAGATGTTGGCAAGACTTCTGAACCCAACTACTGTCGATACCATAGGATGGTTAGTCATCCCATCGAGAAGTGCATAACACTTAAAGAAAAAATCATGAAGCTAGCAAAGGATGGGAGAATCGAGTTGGACCTTGATGAAACTGTTGAGACTAATCACGCATCCGCTGTGATAGAATCTCCGTGGCAAGATCAATTTTTGCATTTCGGAAGTTTGGAGCCTGTGATGTGTATGTGGCAAGACCAAGTACCCCAATGGCCAACATGTCACATGTTGAACATGAAACTTTGGTTATCGCCCCTCACGAAGAAGATGACGAAGGGTGGACATCGGTCACAAGAAGGAGGCCTAGAGAGCAAACAAGGCCGCAGTCACAACCTTTACGCCAACAAAAGAAGCAACAAAGAAAGAAGGGCCATAAGTGCTCGAAAGGGAAGAAGAAGGCAAAGAAAAGTGTCAAGACACAAGTCCTTCCCATTGATTTACTTGAACAAGAGTCGTTTACGCCAATAATCTTAGAGGAATTTTTTGCCGAAGATTACTCTAATGTTGTTATTGTCAACAATGTATCCTTTACGGATAATGATCAAGAAGTAATGGACGACAGTGAGGAAGAGAATTCTCTTGTTGAAGAGAGCAAAGTGTCATTCAAACTGACACTTCAACATTCCGGGACTGATCATAGACTCGAAAGTTTTAAATGTGTTAGAGGCCCTTCCAACGTGAATGGGACGGGGGCAAATCTTCAAACTGCCTCGAGAAATGTGTCAGCAAGTGGCTCTTGCACTTCAGCAACCGGAATTGTATGCTGACAAGATAAAAGGGGTTGAGGAACTCATTGAAAGTTCTACTAATTGTGCATCTTATAATTCTGCTTTAGCCTTTACAGATGAGGATCTGTTGTTAGGTTCAAAACCTCACAACCGACCATTGTTTGTCTCTGGCTACATACTTGGTCAAAGGATCAACCGCGTTTTAGTAGACAGAGGTTCAGCTGTCAACATCATGCCAAAAAAAACTATGATTGAATTAGGGATTACAATGGAGGAGTTTTCTAATAGTCGTATAGTGATTGAAGGATTCGATCTAAATAGTCAGCGTGCAATATGCATCATACGCCTAGACCTGAGTATGGGAGAACTAACTTCATCCACCCTCTTCAATGTGATTGACACAAAGACATCATATAAGATGTTGCTTGGAAGGCCTTGGCTACATGAAAATGGTGTATTCGCATCAACCCTCCATCAATGTCTTAAGTACTATCGTGGAGGTGAGAAGAAAATAAATGCGGATGTTAAACCCTTTAGCAAAGCAGATTCCTACTTCGCTGATGCTAAGTTTTTTGAAGACGGCGGAGCCTCAAGTGAGATGTTACCGTCTCAAATTACCTCGACAGGTAAAAGGGGCGTTAAGAAAAATGAAGATATTCCTTCATCTTCAAACTCTAGCAAGCCACCTAGTAATGACAAGCAACAGTACATGGGAAAGATGAATGAACAAAGTGTCGCTCAGCTTGTGAAAGACATGGGGGCAACATCAAGAACTCCGGTCTTGAGATATGCTCCCAAGTCTCGTCGTAAGGAAGGGGAGTCCCCTTTCACAGGATGCCAAGGTTTAAAAGTTGAGCCAAAGATAGATGCACTGGTGGACGTAAGTACTTTTCAAACTTTGAACAATGAAACAATGCTTCCCTTGTCTAAGGTCAACCAAAGTCAAATTTCCAAGCCTCTAATCTCAGAATCTGAGGAGACAGCTAGAAGAAGATGGCTTAATAAGGGTAGATTCGATCCCAATGCCTATAAGCTCTTGGCAAAACCTGGGTATGACTTTGAAAACCCAGCACCTATGGGGAAAGTTATTGAAGCAAAATCTCATGGACTTAATGACACATAGAAGAGATTACAAGAGCATGGTACTATGGTTCAACCAACTAAATCAGGTATAATACTGCTGAGGAAGCCAAGAAAAAAGAAGATGAAAATAATGCAGCTAATCCAAGGGTGTCAGTTTTTGATCGATTGCAACCACCTGCCCCTGAGAAGCGTGAATCTGTATTTGGAAGGCTTAGAGGGAATGGAAAGAAAGAGGGTGGAGTTTGAAAAAGTCATATTCCACATCAAAAAGCCCTCCCTTTTAAGAAGAAAGCACAAGTTTTTGATCGCCTAGGCGTGTCAGCCTCAAGTAACCACCGACAAAGTTAATCATTGATGAGTCGCATTGGAAGGAGGGATGACAGAGTTAAAGAAGACAGTGAACTTAAGAGTGTTGTTCCTTCTCGCATGAAGCGCACACAAGTGGTAGATATCATCGAGCATGGACCCTTAAAAGTGAAGGGGAGGGTTGTGGTACATACCAGCCAGAGTACCCCGTCTGATAGAAAAGAAGAGGAAAATTTTGAGCTTGTGTCTTCAAATCATATCACGGGCCATGAAGCTCATGATAGTGAAGAAGAAGTAGAGACAGACGAGGCACTTAAATCCCTCGAGGACGGGGGGCAAGCCACTGTGGATGATTTAAAAGAGTTGAACCTAGGAACTCCAGACGAACCACACCCCGTTTATATTAGTGCTCACCTATCACAAAAACAAGAAGAAGAGTACTTCAATCTACTCTCTGAATACAAAGATGTCTTTGCATGGAGTTACAAGGAGATGCCTAGACTCGACCCAAGAGTCGTTGTCCACCGACTGGCCGTCAAAAAAAGCATGAACCCAAAGAAATATTCCCAAAGACGTTTCAGACAAGAAATGATTCAAAAAATCGAATCTGAAGTAAACAAGGTCATCGACGCAGGGTTCATTCATGAAGTTAAGTATCCCACATGGGTAGCAAACATTATTCCGATGAGAAAGAAAAACGGGCAATTGCGAATATGCGTAGATTTCCATGACCTAAACGAAGCTTGTCTAAAAGATGATTTCCCACTTCCTGTGGTGGAAATCATGACTGACGCTACTACTGGTCATGAAGCCTTGTCATTTATGGATTGTACTGATGGTTACAATCAAATACACATGGCACCTGAAGATCAAGAGGCCACTGCTTTTCGTACCCCAAAAGGAATATTTTGCTATGTGGTCATGCCATTTGGGTTAAAGAACGCTGGAGCTACGTATCAATGCGCAATGCAGAAGATCTTTGAAGACATGATGCACAAAATTGTGGAATGTTATGTAGATGACTTGGTGGTCAAATCAAAAAAGAGGGAGAACCATTTATGTGATCTTCGTAAAGTCTTTCAAAGACTACGAGAATGTTAACTGAAAATGAACCCTCTTAAGTGTGCGTTTGGCATTACCTCAGGGAAGATTCTAGGTTTCGTTGTCAAGCATAAAGGTATTGAAATTGACCAAGCCAAAATTAGCTATTCAAGAAATGCCTGAACCAAGAAACCTCAAAGAGTTACATGGTTTACAAGGACGTCTTGCATACATCAGAAGGTTTATCTCCAATCTAGCTTGGAGATGTCATCCCTTTAGTCATCGTATGAGAAAGGATGCCCCATTTGAATGGGATGATTCACGTAAGAAAGGCTTTGAAAGCATAAAGAAGTATTTGTCTTCTCCTCCTGTCTTGGGGGCACTAATAAAAGGAAAGCCGCTCATTTTGTACATTGCGGCTCAAGAGGGATCCCTGGGGGCAATGTGTGCCCAAGAAATAGAAAATGGCAAAGAAACGGCACTTTACTACTTGAGCCGAACCTTGGTAGGTGCCGAGCTGAACTACTCACCCATGGAAAAAATTTGTCTTGATTTGGTCTTTGAAATCCAAAAGTTAAGACATTACATGCAGGCTCATACAGTCAGCGTCATCTCAAAAGTTGACCCTATAAAGTACATCCCTTCAAAGCCATTATTATCTGGAAGACTTGCAAGGTGGGCCATGCTCATAAAACAATATGACATTGTGTATGTCCCTCAAAAGGCTATCAAGGGACAAGCAATAGCCGACTTCTTCGCAGATCATCCAGTGCCAACGAAGTGGGAACTTTCAAATGAATTGCCGGGCGAAGGTATATTTTTCATTGACATACTCCCGTCTTGGCAAATGTACTTCGATGGTGCCGCTCGTCGAGACGGTGCGGGAGCATGAGTTGTCTTCATATTTGAAAAGCATTTACTGACTTACTCTTTCGTGTTGACTCAATTATGCACAAATAACATGGCTGAGTTTCAAGCGCTCACACTAGGTCTACAAATGGCAACTGAAATGGGACTCAAAGACTTAGACATTTATAGTGACTCGGAGTTGGTTTTAAAGCAACTTTTAGGGGAATATGAAGTAAAAAAAAAGAAGATCTTGTCCCGTATCGGAAACAAGCATTGAAGTTACTCGACAAGCTTGATACCTTCAAGTTAAAGCATGTCCTAAGGAGTGCCAACAAAATGGCTGACGCACTTGCTGGGCTTGCAGCCACCTTGGCACTGGGGGCAGAGGACACTACGGTAGTACCCATTTTCAAACGCTGGGTTGTTGCTCCAGATGAAGAAGATATGGACGAAGTCTGGATTGTCGCCTCGGACGAAGAGGATGTTAAAGAAGTTGACATCATATCCGTCTATCAAATTGACGAAGAAGATTGGTGCCAACCAATTATTGATTATTTGGCTCATGAAAAACTGCCAAGTGATGCAAAGCACAGAACGGAGATTCGTCGTCGAGCCTCACGCTTCATATATTATAAGGGAACTCTTTACCCACGTTCCTTTCATGGACTATAGTTGAGATGTCTAGGAGATGAAGAAGAAAAGAAAACAATATAGAAAGTTCACTCTGGGGTATGTGGTGCTCACCAGTCAGGTCCAAAATTCCATGACCGCATAAAACAGATGGGCTACTACTGGCCAACTAAGGTGCAAGACAACTAGGATTACGCAAGGAAATGTGAAGCTTGTCAACTTCATGCTAACTTCATACATCAACCTCCAGAACACTTGCATCCCACAGTTGCATCCTGGCCCTTTGAATCCTGGGGACTCGATGTAGTTAGCCCAATCACGCCAAAATCTTCTGCAGGACACCCATACATCTTGGCAGCTACAGACTACTTTTCTAAATGGGCAGAAGCTATTCCTCTTCGTGAGGTCAAAAAGGAGAATGTTGTTGACTTCATTCGCACTCACATTATATACAGATATGGAGTACCCCGACGAATTGTCACCGACAACGAAACGACATTCTACAATAAGTTGATGAACAATCCATGTGAGAAGTTCAAGTTCACCCAACATAAGTCATTGATGTACAATGCACCTGCAAATGGCTTGGCCGAAGTTTTCAACAAGACATTATGCAAGTTGTTTAGCAAAGTTGTTGCCAAATCCAAGCGTGACTGGCATGAAAAAATGGGGGAAGCTCTCTGGGCATACAGATTAACATACAAATCCGCAACACAGTCAACCCCATATACGTTAGTGTACGGTGTTGAGGTTGTTTTACCCCTAGAACTTCAAATCCCTTCATTGCGAATAGCCATACAAGAAGGTTTGACAAGTGATGAAAATGATAGCCTTCGACTGGCCGAGTTAGAAGCACTTGATGAAAAAAGATTCAAGCACAACAAAAATCAGAGTGTTACTAGGCCCGTCTGTCACACGCCTTCAACAAAAAAAGTCAGACCTCACTCCTTTCAAGTAGGAGATATGGTTCTAGCTGTAAGAAGACCCATCATTACTTCTCGCAAAACAGGGAGTAAATTCACTTCGAAATGGGATGGTCCTTATGTGGTGCAAGAGGTCTACACTAATGGAGCCTACAAAATTGTCGACGATGAAGGATTACGAGTAGGACCTATCAACGGCAAGTTCCTGAAAAGATATTATTTTAAAGTTGTAAGCTCATGTAAGCTCCTAAGTAAGAGGGTAAACTACTCATTCAAAAAAACAAAATTGCATCACTTGAACTACGTTGGCTTGATCTTGCAAAGTCGTTTGATAATCATTTTGCAAGTACGTAGGCAGCTTGAAAAATGAAAATTTTCAAGTGCAGCCACCACCACAAAAAAAATCCTCATTGTAATACTCCTGGCCCGCAAGAGTATAAACTGTGAACAGTGAAATAAAATTGACACGCTCCTGGCCAGCAAGATTATAAACTGTGAACGGCGAAACGAAACAAAAAGAAAATAAGGTTTTTTATTCATAAACGTGAATAGAATGCATCAGTTTCACACGAAAATAAGACCAAGAAAAAAAAAAGAGAGATCCAAATCTAAGCCAAAAAAATGGTGGGTTCACTCTGAATCCATTCACTCAAAGGGTTTGATTAACGACTGAGCTCTTGAATGAGTCTCATATCTTCTTCAAGTTGGTTCACTTCATCAACATCTAAAGCCCTTTTGCGATGTTTGATCTGTGGATCAAGTGATGTCAAGGAGATGCCCTCACTTCAAATTTTGGTTGACGTTTACACATGCCATCCTAACCTCAATTTTGGTTAATGCCCAAAACGTATCATCCCAACCTTGAACTTAGGTTGACATCCTAAGCGTGTCACCCTAATCTCAAATTTGGTTGACACACAAGATGTGTCATCCTAACATCAAACTTAGGTTGACACCCTAACTGCGTCATCCTAACTATAAATTTGTTTGACATCCTAAACATGTCACTGCCTCAAATTTAGGTTGAAGCCAAAACGTGTCAACTCAACTCTAAACTTGGTTGACACCTAAAACGTGCCACCCTAACCTCAATATTAGGTTGACTGTGTCACCCTAAGCTCAAATTTGGTTGACACTCAAAATGCGTCATCGTAACCTCAAACTTAGGTTGACATATTAAATGCATCATCGATCCTAAACTCAAATTTGGTTGACACCCAAAACGTGTCAGTCTAACCTCACATTTAAGTTGACTTTTGAACGTGTCACCCTATCCTCAAATTTGGTTAACGCTCAAGTGTGTCATCTTAACCTCAAATTTAAGTTGTCACGCAAGCTCGTAACTTAAAAATCTCAAAATATGGTTTTCAATCAGCATGAAGATGTCTTACAAATGATCGTCTCATTGTGCCAAATATGACGAAGATGAATTATAATGAAATTAGTGTTTATTGGCATTAAGTCGACCATCCTACAAATAATAATAATATTAAAAAAACAGAGGGAGTCAAGTACCTTTTGTCATGCATAGAGTGAGCACAGCATGATGGACCACCACGACGGCCTTCTACAAGTGTCTTCAACTACCATCTAAAGATGATAGGTTCATCACGACTAGCATGATGTCCTAACACCTCCGATGAACTCATCACGACCAGCATGATGGAACATCACTATGGCCTTCTACAAGTGTCTTCAAAATACCATCTAAAGATGATAGGCTCATCACGACCAGCATGATGACCTAACACCTCCGATGAACTCATCACGACCAGCATGATGGAACATCACGACGGCCTTCTACAAGTGTCTTCAAATACCATCTAAAGATGATAGGCTCATCACGACCAGCATGATGACCTAACACCTCCGATGAACTCATCACGACCAGCATGATTGAACATCACGACGGCCTTCTACAAGTGTCTTCAAATACCATCTAAAGATGATAGGTTCATCACGACAGCATGATAATCTAACACCTCCGATGAACTCATCAAGACCAGCATGATGGAACATCACGACGGCCTTCTAAAAGTGTCTTCAAAATACTATCTAAAGATGATAGGTTTATCACGACTGGCATTATGACCTAACACCTCCGATGAACTCATCACGTCCAGCATGATGGAACATCACGACGGTCTTCTATAAGTGTCTTAAAAAAAATTCATGCTTGGCAACAAATAAAAAAAGGGGCATACGACGACACAATATGCAAAACAAATAACAAAATAAAGAAGAATTTTGAACGATAAGGTAAAAAAATATTATACCTTCAAAAGTTCAAAATTTCTAACTACTCGTTGACGACAAGAGTCACGAGATCGAACCACAAAATTCAGTCACTACAAAAAAAACAAAAAAAAACAAAAGTGGATTAAGTTGTGTCTAACTTCTTAAATATTGTAGTACTACAGACTCATGAGAATACCAAAGAGAAAGACGCTAACATCAATTGTCTATCGGTATAGAGATCAAGATCAAGAAAATATAAAAAAAAGAGTGTGCCATGATTAAAAAAATCAAACTACTGGGAAAAGAAATCTTGAGCACATTGGCAAATAACAACAATTTGTTTTTGAAACAAAGACAATCACAACCAATATTGCTCACATCCGGAAAACTCACAATAATCAAAACCCACAAAATAATTCACACCCATCTAAAAAAAAAGACCCAACAACTTCTACAAAATCAATACCAAAACCTTTCATACAAAGAAAAAAAACTCATCTTGTTAATGGGGTCAAAGCAAAAAAAAATGGGGAGATGTGTATGCACTAATTATGGAGAATTGCACCACTAAACATTGATGTTGATGAGTGGTGATGATACAGGAACCAAAGACAACCCAAGACAATTATGGAATATAAAGATCAATGAAGGGTGAGACACCTCCTTCAAGTGACGGGCCAAAAAAATCTACCTCTGCTTTCCATAGTTTCAACGGCAAGTCAGCCAACCAAGACTAAGTTTGTACAAGATAAAATCATGCTTAGTCGGTTAAACCAAGCATATAAAAGATAGATTTTTCTTTAATCTTTTACAAGAAACAAATCAAATACTTCTAATACGATTAAGTTTTGGAAAAATTATTTTAAATAAGCTAACCTTTGCACCATCTTCTAAAATTAAGTCAAGCTTTGGATTATTCTTGATTAAGTCAATCTTGTATATACATTAACTTTTATTAAGTCACGTAAAATTATTACCTACAATAGTAGGTAATAGCAGGTAACATGCTAACGTGTCATGATGTTATTGATTTGTATTTTTAATTTTTAATTTTTTTAGGGGATTTGCGTTTTTATTTGGTTTTGTTTTGCTTTACTTTCTTTATGCTATTATTATATCTCCTCCCCATCCAGACCACCAAACAAAACTTCCTCCATTTCAATCTCCATAACTTCCTCCATTTCCGCCACACAACTTCATGTTCTCTTCTCCTCTTCCCTCTCTCTATCTCATCCTTCCCCGCCGACCAAGTGGTGGATTATAAATTTTCATATGCTCATCCTCACCGATGATTTCAAACATCAAAATATAAGATTTGAATTCGATAGAAAAACGGAAGAAATTGAAAATCAAGAAATTAAACAGATTTGAAAGAGAATTACTCATTCAGCGAAAGAAATTGAAGTATTCGACATGTTAAAAATTCCTCTCAAAGAAGAGAGAAATTCCTGCAATCCGGTCTGTTGAGTAAAACATAGAAAGACATTAGGATTTATTATCTAATTTAAACGAAGGGAAGATTGAAGTTTTAGCTCTGATAATCAGCGCTCAACGTAAAGCAGCAGGCTCCGTCTTCAAAGCTCACACTCACCACTGCAAAGGCACCGCTAAGTTTCGCACTCTCGATTTCGGCGAACACAATTGTTAACTAAAATTCACTGAAATCGTCCACGATCCAAGTCATGGTGCACCACTTGCTCGAATCACTTTCTGTCATCAATTAGTGGATTGTTCGTTGCTGCAATTGGGGTTTTGGTGAATGTGGTTTGCAAGTTGGATGATTTTTTGTGGGTGAACTTTAGTGGATTTTGAAGGTTGGTTCATAGTTGGTGGTAATCCTAGGTGGGCTCAAATAGTTTTTGAAGGTGGATTGAGAGTTGGGATTTGGATGAGGGGTGAAGTTATGGTGGAATTTTGGAGAGAGATTGTTAGGATGGGTTTGGTTGCAGATTGACAGTTTGGAGATGGTGGGTGGAAGAGTGGGGGTGATCTTGGGTGGGTGTAGGTGGGTTCAGTAGCTTTTTCAATTTTATTTTATCTATATTTTTTTTTTAAGAAGTTAGCAGGTTACCAACAGGTTACTTGTAATTAGACTTATTTAGAGTTAAAGGAAGTATAAAGTTGACTTAATCAAGAATAATCTAAAGCTTGGCTTATTTTTAGAAGATGAGGTAAAGGTTAGCTTATTTAAAACAATTTTTCCTTAAGTTTTTAGGATCCAAGACTTGTTGGAGTTATAGTCAGTTAATAACTCTATGTAAAAAAAAAATTATCAAGTCAAAATTAAATCCATCAAGACTCCGACACAACTAAACACCCAAAATGTGTATCTCTATTATATAAGGGAACGGGTGGGGGACACCAAAAATAAAAAAAGGAAAAAGAAAAAATTCACTAACAACATTGATAATGGGAAAAAGGGAAAAATCAAAAATTTTAAATATCCATTTATCACCACTAACAAAGTAACTGCCAACAACTTTTACAAACAAGAAAGTTAATTCAACAAAATTAAAAGAAAAAACTTAATTGATAACTACTAATCCACGGCGTTCTCCAAAATGGGGGGTCTTCAGCTTTTATTTTTTTATAAAAAAACAATAAATCTCTACCTCTTCCATCTTTCCTCCTTCTCTCCCTCTATTTATGCATATTCCTAAGCTCATGTCACAAACGCAACTTACTGTGAGTATTCTTCTTATCTTTGTGCTATGTTCTTATTATTTGTGAAATGGGTGGATCATTCTAAAATGATTATATGCGAGGTTTCATTGTAAATAATGGAGTTTAATTTTCTGGGTATAATTGGTGTCGTTTCTTTGGGGGTAATTAGTTTGTGGGGATGAGATAGAGGGGGATTGTTAATTGATTATGAAATTGGCTGATTGATTGGAAATTGGTTTTGAAGCAAAACTTATCGATTCCAAGTTGTTGTTGTTGGATGGTCGTGGTTTTGGAGCATTGTTGAGGTAAATTTTTAATTTTGCACTTTGTTTTTTCATTTATTACCCTAATGTTGGTATTTAGTTTGGTTTAAAGTTCAGTGGATGGTTTTGTTTTATTATGATTTTTTGTGATAAATATTTTATGACTAATTATTATGTATACGATTTTGATCGATATGCTTTTTTGGCACCTATGTAGGTTTTTATTGAAGGATTTGAAAGTTATAGCTACTGGAGCCTTTAGTTCATAGGTATGATGTTCTTCTTTAATTGACCGAAAATTGAAAAGGGAGGGGAAAAAAATAAAATATGCAATGGTTTTACCAAAAAAAAGTCAAAAAAACAAGCACACGGTGAACTATTGAAGGGGAAACAACGAAAAAGAAAACACAATTTCTTATCATTATTCTTTAAAAAGTCCGAAAAGCTCATCATAGAGATAATGAGATATATACGTACAAAAATCTTTTAAAGTTGGCATTTCCCTTTTTTTCTCTATGTTCAAAACTGACTTCTTCCAAAATAAGTAATAAAAAATATATATGTTAAAATGCCCCTTAACATTGAATTGAGTTATTTGTATTCTTAAAAACGAGTACAATTTTTAATCTTAAAAAATATAATATTATTCTCTCTTAATTATAGATTCACTAAAAGTCAGTAGCTTGCGCAAATTGTTATATTGTTCACCCATTTTCGTTATGGGTTCAGGTATTTAGGCTACTTTCATTTTTTTTCTCTTTATAATTGTTTGAATATATTTGCAGGTTTACGTTTTTTTTGTTTCTTCCGAAATGGCGCTACTAAAGATTGCACCTCTCTAGAGAGAACAAACATTAGGGTGTTTATTTTTAAATATTAAGGAAAAAGAAAAAATTTGTCTCAAGTGCAACTTCGATATGAATACTTAGGTGTTCATAAGGACACTTTCGAATCTCTTTTGAGGTACATTACCAAACATTCAATGATTGTTCATATTCATACATTTTTATGTTTATTGTGGCATTGTAGTCCACACATTTACTAGGTGTTCATAAGTGTTTTTTTGGACTTTACTTTTCTTGCCAGGTCTCCGTTTTATTTATACATTTCTTTGTCTTTGGGAGGAATTTTCTTATTTTCTTACCCTCTTATATGCATAATAGTATTAATTTTGTACTTCCTCCGTTATTTATACTTATTGTATCATATGAATTTTCACACTTGCTAATACACTATTTTAACCTTTACCTATCTTTTCTCTTTTCAAAATTTTGTGGCTATTGACAAATTTTGCCATTAATTTATCTTTTTACATACTTGCGCACGAATCACGTGCATATAAGACTAGTGTGACATAGTCTCAAGGGGCAATTTATAGACACTAAAAATTTATTAGTGTTTTACATTAAAATTAAATTAATTAGTTTAGAGCTATAAGAAATAATAGCCCAATTTAATTAATTAGTCCACCTAAATAATGCCCAAATTAAATAAACATAATTTGGGTTGTAAAATATTTAGGTCAGTCCATATTAATAGCCCAAAACATATGGTTAAATGGACAAGGCAAAAAAGACTACCAAGTCATAAATGGGCCCAAGCCCACGCCACCAAAAGTCCATGAAGGGTTTCCATCCTCTATAAATAGACCTCTCAACCTTCAGTTACAGAGGTCGGAAGATCATTATTCTCAAGAGCTATCAAATTTCTCTTGGAAATTCTCTCTAGAAGTAGTCAATAAGCACATCAAATTCGTGCCGACTGTTCAGAGAAACTCAAACACATTCGACTGAGAATCAAGGTGTGTCAGCCCTCACTCGAATAAACCCAAACAAAAACTCAAACTCAGATTGACGTTGACAAAACGTCACCCTGCACTCAAACTCAGGTTGACGTTGACAAAACGTCATCCCACACTCAAACTCAAGTTGACGTTGACAAAATGTCATCCCACATTCAGACTCAGGTTGACGTTGACAGAACGTAATCCAACACTCAAGTCAAAGTCGCCATCAACACGTGTCGACATTAAGCTGCGGAACAGAATCAGAGGACTTAGTTTATTTTATATAAACTGTAATACAGATATTGTACCCAACACATTATCAATATAAAATTATCTTTGCTATGTTATTTCTTGGTTTATTTATTTAGACTGCGAAATTTGCTGTATACAGTGGTCATCTGCAAACAGGAGGTGTGAGAGTGGGAGTTTGGATGTGCCAAAGGTCAACGGAGTCGAAGTTCCTGCTTCACAAGCATTATGGATAAGGTTGGACAAGTGTTCCATACATAAGATGAAAATGTATGGTGAAAGGGGGTCTCCTTGCCTAATCCCTCTAAAGGGTATAACCTTATTTGACCTTTCTCCATTGATTTTGATTGTGAAGGAGGCAGTGGAGATGCATGTCATGATGAGTTGACATGTGTCTTGGTCTAGATTATGACTAGCAAGACAGTCTAGGATAAAGTCCCACTCTAGCCTATCATGTTTCTCTAGGTCTATCTTGATGGCAAAGTATCCTGTTTTGCCTTTCTTGTTTCTCATAGAGTGAAGTGCCTCTGAGGAAATGATGTAGTTGATATATGTGCCTCTATTGGGGAGGAAGCTGTTCTGGTTAGGAGAAATCAAGGTCTTAAGTAGGGGTCTCATTCTCTTGACTATGACTTTTGTGAAAAACTTGGAAATAGTGGGGAAAAGACTGATAGGTTTGTACTGTTTGATAGTATCAGGGTGTTCTACTTTGGGCAAGAGTGTGACAACTGATTCATTCAAAGATACATCTAGGTTTTTGGTTTGAAACACAGTTTGGAAGAATTGGAATAAGTCATGTTTTACTTCATGCCATTGTTTTAGAAAGAAAAAATTGTGAAAACCATCCTTTCCAGGTGCTTTCCAGGGACTAGAGCTGAAGACTGCATTCCTAATCTCTCTCAGGGGTAAACTAGGTGAACATTGCCAAAGTTTCTAAGGGTTCTAGCAACACTAGATTTTTCAGTAGTGGTGTTTAAGTAAGAATAGAAAGACCAAATGTGGCTCCCAATTTCAGTGCTGGTTTTGAGTTCCCTCCCCACCTCATTCTTAAGCATTGTAATTTGGTTCCTCCTTCTTATCCCAATGACAGAGTTGTAGAAGAAGGAGGTGTTTCTATCTCCTGAGGTCAACCACAATTCCCTATCTCTAATTCTCTAAAACTCTTCCTCTTGGTCTAGGATTTTATCAAGTTCAGTCTGTAAGCTAAGTTCAAGATCCCAAAGGAATTGATTTCTAAGTTCAAGGTCAATGTGTCTTTGTGTACCATTCAGTCTACTCAGAATCTTCCTTTTGCTCTTAAAGATATTACTAAACCTAGAGCTTGCCCAAGGTTGAATATGGGTAGCAAGAAGACTCAGTTTTTCAGATAGGTTGGCATTTGTTGAGTTCCAAAATTGGTTGACCAGTTGGATGAAAGATGGGTCAAGGTACCAAAGTGGTTCAAGTTTGAAGAATTTCTTGTGTTTTGGTTTATCAGCTTGGTAATGAAACTTGATGAGAAGAGGGTTGAGATCAGAGCTAGCTCTAGTCAAGGAGTGCACTACCAAGTTTGGGAATAGTGAAATAAGCTGAGAGTTGGCCACTGCCCTATCTAAACGTTCCATAATTAGTTTCTTTTTCTGTTTGTTTGTCCAAGTGTACTTAATACCAGTGAAACCTAGATCCCACAGACCACAATTATTCAGGCAATATCTTAATGCTTACATTCCTTTTGTTTTTAATGGTTTCCCTCCAAATTTCTCAGATTGACAGGTCATTTTATTAAAGTCTCCTACTGCTAGCCATGGGAGATTCGAGTTTGCAGCAATATATCTCATATTATCCCAATTTTCTAATCTACTTTTAAAGCAAGTGATAACTTAATGCAAGAGAGAAGGAAGGTGGACTTAGTAGGGCGTACCTGGTCAACGCCATGGATCATGTCGGAGGTCATTCCCCCACAGTGGTGAAATCCACTCTGGTTGAATTCCACAGGACCAATAAGCCTCCAGAGAAACCTCTCGGTTCAGCCAAGCAGTGATCATCGAAGGGCAGGGACTCAATGATGGGTAAGGCATTTCTTGTGGAGACGAGTTTCACAAAGGAACACAATATCATGGTTGTGTTCGTGAACAAGATGCAACAGATTGGTTTTGAAGCTTGGCCTGGAAATGCCCCTTGTATTCCATGCTAGGATAGACATAGTAGCAGGTAGTTCTTCTCGTGGCTGGGATGGGCCTCCCCTTTTCGTTTCTCCTCTCCTCTTCATCATTTTCCCTCGTACAAAGCTGAAGGATTCCCCCTCTTCCAGGGGTTGTAATTCGAATTTTGTTGCCCAGAGTTCCCAGGGGCTCCTTTCCACCTCGTCTGCCGAGCTTTCTGATCTGTCGATTGGTTTGTTTATGGGGTTCAAGATGACTGTCATTGAGTGGAAATTCTTGTTGGTGTGTTCCAGGAAGACTGCGTTCGTGTGGCTGTCCATAAAGATACTCAATCCTGAGGTCAACAAATAGTCCGTCCTCAATAAAGGCAATATCGGAACCGGGTCCACCAGGAATACACAGTCCTCCATGACTATCTCTGTCACTTCTTGTGGTTGCGCCGCGAACCAGTCCCTCATAATGTTGGCTATGTGGTGTGAATTTATAAAAAATTACATAATTAAATGCTAGAGTTCATGTAGGAATCTTATTACGATCAAGATTTTACTTTGAATAAAATATCTTTTGATGCTTATGTTTTAGTATATTATGTTAACTAAAAAAAATTTCTGTTTTTTTTTCTTTTAGAGATATTTTAGAAATAAAGGTCCAATTAGATTAGGAGTGTTTACGTGTTTATTCACTTTATAGATCATGTTATTCCTAGCTAGATCATGTTTACGTGTTTATTCACTTTATAGAAGAAATGGGTTGTGTAATTCCTGTAGTGGCGTTTTGTTCCTTAAGTACGAACCGGTTACACGTTAAACAATGCTCCTAATTGTAGGAGGTTGTGCCTAGTGATCAGGATGAGAATCCTAAGAAACTTAGTACTACAAACAGAACATCAAAACATCAAGTCAAAGGTTGTGACTAAGTGGTTAATTTACAAAATCATCAAGTTAAAGGTTCTGACTTAGTGGTCAATTTACAAAGTTCTTATCTTAAACTCCAGGCCACTTGCATTAATCAGTTCCACACCTTATATAGGACATTGTTTCCACGCTCCGGTTTAATTCTTAGAGTTTAATTATCAAGTGAATGTACATGGGAACTTTGGTCAAGCCTAAAGAAGGAAAGAACTTTTGAATGAATTATATTTAAAGTGTGTGGCTTTGAATTAAACCTATAAGAGATAGGATTTTAAAGAAAGTCAAGAGAAGAATAACAATTAGAGGAAATTATTGTTGGAACTTGAGTTTTTAGTAGAATTCAAGGAATGGTCCAATATTGCTTGTGCGCGATGTCGTTACTTCTATTGGGTCTAAGAAGGCTTTCCTCATAAAATCTATCTTGCATATTTGTTTCACATAGGTTTGAGTTCTAAATTGCGAAAAATTTCTCTATAAGTTACACATTACAAGTCACCACCTCTTGTAGTGCTCCTAAGTAAACAATAATAACAACGGACTTCAGTACAAAAGTCGTGCCCAAACTTGCATTCGGGTAAAATTTTGCCTATTACAAACTTTGACCTAAAAACACCCTTTTCGATACCTAAAGTTCACATTTATTCATGATCACCTCCAATTAACTCAACAAATGCTTAAAAAGTTTTGCATTTTTATATACAAATGATTTGTAGTAGATTAGTATATCATTTTATTTGTCAAATCTAAAAAAATAGCAAAAAGTTGCTGATGAACCCGATATCATCAATTCTCACCGTTTATCATACATGTCATTAAGGATACTAGATAATTACCATTAGTGCATTTTGTGTAGCCTTTATCAATTAACATAGTGATCAGTAGAAGCCAATAGGTTAATTACTTTGCAAAATTTTAATTAAGAGATGGTATCTAAAACGTAAGATAGGTCAAAACTTATCTAATAACAATATAAAAATGTGAATTAAACATTGTCAACCCTAGAAAAAACTAGCTCTAAAAGAAGGAAGAGTATGACCCAAAAAAATTGAAGTACAGCAATGTGTACTGTGGCTGGCAAGTGGAAGTGTTGGAATGCCCTAAATTAACAACCTTAACATGTTGAGTGAGATTCAAACATACGCTATGCTCATTGTTCCATGATCCTAAAGATTTGGTTGCGTGGTCGGCCGATTCTCTGCTTGCCAAATGACAACAGCGTGTTGACTCGCTTTAGGTTGACTTCATTAAAAAAATGATGTATTAAACAAATACGACCTAAATGAGTAAAAGAAACATTAATTATCTAAACGCTATGACATTTCACAAAAGATAACGTTACATGTTAACATTGACAATGTGACATTCTGCCATATTGTTATAGACAACAGCAGCAATGCAGCATAATTCCTATCCAAGTCATAATATTGTTAAGGTAATTTTTGATGGTGTCGACAATTGTACTAGATATAGAATAATTTTAGATTTCTTTTTTTCATATTTGTCTTGGCACAATAAAATACTGATTTGACAATATCTTCACTCATAAAAAACAAATGAAAGCACAGCATCTATTCGACTGTTGTTTAGGGCAATATTCTCTTAAAAAGTGATAACCAATTTTTACTTTTATATTTATGCTTTAGCGATGCGCCGGATTTCATTATATTTACAGTTTAATAGTTCAGGTAAACTAATGTTATTTGGCGTGAATATATGTCAGTAAAGGATTGAATTAAATCTTTTATTATGATATGTGTACGAGTATTGGAAATAATTGGCTAACCTGTTTAGATTGTCTGTCACTATTATATATAAAGAGATAAAATCGTCTTTACAAACTAAGAGTCTAATTAACTAAATTACCCTAATAATATGTCGCTAAAATATTGTATCTTATAATAGCCCTTGATTTCCATTAGACTTTGTAATATCATCACTTATTTAATAAAAGAAGTAATAAGAATAAAGATATTAGAATGATGGATAGATTTCTTTTTTCCATACTTGAGTTTGTGGACATCGAACTTCACACTGACAATGTTCATATTTTTTAATGTATGAAGTTGACCTATGTAGAATGATATATCAAGAGGGGGTAGCTCTTGGCAGGTTATAATTATAGCAACGACCCAACAAAGCAAAGTAATCCCCATGGCAGCCAACAAAAGTTAGGAGATCGAGTCCATTGTGAACATTTAGGAGAGAGATCAAATACCATCACAATTCACAAATGGCCAATCAAATATAACGAATATAGGACAAAAAAATTAATGTACTCCCTCGATTCTTATATTTTGAATAGGGACATTTTGACTTTTGTTACTATTCAAATTATACTCTTTGAACATCCTATGTTATTTATACAAGAGGAAATATATAGTCATGTGTGATCTTGTTTGATTCATTTAATGTGTAATTTTTCAGTATCAATTTTTTATAATTTTTACTCATGCGTAATTAGAGATATTAATGATCAAAGATATGTATTGGCAAGCGTGATATATTTTCCTACCGACATATTCATTTTCGGATTGAATGATAATTGCGATATGTTTTGTTTGTGTGCAAAGATAGGAGATGCATTGTGAAGAAGTTAACTTACACATTCATCAATACTTGATTATCACTTGAGCTATTGATTAATTGATTCAAGTTTTAAAAAGATTGCAAAAACTGAAATAGATAATATGTAAGAAAACATAGGCATTGGGGTACCAAACAAAGGGAAATCTGAAATTTATATTATGGGAATAAAAGTTGGTGAAATTTAGAGATTGGCTGACTTGTCTGGATTCAGTATAGATGAGCTCCCTTTTAGGTACTTGGAGGTACCAATTTGTTCTAGGAAGCTTAAAGCTACAATTTGTAATATGTTGATTGACAAAATGACTATGAAGATCACTCAATGATGCACTAGGAACTTTTCTTATGCAGCCAGGATTCAGCTCATAAACTGATATGTCCCTATGAGTATTCATAGTTATTTTGCACAAATATTCATTATACTAGGAAGTGTCTTGAAACAGATTGTGAGAGCAAGAACTTTCTCTGGATTAGCAAAGCTTCTATTGAGAACACATGTAAAGTAAGCTGGGATGAGGTGTGTCTTCCAAAGAAAAATGGAGGCCTGTGTATTAGAGATGTGCAGAATTGGAATATAGATGTTGTAGTAAAATTGTGTGTCACATATTGGTGCCATGAAAAACACCTTATGGGTTAAATGGATACATTAGTGTACATCCAGAGCTCTAATTGGTAACTTTACCCCACCACTGGTGCTAGCTGGATTATGAAAGACATTAAAATTAGAGATCAGCTGGGAATGATTGACATGGCGAATTGGAGCTCTCACCAGGAATATTCAATTGGCAAAGTGTACAAGCAGATACAAAGAACTGATGAAGTGCAGAACTAGTGTAGTGGGATTTGGAATAGATATTCAATTCCAAAACATAGAGTTATTACTTGGCTAGTAGTTAAAGGGAGATTGCAGACAAAAGATAGGCTACATAGATTTGACAATGCTGATGATGATCATTGTAGCTTTTGTGCGAAACAAGAGACTCATCAACACTTTTTTTTTGGCTTGTGAGTATAGTATATGGCAGCCTTTCAGCAGATTCAAAGCTGTTTCAGGATCAAATATAGGTCACTGTTATGTTGATATTTTACCATGTTTTGACCCCCATTTCATTACTAAAACGATACATTTCATGCGTGGTTCCGCTATATTCCGCTAGATTTTACTCTTGTTTGTAGTTGTGTCTTTTGAGTTATTTCAGGGACATTAGAGCTATTTGGAGGTGGAATGGACCATTCTGGAGCATGTAGATGATCGTTAGAGACTCATGATCGCGTTCGAGTTCATTTGGATGCATTTAGAGAGTCATTTGGGATCCGTTCAATCAGGACCCGATCGGGTTTAACCATGGACCCGATCGGGTTGGACTTCAACCTGATCGGGTTTGTGTCGAATTTAGTCCTTTTCGGACTCCTATCTTTATTTTATTAGTAGAGTATAAATAGGTTTCGATTAGAAATTGTAACCTATTCCTAATTACTCAGTTTTAGACTCTTTTCTTAGGAAAAATTCTTAGTTTAGCCCTAATTAGATTGCTTTGGATTAGTTTTGAAGATCAAAGACATCAGATTTGTGAAGTTTAATTCAAGTACTCATTAATTCAAGTTTGATTCTTCTCTATTCTCTTTTGCTATTTCTCAATTATGTTTTCAATTATGTTTATAGTTCTTATTGCCATGATTAGTGAGTAGTCTTATTTCTAAGATTGAGTTGAGCCCTAGCATGGATTGATTACTCTATTCTTTTACTTCCATGTTATTGAATCGTATGATTAGGGTTTGACAAGTTTGTTTTCATTATAAATTTGCATCATTTTTAGACCTAGTTTTTATTATCAATGAGAGTTGGAATTGAAATTAGGGATTCTTTGTAGCATTGTTGTTATTTCATCAATTGAATTCGCCAACGAAAGTTGGGATTCAATATAGATTGGCTTATCATTGATCGAGATTCTCACATGAAAATAGTGAGAATTGAGATTGAGAATTTCATTTGACATTGGTTTTTAATGCTTCTAATCTTGTATGTTAGCCATGAAAATAGGAAACATGCATATTAGTTAGGCCTTTTGTAGTCACGAAAGTGGTCTTAAGGTAGTTCTTTTCGAAAGAATGTCATCTCTCCTAAGGTTCGATTCTTTAACTGGAATGTAAGTTGTGTCTGATCAATTCATGTTAGTGGTGATGCTCAGTCTTAGTACTTTCTTATCATTGTTATCATCGTTATTGTTATCTTTCTTATTAGTTTAGAAATTAGTTTGATAGTTCTTTTCATCGATAAATAATTGTGTAGCTATTTCATAGTCTAGAATCAACTAGGGTTTGATCTTGCACCTCCTTGTGTTCGACCCGTTAGTGCTACGACACCGTTCACTTGCGGTATTAAAATAAAACCCTAACAAGTTTTTGGCGCCGTTGCCGGGGAGGCTACAAATTAGAATTAGTTTAATTTTAGATTTAGTAGACTACACCTTTTCCCTTTGTTTTTCTTTTCCTTTTGTTGTTTAACTTTTCTCTTCTAGTAGTTGTTTCTGAATGCACAGACGCTCGAGATCAGTAGATAATCTATACTTCGACCCTGAAATCGAAGCCACTGCAAGAAGGCGCAACGCAGAAAGAAGAAGAAAACAGTTAGAGGACAATCAAAGAGAGACAATGGCTCGTCCTCTCAGAGACTATAATATGCCGGGTGTTACATCAACATCTAGCATTGTCTGGCCTGCTGTAGAGGCCAATAATTTTGAGATCAAGATCGGGCGTTCATTCAGCAAGATCAATTCAGTGGCAATCCTACAGAGAATCCAAATGACCACATCAATTCTTTTCTGGAGAAGTGTGATACAGTGAAGATAAATGGGTCCTCTGACGAAGCAGTTCGACTTCGGTTATTTCCCTACTCATTAAGGGATAATGCGAAGGAGTGGTTGAAGAAACAAGAAGCTAATAGGTTCACCAACTAGACTGCCTTGGCCACTGCTTTCTGCCGCAAATACTTCCCACTAGGGAGAACTGCCAAGCTACGAAATGCAATCACATCATTCACTCAAATGGATGGTGAAACACTCTATGAAGCTTGGGAGAGATATAAAGATTTGCAGAGGCAGTGCCCACACCATGAGATTCCTAGTTGGCTTATCATTCAGACATTCTATAATGGTTTAGCTAATGAGGACCGTACTTCTATTGATGCTGCTTCTGGTGGTGTACTAATGGCTAAGACCGCTGAACAAGCCCTAGAGTTGATCGAAGAGATGGCCACTAATAACTATCATTGGTTCAGTGAAAGGTCATCAACGAAGAAAGGAGGCAAATATGAGGTCGATGCAATAACTTCTCTATCTAGTAATGTTGATGCATTGACTCAGCAGATTAAACAAATGTCTGGAGGTGCTAGTGCGGAGATGAATGTTTTTCAAGGGAACAATGCTACTAGGTCCGCTGATATGAGTATCATGGAACAAGAGCAAGTCACTGCTCTATATGGTAATGTTAGACCTATGAACGACCCATACTCAAATACCTATAATCCAGGTTGGAGGAATCATGAGAACTTTTCTTGGAGCAACAATCAAAATCAAGCACCACGACATTCCACTCCTCCAGGTTTTCAGCAAAGGCCACAAGGTCAATCCTCTCAACCACCTCCTCAGAAGTCTTACGCTGATACTTTATTAGAGAAGCTTCTTGCTAATTCAGAGGAGACCAACAAAAAGTTCGACATAATTAACGCCCACAACAAAATAGTTGACACTCAAATAGCACAGCTAGCTCAGCAAATGTCCCATGTGACCCAACAGATAGCCCAACTTCAGAGGGCACCACTCCAATTTCCAGGGCAACCAGAACTGAATCCAAAGGGTCACCAAAATGTTAGTGCAATCACCTTGAGATGTGGGAAAACTTTGAAGGAACTAGAAAAGAATTCTGAGGGTCTAAATGATGTGGATGCTAAGGAAGATGTCATGAAAGAAGTTGAGAAAGAACAATCGAAGCCAACTAGAGAATATGTGAAGCCGGCACCTTTCCCTCATCGTTTGGCCAAGGCTCGAATTGAGAAGAAATATGGCAAGTTCTTGGAGTTATTAAAGGGAATGCATCTCAACATCCCTTTTCTTGAGGCAATTGCTGAAATTCCTGCCTACGCTAAGTTCTTGAAGCAGCTTGTGTCAAGTAAGAAGAAGAACATTCAAGAAGCCTCTACTGTGGAGCTTTCTAAGGAGTGCAGTGCTATACTTTTGAATCAGCTCCCTCCTAAACTGGGTGATCCTGGAAGTTTTTCCATTCCTTGTTCAATAGGGGATGTGAAAATCGAAAGGGTACTCTGTGATCTTGGGGCTAGTGTTAGCATTATGCCTAATAAAATATTCTAGAAATTGAATTTGGGTACTCTAAGCCCCACTCATGTCTCCCTACAGTTAGCTGATCGGTCTGTCAGATACCCTTTAGGTGTTGTGGAGGATGTACCTCTCTAAGTTGGTGAACTTACTATCCCTTGCGACTTCTTCGTCTTGGAGATGGCAGAGGATGCAAAGACCCCAATCATACTTGGTCGACCATGTCTTGCCCCCGCAGGAGCTTTAATTGATGTGAAGAGTGGCAAATTATCTCTAACTGTGGGTGAAAGCCGCAAGGTAGAATTTGAGCTCCATACTACACCGAAAGCTCCCTCTTTGGGAGATACTTGCAATGGAATTGATGTTGTGGAGAAAGCGGAAGACAAGGCCCCTGATCCACCGCCAGTGGTGCTACAGATGGATATCATGGATAAGGGGTACTCTAAACCCCCCGATGTAAACTCTGGCCAGAAATGGTGCAAGAAGTGGCTTAAGAAATGTTCGGATAAAAAAGTAAGGAGAGGTGAATTTCATAAGGAGAGTAAGCAAGAGCTTTGCCTATCTCGCCCTTCAGACGCCGATTGATTAGAATGACAGTCGAGCTCATTGACTCTAAACGAGCGCTTCTTGGGAGGCAACCCAAGCTTTGTAGGTAGTCTTTTCTTTCTCTTATTTTTCTCTTACTTTTGTACCTTTTGGAGTGTATGTGAGAGAGTGATCTAATGTGTTGGTGTGAGAGAAATAATATGCAAGGACTTAAACATGTGAATCGACGTGTTTTGATAGCAATTTGGTTGGATTACTGAACACCCAATCAAGTTTGATGCAGCAAAAGTGAAAAATAGGCCACTAGGAGTGCGAACCTGAGCGGATTTGGAGCAAAAATGAGAAAATTTGGGCAAACCCGATCGGGGCCAATCTCAACCCGATCGGGTTTGGGTGCCGAAATTGCAACATAGGGAGGCAGGAACTTTTTACAGTCGAAAACCTGATCAGGGCCAACACAACCCGACCGGGTTCATATACGGAGAAAGAAGAACCTGATCGGGGCCATTGAAACCCGATCGGGTTACTGTCCAGAATTCCAGTTTTGTTATGATCGAACTAGGACCTGATCGGGTCCAGACTGAACCCGATCGGGTTTGGGCCAAAAAAAAAATTTCTTTTTTTTGAAATTTTTCGAAGAAAAAAAGAAAACTAAAAAAAAAAAATTGGGCATGAACTTATGTTTCTCCATGTTCTCTCGTTCCCCACTTTCTTTTCTCTTCCCATCATTTTCACCTCCACCTTCCTCCTCATGAATTCCCCCGCCTTCTCTCTATGTTTACAACACCTTCCTCTCACTGGTGGTGGTACTTATGACTATGATGGCCAGTGATCGTTCGCGATCTTCTGACAAGCACTAGGGACAGTGCTTGGACTGGCTTGGAGGAGACTTGATCACTGCCCTTATATATACACTTGGAGAGGTACACTTTGTATTCTTTTATTTGAGTCTGCATATTTAATTATTTATTTCATTTCATGCATTGTCGAGTCGTGCATATAGCTTAGCTTTATTTCTGCATGCATTGAAAAAAAAAACAGAAAAAAAATATATGCTGATGATGTTGGAGTGGATTGGTTGCTTCCCTGTGCCCCATGATGTCTAAAAATGATGAATTTGATTCTTTATCTGGATAGTTGGGCATTTGGATTGTGATGTTGTGATCTGACCTTTGATTACCTTGACCCTGAGCGGATCTTGATGATAAAACGCTTACTTTGACTGCATACTCGATTAGGTTAGACTGCGAGGCCTTGTTCATGCCATGGATTCATTCTTTATCCAGTCTATTCTTGTGTGTTAGTTCCTCGTAGCATTTTGATCTTGATTTTGGTAATGTACTCGTTGATTTCTGATGACTTTTGGATATATGCTGTAATAGAGGCGTTTCTCTTGTTTGATTCTTGAGCCCCAGAGTTCTCTTTGTTATGGATTTTTTTCCCTCTTAACCCCGCTGAGCCTAATGACCGATTTTTGTTACTAAGCCACATTACTAACCTATGGCCTCTACATTAGTTATTTTTCCCAAGCCTAGCTTGGGGGAGCATTTGTTAGGTTGGTTTTGGGTTGTATAATTGATCGTAGGGATGAGTTGGAAATAATATGTTGGTTCAAGGAGTTTGAAAAAAAAAAAAGAAGGAAAATTAAATGAAAAGAAAAAAAAATGATCTGTTTACATGAAAAAAAAAAGTGCGAACACAAATTGAAAAAAATGTTCTATTACATTGAAGCAAATGAGAGAATCGTGTTTTTAATGAAATGGTTGCTTGGTTACTTTATGAGATTATATAGATGGGTTTGTTTTGGTTTTGTCGTTGATGACGTGGGAGTTGGTTAGACCACATTGGTCTTGTTACTCGTGTTTTATGATCCCCCTCTCTTGACTTTTGCACCACAATTCCTAAATATTTCCCTACCTTTATGTAACGCCCCGAAAACGGGTGCCTTAATTAATCACCATTAATTATAACTAATCACAAGATTTGCGAAAGCGTTTCTATAAACCTGTGGGTTATGGCCCACCAATAATATAATATTCTTACAAAAGCTCATTATCTCATAATTACAACTAAGACCTTAAATACTTCCTTCATCTCATTTCTTGAAATCCATCCCAATCACTTGCTTTTCCCAGATTCATCTCCATCCCTCTTTCATAACCTAAGCTTCGTTCAGAAGAAAAA
This sequence comes from Patellifolia procumbens, assembly GCA_947645195.1. Taxonomy (NCBI): domain Eukaryota; kingdom Viridiplantae; phylum Streptophyta; class Magnoliopsida; order Caryophyllales; family Amaranthaceae; genus Patellifolia; species Patellifolia procumbens. The sequence goes on from CANSGD010000139.1 coordinate 284,126, forward strand.
TAGAGAAACAAGAAAAGACAGAAAACATTCCAAAATGAGTGGAAAACTCGTAACTTTACTCCAGCCCGTACAAACGGTTTTGGTTCGAAAACATTTTTGCACTTACAGGCACATATTTGCAGGAGATGAAGCAGACACATACTTCACATGTAAATCATATTTCCTTGACATAAGACAATAATCATATTTGCCATATAAATCATACTTGACTTATAATACTCACGTTCATACGATACATGAAATCATGTTAACGGACACTTTAATACTTTCATAAGAATATACGTAGACTAGTAGAACTTGGAAGCTAAATCATGTTAGAAACTGACGTTATGCATTCCATGTTAATTACTTTAAGTACAAGCACCTGTCATGAACAGTATGTACTGAGCATTAAGTAAATCCATTACGTTAAAATGTAACCTCAAACTTTAAACAGAAGGAAAGAATAATTCAAACATTTATGATGAGGCTGGCGTTCATGGCGGCAGGGAGGGCGGTTTATGTGCGCGGTGCTGCTGCGTGGCAACCAATAGCCACGGTACAGCAGCAAGCAGAAGAAGAGAAAACAAGGGCAACGAGAGGGAGAAAAAGATGAGGCTGCTTCTGGTGGTTGGAGTTCTGTGGTGTGACAGGGATGCGTTTCTGTGGTCGTGATTTGGTGGCGGGTAGCTGTGGTGGTTCCGTGGTGGTGCAGCAGCGGCGGCAGCAGCGAGCAGGGGAGGAAAACAGGGGAGGAATAAAGGACGGAGCTTCGGGTGGGTGTATCAATGGCGAGTGGTAGTTGAGGGTGGCGTTTCTGGTTATTTTTGGCGGTTTGAGTGCTAGACAGTAGGCGGCAAAGGTGGTTGCAACGAAAACAGGGCAGCAAGTGGTGGTTTTGGTGGTTGTAGCTTACTTCACCTCTTCAATGGTGAAATTTGAAATCAAGTGTATTGGGGAAGAAGGAGAGTTGTGTTTCTTACAGAATTGGTAATCTGATTTATAAGTGAATTGGATTGAAATGAATGTCCTATTTATAGAGAATTAAAGGTGTTCAAACTCAAGTTGAATTTTCCCTCTAATGGATAACTACAAAAAGAGAAGATGAGAAGATGAGGATGATGGTGATCTTTATCTCCAAATTGATTTTTTCTGCTTTGTTATGCTTAACTTAAATTCATACTCAAGCTTATCCAACCTCTTGTTGCTCCAATGGAGAAGGAGAAAAGAAGCAGGAGGTGGAAGATGAAGTTTTTCTTTTGTTTTCTTTTCCTTTTTCTGATTTTTGTGTTTTGGGTTAAATGGTTTTTGGGTTGGTTGAGAATTTTGAATTGGGCTTTAAAACATGGTTTGGGGCTCTAATTTGCCATGGAGACAACAATTCAATTACCAACATGCAAAAGCTTTATTTACTTACTCTAATTATCAAGCTTATTATTTAAAACAACTTTAAAATATTAAGTAGTAAAATATATTTTATCAAGAAAATTTAATACATTTTAGTAAAATAATAAGCTCATATTTAAATTAATAATCTTAATTAGTTAATAATAAAATAAGGTTAAAACTCGGGGTATTACATCCTTACCCTCTTAGAAAAAGTTTCGTCCTCGAAACTTGAGTTTAGTACCTCTAAGCTCCATATGTTCCTTGGACCAAACAAAATGCGATAAAACAAAACCAAGAACTCTCAGGTTCATGATTTTCCATTAAACATTCAGCCTACATTATGCCAACAACTTTTGTAACTTGATTCAACTCATCTTACGAGATCAAGGAGCAAAGGAAACAACGAAGATAACTTGAGCTTTACTTCTACCATTGTATATCGTAACTCCGCTTCAACTCGTCTTTTTAGATCGAGGAGCAAAGGAAAGAATAGAGGCAAAATCAGACTCTATTATCCCATTGTATCTTCGCTTCAACTCGGAACTCCGGATTGAGGAGCGACGAAACAAAATTGGGCAAATGTATTGGCAATGAATCTTAATAGGATCACTTAATACTGAGAGATCCCGTTTGAAAGTTATTTTCCAAAACAAACTTTATCAAAACCTTATGACAAAAAGGATCATTGAACTCAATACTTAGGTCATACTAGGCCATACTTGAACGCTCATACTCTAATGCACCTTTCATGATATCGTTTCTCCTTTGTTAACATCTAATCATCCAAACAATCACTATAACCCCCTCCAATTACTAAAATATTCCCAAACAGATTGTTTAAGTCTCCTCAAAATACTTAAGCATCTAATTTCCCAATGAATCACATCGACGCAGTGTACAATCTATGACTCGCACTCGTGGCTAGATTTTCGTTCTGATAGACCATTATAACCTAAAATATACTTACCTATCTAATTTCCCAAATGGATCATACCTAGGCGATGCACAGTCTAAGACTTGCACTTCCGGCTAGGTTTCAGCTCTGATACCACTCTGTAACGCCCCGAAAATGGGTGCCTTAATTAATCACCATTAATTATAACTAATCACAAGATTTGCGGAAGCGTTTCTATAAACCTGTGGGTTATGGCCCACCAATAATATAATATTCTTACAAAAGCTCATTATCTCATAATTACAACTAAGACCTTAAATACTTCCTTCATCTCATTTCTTGAAATCCATCCCAATCACTTGCTTTTCCCAGATTCATCTCCATCCCTCTTTCATAACCTAAGCTTCGTTCAGAAGAAAAATAGAGAAACAAGAAAAGACAGAAAACATTCCAAAATGAGTGGAAAACTCGTAACTTTACTCCAGCCCGTAAAAATGGTTTTGGTTCGAAAACATTTTTGCACTTACAGGCACATATTTGCAGGAGATGAAGCAGACACATACTTCACATGTAAATCATATTTCCTTGAAATAAGACAATAATCATATTTGCCATATAAATCATACTTGACTTATAATACTCACGTTCATACGATACATGAAATCATGTTAACGGACACTTTAATACTTTCATAAGAATATACGTAGACTAGTAGAACTTGGAAGCTAAATCATGTTAGAAACTGACGTTATGCATTCCATGTTAATTACTTTAAGTACAAGCACCTGTCATGAACAGTATGTACTGAGCATTAAGTAAATCCATTACGTTAAAATGTAACCTCAAACTTTAAACAGAAGGAAAGAATAATTCAAACATTTATGATTACAGTGTGATCCATAATGATCCATAATTCCTTTTTAATCCATTTTATACTGGTTGTTGGTCTGTATTTCAGGGGTGGGACGTCTCCCACAATGGGCCAGTGCCCCAGGAAAAGAGCCAGTGCTCATCAGGAATAACATTAGCGGGCCAGTGCCCCAGGATAAGAGTCAGTGCTCATCAGGAAACAGGATACAGCTCGGTACGTGCACGACCATCAGTCAGGATATATGCAGCTAACAAACCAGTTCTTTCATTTGAACTTATCATGTTTCATAACTTTTAATACCCATCAGTGATATTCCGTATACTTTAATCATTCAGCTCAGCTCTACCTTTATATAGGTAGTAAAATCATAACATAACAATATTCATCATTCGTAAGCTTTCAATTGCTTTCTTATGAAACGTTCATTGAGTATTCATAATAACATTGGGTTATAAAGCATTCATAGTTCCGTCATTTATAAAGTATAACGCCATCCCATGATTCATAAAGCAACATACTTAATCCATTCACATAATCATATGACACTTATTAAGATTCCGTAATATTATTTCGCTTGTAATATTTCATAACTTTATTAACATGTTCCCAGACACTGGCTTTACAGAAGCTCATATATTTCATAATAACTGTAAATGGACAACAACAACTCATATATCATATTGAACATGGATTCAGACTTAAGATTACTTATAATAAGTCACAGAGGTAGAATCATAGGTCATAGGCCTATCATGGAAATACTAAACATACGTATTCATAAATCATATAAGCATGTAACTCATGGATAACAACATGAAATAACATACTTCATTTAATACACATGAATCATGAGTCATGAGTCTTGAGTCTTGTAATAAAAGTATTAATTATATATATTTACGAAATCAATAAACATGTATCACATAACTCAGAACCGACATTCTTTACTTAAACATTAAATAATCATGTGAACAATAATTACATTAATAACTCACGTTAACATCGAGTTTCATATAAACATGGATAAAGCTGTAAAATCATACTTTCACTCAAACACATACTTTCAGACATATTAATGATGACGTATACTTTTACTCACATAAGCATGAATCATGGATCATAACAATAACTTATTGTAATTACATAAACATGGTTTTACTCGAATAAACATATAACTTGATCATATCTCATAATAATTATTTATCGCTTAACACATAATAATTATTTAAGTTATGTAACTCGTGTCATCATATAATTTCATATCATTTACACATATGAGTTGTACTCTGAATATACGAATCACGATATATATATTTTCCGTAAGTTAACGTAATATCATGGATATAATTCAAATAGAAAATGAACTCTAATTCCATTACTTCATAATACGAAGTCCCTATAATTACATTTTACATCATAAAATCACATACGGGCAGGTAAACTAATGCTAGACATAAAGGTTACCTTAATCGCTCAATCCACAATACCGTCATAACTCCAAGAACGTCATCCATACACCTTTCGAATTCCCACATTCCATTTATCGCTCCATAAACATCAATAAAATATCAATTAGAATCCACTCAGCTAATCACGACTATTTCTTAATGACCCATTTTTCGAAAATCATAATTTAAAAGCTTATTATTAAAACTCATTGTAAATCATCATAATTTAAAATCATTAGCTACAATAATAATAATTTCATTAATAATTTATAAAATCATTTTCTAAAATTACCTCATATATCTAATTAGGCTTTCAATAATTAAAAGAGGTAAAATAGATTGATGGGTTTATACCTTTAGAAAGTCAAATTTGACTTTGGGTTTTAACATCCATTTTTCTGGTTCACTTTGAGAAACAATAACTTGGTTCATGTTGAACCAACAACGACGAGCATAGGAGGGAAAGAGGAGTGAGGGCGAAGCAAGGTGGTTGTGTTGGCTGGCGTTCATGGCGGCAGGGAGGGCGGTTTATGTGCGCGGTGCTGCTGCGTGGCAACCAATAGCCACGGTACAGCAGCCGCAGCAAGCAGAGGAAGAGAAAACAGGGGCAGCGAGAGGGAGAAAAGGACGAGGCTGCTTCTGGTGGTTGGAGTTCTGTGGTGTGACAGGGATGCGTTTCTGTGGTCGTGATTTGGTGGGGGGTAGCTGTGGTGGTTCCGTGGTGGTGCAGCAGCGGCGGCAGCAGCGAGCAGGGGAAGAAAACAGGGCAGGAATAAAGGACGGAGCTGCGGGTGGGTGTATCAATGGCGAGTGGTAGTTGAGGGTGGAGTTTCTGGTTATTTTTGGCGGTTTGAGTGCTAGACAGTAGGCGGCAAAGGTGGTTGCAACGAAAACAAGGCAGCAAGTGGTGGTTTTGGTGGTTGTAGCTTACTTCACCTCTTCAATGGTGAAATTTGAAATCAAGTGTATTGGGGAAGAAGGAGAGTTGTGTTTCTTACAGAATTGGTAATCTGATTTATAAGTGAATTGGATTGAAATGAATGTCCTATTTATATAGAAGTAAAGGTGTTCAAACTCAAGTTGAATTTTCCCTCTAATGGATAACTACAAAAAGAGAAGATGAGAAGATGAGGATGATGGTGATCTTTATCTCCAAATTGATTTTGTCTGCTTTGTTATGCTTAACTGAAATTCATACTCAAGCTTATCCAATCTCTTGTTGCTCCAATGGAGAAGGAGAAAAGAAGCAGGAGGTGGAAGATGAAGTTTTTCTTTTGTTTTCTTTTCCTTTTTCTGATTTTTGTGTTTTGGGTTAAATGGTTTTTGGGTTGGTTGAGAATTTTGAATTGGGCTTTAAAACATGGTTTGGGGCTCTAATTTGCCATGGAGACAACAATTCAATTACCAACATGCAAAAGCTTTATTTACTTACTCTAATTATCAAGCTTATTATTTAAAACAACTTTAAAATATTAAGTAGTAAAATATATTTTATCAAGAAAATTTAATACATTTTAGTAAAATAATAAGCTCATATTTAAATTAATAATCTTAATTAGTTAATAATAAAATAAGGTTAAAACTCGGGGTATTACACTTTATCCCGAGCCCCATTACAACCTCTAAAAGACCTCTTGAGCATGTGTTTAATTGCTTATTGGATTGATGTCGAGTCAATTTGCCAAAGTTAAAGAGTATATTTGCTATGGAGCCGACTTGACTAGGTTGAGCGATATTGCACCCCCTAAACACATGAGAGTGTGAGTTGGGAAGGGCTATTATGGTTGGCTTGGTGAGCGTTCGGGCACATCTTATGCCTGCCACAAAACGAGAGGAGTGACACCCTTGTGAGCACCTATTCGAGACTTGTAAGTCATGTGAGGCAGTTGCGTTTGACTAATTGCTTGGTTGATTGGTGGTTGGAGTGATTTGAACAGTGGAGATTGAGACTAGCCTACTTGAATGATTTGAATCTTGAAATTTTTGAGCTTTCACTCTTATCTTAGGGGGTGAAGCAATCATACTTGTATCCACATCATGCTTTGCTTGAGGACAAGCAATAGTTCAGCTTGGGGGAATTTGTTATGTTGATATTTTACCATGTTTTGACCCCCATTTCATTACTAAAACGATACATTTCATGCGTGGTTCCGCTATATTCCGCTAGATTTTACTCTTGTTTGTAGTTTTGTGTCTTTTGAGTTATTTCATGGACATTAGAGCTATTTGGAGGTGGAATGGACCATTCTGGAGCATGTAGATGATCGTTAGAGACTCATGATCGCGTTCGAGTTCATTTGGATGCATTTAGAGAGTCATTTGGGATCCGTTCAATCAGGACCCGATCGGGTTTAACCATGGACCCGATCGGGTTGGACTTCAACCTGATCGGGTTTGTGTCGAATTTAGTCCTTTTCGGACTCCTATCTTTATTTTATTAGTAGAGTATAAATAGGTTTCGATTAGAAATTGTAACATATTCCTAATTACTCAGTTTTAGACTCTTTTATTAGGAAAAATTCTTAGTTTAGCCCTAATTAGATTGCTTTGGATTAGTTTTGAAGATCAAAGACATCAGATTTGTGAAGTTTAATTCAAGTACTCATTAATTCAAGTTTGATTCTTCTCTATTCTCTTTTGCTATTTCTCAATTATGTTTACAATTATGTTTATAGTTCTTATTGCCATGATTAGTGAGTAGTCTTATTTCTAAGATTGAGTTGAGCCCTAGCATGGATTGATTACTCTATTCTTTTACTTCCATGTTATTGAATCGTATGATTAGGGTTTGACAAGTTTGTTTTCATTATCAATTTGCATCATTTTTAGACCTAGTTTTTATTATCAATGAGAGTTGGAATTGAAATTAGAGATTCTTTGTAGCATTGTTGTTATTTCATCAATTGAATTCGCCAACGAAAGTTGGGATTCAATATAGATTGGCTTGTCATTGATCGAGATTCTCACATGAAAATAGTGAGAATTGAGATTGAGAATTTCATTTGACATTGGTTTTTAATGCTTCTAATCTTGTATGTTAGCCATGAAAATAGGAAACATGCATATTAGTTAGGCCTTTTGTAGTCACGAAAGTGGTCTTAAGGTAGTTCTTTTCGAAAGAATGTCATCTCTCCTAAGGTTCGATTCTTTAACTGGAATGTAAGTTGTGTCTGATCAATTCATGTTAGTGGTGATGCTCAGTCTTAGTACTTTCTTATCATTGTTATCATCGTTATTGTTATCTTTCTTATTAGTTTAGAAATTAGTTTGATAGTTCTTTTCATCGATAAATAATTGTGTAGCTATTTCATAGTCTAGAATCAACTAGTGTTTGATCTTGCACCTCCCTGTGTTCGACCCGTTAGTGCTACGACACCGTTCACTTGCGGTATTAAAATAAAACCCTAACAGTCACATAACATTCATCAGTTCCTTCTATGGATCAAGTGCAGGTATAAGGGGATATCAGGTGAGCAAGAAAGTTGTTGCAGCTTGTATAGCAGGACTAATATACCACATTTGGATATAGGAACATAGATTTTTGGGACAAAAACGTTTTTTGTACGAAAGTAATGGTTGCATAAATCAAAATTCTGGTTAGGGATAGATTACAGAGTACTGTAAATGAAAAAGTGAGCAGCATAATAGATAGGGAGTGGATACAAAATATTTTTGTATAGAGGTTTTGTTTCCTTTTTGAATTTTAGAGTCCTTCCTAAAAGGTTTGTAAAGCATCTTAAAGGATGTTTAGGGAGTAAATGGGTGTTGGTTTTTTGGCAGTTATATATCTATATTTTGCTTTACAAAAAAACATAGGCATGGGCAAAGAGGATCTTACAGATTTGGAGAATAATCTAAAAAAAGGATGTTAAGAGAAGATCAAAGAAGTGCTTTGAGGGATACTTCAATGGTAAATAATTAACACATCGCTAGTGGGGAGAGTAAAAGTCGATGGTACAAGGTGAATACTTATATAACAAAAAAGGTAGCATTGTGGTTCCGCCATTAATCTCATATAGCAAATGGTAAATCTCTTTTGCTATATGTTTGAATCAATGTCTAAAATTTGTCATATGAGTATTGTCATGTAGCTGAATTATATATTATGACATGGTCATACAGTGGCGTCATGTCAATGTGCGACATAGGTTGACAAGTGTCCCTCTACAATGACAGGCCGTGGATTTTAATAATTAATAGATAATAGATTTATCTCTTCTACTCAAAAATAAGTTTACTTTCAAGTAAGTCTTCCCTTCCTTATTTTGTACTACCTCCGTCTCAAATTATTTGTTACACGTAGGTTTGATACAAAGATTTAAGTAGAGTGAGTGGGAAGGTTGGGACCACTTTTCATTTGTTAGTGTAACTCATAAAGTATTTATGTTGGTGGGCATAATGATTAATTGTAGAAAGAAGACAAAAATAAAAGTAATAAAGGGACAAATATAGTGGAGACTATAAGCTAAGAAAGGAAAATGTTGCAAATAAATTGGAATATCCATTTATAATACATGTATCAAATAATTTAGGACGAATGTACTAGTTAATTACGATATAAGCATGTATGATGGTAATGGGTTTTAGACCTGATCCAAAATCAAAACCACAGACCCATTTATATGGGTCTGAGTCCAACTTTTTTAGACCTAATAGGTCTGGGTCGGGTCTGGATCCAGAGGTTATCAGGCGGGTTTGGGCCCAGGTCCAAATATATCAGAATCGGAGCCGGTCCACACCCTATCCATAGACCCATTTTAAGACATGTAATAATATAAGTTGAAACATTTTTAAGTTTTTATGAGCTATATTATGTTAATTGTTTCGATACAAACCTTACTTGTGGTCACACGAGCCTATAAAATAGGCGAAATAAATTTATTAGATGAAAAAATGTTATTGAACTTAAAATTTAAAAAGACCAACTAAACACCCTATACTCATCAAACCCTAAGTCTGGATCTAGTCAGATTCAACCCAAATCCTACTATTGTCATTACTAAAAAGACGTAAATTACATTTTTTTCTCCAGAGTGGTGCGACCAAGCTAATCAATCATGTTCCTGTCGCATTCCGCATCAAATAGTCAGTACATTTATGCTTCTAGAATGTCCCTAAACCCATTTCCTACTCTCCATGATTGAGACACCACCACTTTCTGATAGAAAAATAACGGTTTATATTAAAATTACTTTATTTATACCCATACAAAAATGCATAGACTAACAAAGATTCTATCTAAAAGGTTTAGTATATAAGTTACCGGTATTTTAATAATAATTCAACCCAATAAAACTTAATCAAGACTAAATCAAATTATAGTTATTTGAGAAATTTTAATCTTAAGTTAAAGGAATGTTTACAATGTAGGGGTATCATTATATTAGTACATATTATATGTTATTAACCCGTGATATTCAAATTTATTGTTTTACTCTATTATTTCTTGTTTTTAGCCAATGTAGTTACATAAGAGTTACAAAATTTTTGTTTAATTTTCTATCTAATAATATATAATAATTACTACCCAGCCAGGCCTCCTCATGCACATTCAATGTTCAATCTCATTATTGAAAGTTCTATTTAAAAAAAATTGACTAACACAATATAGTAAATGGATTGTTTTAAATAATCGAGTTAAAATAAACAATAAAATCATAAACATAAATAAAGTCCTCCCTTATTTTTTTTGTTTCTATTCATAAGCAGGAGAATTCCAAAGCAAATTGAAGAGGATAAATTTGTGTATATTATAATTTGTAATCTACTTTTTTCAAAATAAAAAATGAGAAAAAAGTGAGTTGTGTGATGAATTTGGGGGTTTGATAGTAATATAATCATAAAATAATTTTTTGACTCTGATTCAAGGTAAACCCACTTTGTAGAAATTCGTAAGATTAATGCTTGAACTTATAATTAATAAACGTCAAAGTGATAACCCTAACATGTCTAGTGTTCTAACCCGTGAATTTTCCAAACTCATTGTTGTAACCCCTTACACTATTTTAAATGAATAAATTACACGAAGAGAAACAATTGCAATAATGAGACTTTGTTTGAAAAACTACACATAATTCAATAAATTTATACAAAAAAAATGAAGGAAATTGCACAAGCCTATGATTAATTGGAAAGTTTTTAAAAGGTAATACTAAACTTTGTTGTTTCGATCGTTTGGTATAACTATTTTTTAATCGTTTAATATAATAATTTTTCGTGTCAAACTTTTTAATTGATTATATATGTAATAAGATTTTCAAAAAACTTAAGGATAAATACATTTAAAATAGCCATACTTTTTTGGTTATTGTGTCAAAGATATTCATCTTATGATCACTATATTGGATATAATTTTCAATTAAATAATCTTATATAAAAAAAATCAAAATATGTGTTCCATATTCGTTTATTGAATAGAACAATAATACCTATGTGATTTTTTTAATTCCAAAAAACTGATAAAAATTATTTTATATCATTAAAGTAAAGTAGTTAGGGGTCTACCCTCATATCATTATAAAATGTAAATAAATATTGTTTTCCTAATTGACTAATGACACTATCAATGAGAGAATGACACATGAAATTTTTTTCTCGATTTATATAAATATATATAGATATAGATAGAAGTAATATTACACACTATTGTACTATATAATTATGTTTTTCCGAAATTTTAACTTTGGAAAAAATATAATCTATGTCACAACATTGAGTAAATTGTTATTTTTAAACTGTTATGGAAGTTAATGACATTAATTGCTTTGTTTAGACTATAGTTTGATTGTACATATTTTAATCAACTTGTTTGATTTCCATATATAATTAGACTATATGCTTATATTTCACCACAAATTTTTCATGTCATATGCTGAAGTGAACTCCTTAATTAATAAATACAATATTATACACTAATTAAAAATTGTTCTTTGTAGTGTTCTTATTCTTGGGACAAAAATTATCAAATACTTGTTTAAACCGTGTTTTTAAATTGTTATGGAAATTAATAAAAATGTTTTTTTCTGTTTAGACTATAGGTTGATTGTCCATATTTTTTATCAAGCTGCTTGATTTCAATAATCAGACTATATATGCTTATATCCCACTATTAATTTTCGTGACATATATTACTAACTACTCCCTTCATTTTTTTATTGGCAGATGATATAATCAATATTATACACTAAGTATTATAAGTAAATGAGAGAGTACTATATTTGATACCTTTTAATTGATATATTATAGCTAAATAACATGTCTTCGTGCCAGGGTTGTAAACATTAACTCACCCAAAATCTAACTTGACTATACCTGTCAGATTTGTAAACATGGGAGGTTAAATAAGGTCTATTACTTAGTTTAAGCTAAAAAAATTAAATTAACATAATATTGTATGATAAAATTGTATTATAGTACTATATAAAACTCCATAAACTCATACTATATGAATCTATGGTTTAGCTGTAGCAACCCAGTAATATGCCATCAATTACTTTACTAATATGAACTATCATGTTTAGCACATATCCAGCTTTATCAAGCTTTGAAAAATACAAAAATCGTTTTGTATATTAAATGCTAAGTATTACTTTTTCTAATATATTCATATCGTATTTCAAAGAATCACAATTTTATATATTATAAATATAATATAATATAATTTTAGTAAATCTTGAAAGTTTATTATAAAAAAATATTGGCCAAAAATATTTGTCATATGCGTTTGTGAAATAATAACAAAGTATTTTGCAAAGAAAAAATTGAAAACTTTACATATCTTTTACAACGTTTTTGAAATCAAAAAAATAGTGTAAGAAAGTAATGAAATTTTAATTACTAGTAAAAATCAGATCTTTTACAAATAACATTAATCTTTTTTATTTTCATGATACCCATCTAGCCAAAAAAAAGTAACAATTTTATTAATACTCTATATCTTTCCATAAAAGATGATTTTATGATATTATTTTTTAACCAAAAATAGTTAGATATTAGTCAAACTTTGTGAGAATGACACATCACCTTAATTAATCTGTGCTTGACACGTCGTCAAAATGATTGTATAACTGCCACATGGCCTTTTTTCTTGTTTTATATATTAATATAGATATGCTTTCTTCCTTTCGCTTATTCGCATACCACTAGTGAAAAAACACTTGTTGCTTCTCCCTTTTAGCTACGGGCTATATAAACAGCCCACAGCTCAAGCACAGTCACTGCAGGCCTACGTGGGAGCCCGTAGCTAAATTGAGTTTTGATGCGGGCTATACAGAGAGCCCGCAGCTAAGCTGCGCAAAATTTGGTTTAGCTACGGGCCGTTGGTTACACCCGCAGCTAAGTTAACAAATAATTTTTTTTAAACACATAATCCCTTTAAGCGTATGTACTGTACATGTTAATTCTCTTTGCCCCCCCGCCAAATCCCTAAATTATTGTTCCATTCGTCACTATTCTCAAGCGACCTCTTCTCAGGTGAATCTCTTCTAAGGCGACCTCTTCTCAGGCGACATTCTCAGGCTACCTTCTATTCACTGGTTGGTTTCTTCATTTTCAAATGCTTAAGTCAATCATTCTCAAACGCTTTATTATTCACCAAAAATGATGATTGTGAAGTTAAATTTGAATCTATTTCTGAAATTTGACACCAGAATCGATGATTGTGAAGTTAATTTTGGATTGATTTTCAGAAATTTTACACTACAATCGATGTTTATGAACTTATTTTGTAACTAATTTCAGAAATTTTGCACCAAATTGATGATTTTTAACTTATTTTTGAAACTGATTTTAGAAATTTTACACCAAAGATGATGATTCCTCAACTGACATTTGAACTTATTTCACAAATTTTTATATGCTTGTAATGATTTTAGGAGGCTATCCAAAGGAGGGAAGTTGCTGCTACTGCTAGCTGCAGCTGACGCTTTGCAAGAGGCTCTGGCCACTGAGTCTTGTGTTAGGAGTTTAAGGTAAGTAACCGTCTTTTACACAGTTATAAAGATATTAATTGAGCTAGAATTTTGTATTTGTAATGATTGGGAACTAGTGTTGCATTGTTTAGTTTGTATGTTTGTTGCATTATCATTCATAAGCCTAGATACTCGTTCAAGACTTACTCACTAGGAGTAAGTCTTGAATAGTCCCCGGTTTTGGGACTGTTGTTGGACATTTAATCTCACTTAGGATGTGAATGTATGCCTTCTTTTCGAGTCTAAGGATAATTTCGGTTTGCCATTTCCTTAATATGTTCTCCGGGTACATATGTAGTTAAGCAATTTGCTACATCGTGCTACTTGGAGAACTATAGTGAAATGCTGCCGAAATTTCCTTAGAATCGAAGAGTTGGTGTACATTCACTAGTGAGATTAGATGTCCAAGGATGGGTTAGGATGGAGTGATAAGGACCTTCTTGGAGCATGCATTGATTTTATTGAGTGGTCTATCATGTGTGTACTTGTTAGATGTCTAATTCAGCCTTTCCTGACTTTTTAGAATGGATCCTCAACGTTGTTGGATGTATGGTGAACGCAACACAATTGACTTCTTTAATGGGGTAGAAGAGTTTCGTAGAGTGGCTTTAGAACACCAAAGGAGTAAGGGAGTTGCCACAATTTTGTGTCCATGCCGTGATTGTAATAATCTAAGGAAGTGGGACGATATTGGGGTTATAGAGGATCATTTGTTTCGGCGAGGGTTTACTCAGATGTATGAAGTTTGGTATTGGCATGGTGAGAACATAGTTCCAGTGAATGCGAAGCCAAATACCAATGCCAATGATGAGGCAAATGATGATGGTGTCAGTTATGAGGAAGATGATGATAACAATAATGAAGTTTCTATGATTTCTGGTAATGGTGAGGAGTGTGAAGATAGTGATGCTGAGTTAGCCGGCGAAGATGATATGAATGAGATGATGGGGGGCTTACATGAACAACTTAGTGACACTCCTGAGCGATTTGAGAGAGTTGAAAAGGCCGCTACGACACCCCTATACCCTGGATGTCCAAATTTTTCATTCCTAGAAGGCGTGTTAAAATTGTATAACATCAAGGCACAGGGTAATTGGACTGACGCGAGTTTTACCTTGTTTTTGAAGCCTTAGCAAATATGTTTCCAAATGGTAATGAGATTCCCACGTCGACCTATTATACCAAAAAATTAATGTGTCCTCTCGGCCTAGAATACCAGCGAATCCATGCATGTCCTAATGATTGTGTTCTTTTCCGTAAGGAGTATGAGAAATTGGACAAGTGAACAATTTGTGGAATATCGAGGTATAAGAAAAACGAGGGGATGTTTGATGACAAAGGGGATGACGCTATTGTGAAAAACTAGATTGGGAATGCTGCGAAGGTGTTGTGGTACTTTCCAATTATACCTAGGTTTAAGCGTATGTTCTCAATTAAGAACGACGCAAAGAACTTAAGGTGGCATGCCGATGTGAGGAAGAAAGATGGAAAAATCAGGCATCCCGCTGATTGTGAGCAGTGGCAACAATTTGATGAACGTAATTCTGATTTTGGGAAAGAAGATAGGAACCTGAGACTAGCTCTTTGTACTGATGAGCTGAATCCATACGGATCCCAGAGCAGTAGACATAGCTCATGGCCTGTTCTTTTGTCTATTTATAACTTTCCACCGTGGTTATGTATGAAGCGCAAGTATTTGATGATGCCTTTGTTAATTTCTGGACCTAAACAACCCGGAAATGACATTGATGTGTATTTAGCACCTTTAATTGAAGAATTGAAATTGTTGTGGTCTAAAGAGGTGCCGATGTTTGATGCCTACACACAGTCGAATTTCAATTTATGTGCCATGTTTTTCTGCACGGGGAATGATTTCCCAGCATATGGGAATCTTTCGGGGTACAAGGTTAAGGGAGAGCAAGCATGTCCTATTTGTGAAGAGGATATGGAGCCCATTTACTTGACACATTCCCATAAGAATGTGTACATGAATCATCGGAGGTTTCTTGATCGTCAACACCCTTATCGTAAGAAGAAAAGTCAATTTAATGGATTCATTGAGAAAGGAGTGGTGGCCCGCGAACCAAGAACAGGGGTGCAGATTTATGATCGTATTAAGCATTTGAAAACGGTTCATGGTAAGGCCATAAAATCCACATCAACTAAAGGTGTGCTCTGGAAAAGAGTATTTGCTCTTTGGGACCTTCCATATTGGCAAGATTTGCAGGTAAGACATTGTCTTGATGTCATGCACATTGAAAAAAATGTGTGTGATGCTGTTCTTGGAACGTTGATGAACATGCCTGGTAAGACAAAAGATGGGTTAGGTGTGAGGTTGGATATGGAGAAGAGAGGGATTCGTCCAAATCTTTGGGCTCAGCCGAGAACAAATGGTAAGATGTATGTCCCTCCGGCTTGCTACACAATGTCTTCGATAAAGAAAATACTATTTTATGAGTTTTTGTACGATATCAAGGTGCCTTCTGGATATTGTTCAAATTTGAAAACATATGTTACCCAAAAATATTTCAAGATGGGTGCTATGAAGTCACACGATTGTCATGTAATGATGCAAGTATTTTTTCCAGTGGCTATTCTTGGTCTACTATCACCTCATGTAAGCCATGTTGTTGTCAAGTTATGCTTGTTCTTTGATAGAATTTGTAGTAAAGTGATAGATCCAAAAACACTTGATGCATTAAAAATGACATAGTTGAAACCTTATGCAAGTTTGAGATGTATTTTCCACCTTCTTTCTTTGATATCATGGTTCACTTGATTGTACATCTTGTTCGGGAAATTAAGCTTTGTGGCCCGGTTTTTTTGAAATGAATGTACCCGTATGAGAGATATTTTAAGATTCTGAAAGACAAGGCTAAGAATAAAGCAAAGCACGAGGCTAGCATCATTCAAGGCTATATGGCTGACGAGATCGGGGAGTTTTGTGCGGAGTTCATTGCTAGCATAAAGGCAATTGGACTAAGAGTTTCTTGTCATGAGGGCAGGCTACGAGGTAAAGGCACAATTGGTGGGAGGGATGTCATCCCTCCTAATGAAAGGAAAGAAAAAGGCCACCTATATATGTTGCAACATCTCTCAATTGTTCATCCTTACGTAATGAAGCACTTGAAGCTATTGAGGAGCATGTATCCTAAGAATGAATGTAAGGCAATGTTAGAACATAATCGAACTTTCATTAACTGGTTTGACAAGCAAGTGGCAAGTGAGTTGAAGCAACCTAATTACAGTGTTCCAGACATGATCAGATCACTAGCAAGGGGTCCAAGAAAACTAGTGAGGTCATTTGAGGGTTATGACATCAATGGGTATTCGTTCTACACAAAACGTCAAGATGGGAAGGGTAGACTACAAAATAGTGGTGTCATGGTGACTGCGTCTTCCACCGAGTTTGCTAGTACAAAGGATGTGAGGCCGGTTGATTCGACTTTAGTGTATTATGGGGTCATCGAAGAGATTTGGGAGTTAGACTACTTTGAATTTCCAATTGCCCTTTTCAGATGTCAATGGTTGATAATCGACGTGGCCGAGAAATTGATGAATTCGGGTTCACTATGGTAGACCCAACTCGTTTCCATGACACCGATGAACCTTTCATTTTAGGCTCGCAAGCTAAACAAGTGTTTTATGTTCGAGATATTACTAAATCTTGTTGGCAGGTTGTTATTCATGGAAAACGACACATTTTGGGTGTGGAAGATGTTGTTGATGAAGAAGAGTATGACCTCTTTGATGACATGCCACCTACATCAACGGGTGTGCAAACCACACCAGATGATGAAGATTTCGATTCAATTTATATGCGTTCAGATCTTAATCAGGAAGAGGGAACATAAGTTTATATTTGATTTATTTTCGATTTTTTTTGTAAGCCTTTTATATTAATATATGTAAGTCTTATTTTGTACAATATTTATCGCATTGATCTTAATTATTGAATATTGGACATTTATTGCTTTTACATGTTTTACTTATGATAAATATTAGTTGTTTAACATAATTTAATTACCGTTAATTGTTCAATGAAATTTTTATGTCGTTGCCCATAATCCACGTCATTTTGGGCATTGCTCGATAAAATGACTAATAATATACATGCAGATGAAAGGGAAAAAAATTAAAAAGGTGGCTGATAAGACTCCGATACTTGATTATGAAAAGCAACGATTCTAAAAGTTGAAGATCAATGCAGAGCGGATGGAAGCTCAAGGTCTAGGAGACCTTGCCCACAAAATATTGGTCCAAAAAACAAATGCTTTACTGGGAAGTGGTGCTGAAGAAGTGGTCAAGCCTGATGATTCAGATGATGAGTTGATCCCGAGGACGATCTTGATCCCGAGGATGACATAGCTTTAATGGCCTCCAAAACTAATGTTGTAAGTTTGATTATTTTTAGTGTTCACATGGAAATCATACATATTGGTTGTTAGATGGTAATTACGTGGTGTGGATTTTGTTCTCATTATGTGCGCTGGGGTAGGGTCTGTGAAGTGTGCAGGGGTCTTTGTAGGGGGTATGTTCAGGGAGGTGGGGGCTGGGGTCGGTGTAGGGGTTGTGGGGGTTTGGGTGGGTTCTGTGTAGTGGTTATGTATGTGGGGGTTAGGAGGGTCTTTGTAGTGGTTCTGTGGGGGTTGGGAGGGTCTGTGCAGGGGTTTTGGGGGTTCGGGAGGTCTGTGCAGGTGTGCGCGGGGGTGGTGGGGGCCTATGCAGGGGTACGGGGGTTTTGGGGCTGTTCAGTGGCCTGTGCAGGGGTTTTGGCTTGTTGGGGGGGTCTATGCAGGTGTGCGCGGGGGGTGGTGGGGGCCTGTGAAGGGGTACGGGGGGTTGTGGGGGTTGTTCAGTGGCCTGTGCAGGGGTTTTGGCTGGTTGGGGGGGTCTGTGCAGGTGTGCGAGCGGGGGTGGTGGGGGCCTGTGCAGGGGTACGAGGGGTTGTGGGGGCCATTCAGTGGTCTGTGCAGGGGTTTTGGCTGGTTGGGGGGGTCTGTGCAGGTGTGCGCGGGGGCCTGTGCAGGGGTACGGGGGGTTGTGGGGACCGTTCAGTGGTTTGTGCAGGGGTTTTGGCATGTTGGGGGGGTCTGTGCAGGTGTGCGCAGGGGGTGGTGGGGGCCTGTGCAGGGGTACGGGGGGTTGTGGGGGGCCGTTCAGTGGTCTGTGCAGGGGTTTTTGCTGGTTGGGGGGGTCTGTGCAGGTGTGTGCGGGGGGTGTTGGGGGCCTGTGCAGGGGTACGGGGGTTGTGGGGGGCCGTTTAGTAGTCTGTGCAGGGGTTTTGGCTGGTTGGGGGGGTCTGTGCAGGTGTGCGCGGGTGGTGGTGGGGGCCTGAATGCAGCTGTGATTTTAAGCTGTTGGGGGGGGTCTGTGCAGGTGTGCGAGGATAGGTTTAAATATGACCTGCTCATTTATTCTTATAGGAATGACAAGTTACTAGAACATTTTCACTCCCAAAAAGTCACCATCCACACAAGTTATCTGGTAACATCTTTCTTTTCAACTATCATAACTGGATCAATTTTTTGACTTTTGTCAAGAGCATCAGTATAAGCAAAAGAAAAGTTGAAGCACTTCTAGTAATATAGGTATCTCAAAGCATCATCGTATGACACCTTAGTCGAATCTAAAACTACTCTAAAAAGTGGGAGAAAGAGACAGAGATAGGAAAGATATTTTTTTATGAACTACAAACACACAATATCAATTTTACATTGGAAGTGCGCTTGCCTCCAACATACTTCCTGTAGAACTGAATTTAAGACTCTAATTAAGTTATATGATCTACTATAAGAAAAATAACATACAATTAATTTAGCAGATTAGTTATTAAATGGAAACTTGGACTCATATATCCTGACTAAGAATGGTTGATAAAGCAATCATAAACTCAACAACTAGGCCACTGCACTCCTACACTACAGGGTCGACTTGCTGGTTTAGAAAAATTCAATTGTTCAACACCGGTATAGGTCAATGCTCAAATACTGTTTAACTCTATCCAATGCCCCATAGTTAGCATTATTTTCTTCAGAGCTTCCGATTTTTAAGAAAGGTCAGGCAATTATAACAAGATTATACATAAGCTACCAGGGTTACTAAGAACTCTCAGAAAACTAATCATCAACGGTGCACGAGCCACTAGTTGACAGCGAAAGCGAGATAATTTATTGAATGTACAAATATATAATGTCTCTTGAAACGAAGTTCTCAACATATTTGTTACCATAAGCTGTGAATGTTATTGTTGTCAGAAGAGCTGCTATCATTTCACTTTTATCCCCAATGCTTCTTTCAATCTGTACAATAATAATTTCACTTTTATCCCCAATGCTTCTTTCAATCTGTACCCCAACTTGATATAGCATTGCCTTTAACAAGATAGAATAGGTAGGCAGGCAAGTCTTCAAAAAGCTTGGCCTAACTTGATTGTGAATGCCTTTACATCGTTGTAATTAAAATCAAGTCCAAATAATTGGCACTGGAACAGCACTGCATATGCTGTGACAAAACTGCCCAAGCCCTAACTAATGTTTTTGGTTACCAATGCAACTTAATGTTTCCGGTTCTGGTTTTGCAGGGCACTAATACGGCACCTCAAAATAAGGAGGGGGTGAGGAGTCCAAAAACGTGATTCGTTGGCATTGGCACCCATAACTACAACAAAGGTTGTTTCCGCAACGTGATTCGTTGGCATTGGCACCCATAAACTCATCTATAAATGTTGTTTATGTTTTTTTAATTTCTTTCTATTAATTCATGTTTAATCTTTTCACTTGCAGGGCGTTGTTCATGTTGTTTCCTCTTGTGTTTCATCTACGAAATCCGAACGCAAACAAGGGCGAGGATTTTCAAGGGGGGTTAAAAGGGGTGGACCACCTATGTTTTTGGAGTTTGATTCATTGGACAACTACATTGGAAAATGGGGCCATGAATATGGTAAGCAAATTGGTGCATGTGCTATAAGAACGGATATTAACGTTGCGAGTTATAATCAGTTGGATGAAGTGGAAAAGAGCAAGAATTGGGAAGAGGCAAAGGTGATTTTGTTTGTCGTAATTGACTTGATTACATCGTAGCTATCGTATCAGTTGTTTCAATTTTTTTGGTTTCATTTTTTTTTACAGAGGCTATTCAACATTGATGATCCAAATGGAACTAGGGAAACGAAGTTTCATGAACTTGTCGGTGCTCGATTTAGAGACTTCAAGTCCAAGCTCAGGCGACGTTGGCTAAAGAAGAAGGATGATGTTGCTGATGATTCACATGCACAAGAGACATCTGATGGTGCTGATTCACATGCACCTAAGACATCCCAAGCTGAAGAAGTCGATGGAGGACCATCGCAGAAGAAAAAAGGTTAAGAAAAATGTAGATCCTTGGGTGGCTTACGAAGGATTGATTTCCGAGGATCAGTGGAAGACATTTGCAGCAACATATGAGACCCCTGAATTTCAGGTGATGTGATACTACACTATTAATGTGAAACCATTTGAATAGGTTTACTCTTATTATTACTTGTAATGTTAATTATATTAATGATATGATTTATGCAATTTTTTTTTGTTTTCCAAAGGCCAAAAGCCAAAAAGGAAGTTCGAGTGCAAAACAAAACAAGCACCCACATCATCTGGGTCAAAATTCTTATAGTAGAGCCGAAGAGAAGTGGATCAAAAGTGGTAGACTCCCCCTCCACCTTCAAGCGTCGCTGATTCTTCTAGTTCTCACGTGACTTCTATTCCACTTAGAAGGATGATATGGCCCATAGCATGGAAGCTTGCGCATGAGAAAAAACTTGCCAATGGATCTTGGGGTATTGATCCAAAAGACACAGAGACATGTGAAGTGGTTCAAAAAATTGTAAGTTGTTAAAAAATCTAAAAGAGAAATCAATGATTAGAGCCAGTATTCTTTATGTGAAACATGTTTATGCTTTAATTCTTTTTGTTAACAGGACGACCATCTAGAAATTGAGGCCAAAGCAAAGGAAGTTGGCACCTATGTTGAGGAGCATGGACTTGATGCCTTGTCAAAGGCTATAGGCAAGCGAGACCACACGGGGCGTGTGAAGGCTATTGGTGGACTAAATGTTGGAATACAACAAGTTTTCGGAAAAGCAAAACGCAGAATGAAGAACAAGGAGGTTCATAGTGTTCTATCACAAGACGACTTTGCTCAGAAGCTCCTCGAAATCAAGGAAGATTTCGACAAGAAACTTGAACAAGAAGTGGCTGCTAAGGTGGAAGAAGCATTGAAGAATCTTATCGGCAGTGGTACTATTAGATTGGGTAGTAGTGAGCAGCATCCTGACGCGCCCACCCTGGTATCCATGCCAAAAGTTCAAGATGTACCAACCGTCCCACTTTTAGAGGTATAACTACTAACTTTTCATCTTTTTTCACAAAAGTATTTACATCTAGATTTTAATTAAATATGTTCTCAATGTGATAAGCTAATCTAGAGACACGACATGGAGCCAACTTGTACATATAGACACGGTATTGAAGTACACTCTATAACACCCCACAAATCGTAAGTTTATGCCTGCCAATTTATAGGAAACAGAAATCAAAACCTGCTGCTGTGTCTGTTATGGAACACTTAGAGAGAGTTAAATTTTTTCATCGAGACTAAACTAACACATAACAGACTTGTGCTGCTCCTAGGTAATTGTCAGATCAACCCCTGATGTATTCTTGTGAATGTGGTGTATTTGTCCTATATCTGTTTGAGTCACAGTACCAAATATTTTCTTGTTAGCTGCTGATTGCGGGCAGAAAGGTGATCTACCTTTGCAAGAGAATTACATTATACAGGTTGTTATTATTTTGTCATATAGTCTGCTAGTGGACTTAGCTGAAACTGTCCTATATCTGTCTCTGTATGCCATATAGTCAGCTTGTCATATAGTTTGTTGTGTCTGTTATTATTTTGTCAAAAGATCAGTAGTAATACATGCACTTACAATGTATGTTGCACTAATCATCTTCCCTGCAAACCATCTACCATGTGGAGCACGTTCAGCACTCATTGTTGCTTGAGTGCTATCGAATTTCACGTACACATATCCTTCAATGTCCCTGTTCCAAAAAGAAATGAAGCATGAAAAACGAGATAAATCTTAAACAAGAAGCTTACTCCCATCAAGGAACTCTGGGACATGTGAACCATATGAACAAAAAAAAAGAGATCCTAAACAGATCCTAGCAACCGTGCAAGCTCTTTCACAGTCATTATTTCAAGGTTCATGGAGTATATTGCAAGTTTTTAAGCCATAACTTCAAAAAACAAAGAAAATCGGAGTTTGTAATCTCCTTAATGGCAATTGATGAAATTTTGCAACTTCTTGTCCTGGAATGTTATCTAATAAGTTTTTAATTAGATTTTCGTCTTACGTTCTTGTGATTATAATAACTTATTAATATTAATTATTTTATCTTTGTTTAGGGCAAGAATCCATGCAAACTTTGTGTTAGAGACACCTACAATGGAAATTTAGTTGTGGTTGGGGATGGTACGGTATATCCATGTTCTGGGGTTATGCATACTCGGACTAGGAAATATGATAGCCATTGGAAGGTGTCCTTAGATTATGCCTACCCACAGCACAGGGCTGTTTCCCTCCCAGAAAAGTCGGATATGCTGAAATCACTAAGGTGGGTGATGCGGAAGGTCACTTCCTGCAATGGCCAAAGGATTTAGTATTGTTTGAAGAGAATGAGGTAATTAACTAAGATCTTAATACATGAATGTATCGGTCATCTATACAAAATGTTTAATCTTGTGATGAAAATTTAATGTTTTACCTTGTAGGGTCATTACAATGAATTGGAGCATCCTATTCAATTGGAGGTAAATGAACCATCTTCAAGCAAAGGGAAAAACACCCCACGATCAGCTGTAGGTAGTTGTGATGGAGCACCCCGAGTCAACTACTTTCTCCCACTGGATCATAAAACACTTCAACAACTTGGTGAACAGTGTCAGTTGCTGCATCTCTTACTTAGTACTGCACCAGACAATAAGTATGAATCCACTATATTACGAATACATCCCCCCCTTTTCTACTACGCGAATGATGGTGTGTCGAGGGTCATGAGGGAGGACATTGAGGAGTTTCTAAAAGGGGTTTGTATCAATGTGTCATGCATCCATGTTTATCAAATGTGAGTTCTTTACGTATATATATTTAGTAGTCAAATAGTTACGATATAGTAGCTTGCCATAACTCACCACTTGCCCTCTACTCATTTCCCTAACATTTAAATTATTATTGAGTTCAGGTTTTTGATGGATGAATTTGCTAATTGTTTCAGCAACTCCCTTGTTTCATTCATGTGTCCTCAAATGATACATGCTACAAGTGTCCATGAACCTTCTAAGCTTAAAGCGTACTTTAGGGATGCTTTTCTTGCTGACGAGGATAAGAAAGAGAAACAATGCAAGTTTATTTTGGCGCTGTATCATGAAGAGTAAGAACTACTAATCGTTGATCATGTTATCCTAGTAGTTTAGACTTATTCTTATAAACCTTGACGATTTGATTTTAAATTGTAAGGAACCACTGGATGCTACTAGTAATTGAACTTCAAGCTGGTCAAGTATTCATATTTAACTCCAACAAGAAACCTAATGATAATCCACAAATGCTAAAGGTTTTTGGATTCATTAATTTGTAAGTATTTAGCTTCTTTTACCTATCGTTATGAATCTTACATAAATTACTATCTAATGATTTTTTTGGTGATGACGTAGGGCATATCACATCTACAAGGCCAATGATGGTAAGCATCCTAAGACAAGAGAAAGGAAACTTCGTTGTGTTTCAATGGAGGTAATTAAATGTATTCACTTTATCATTATTATTATATAATTAACTATTACGTATTATATCACTTCAAAGGCTTTTGTACATAAATATTTACTTTATCATTATTATTATAACTTATTTGTGATTCATTTTTGTAATGGATTGAACTTAGTGTCCTCAACAAACTGGTGGATTGGAATGTGGGTATTATGTCATGAAGTACATGTTGGAGATTGTTACCCTGTACAGTGATTGCAAATGCTTGAAAAAGGTTAGTATTTTCTGAAATAGTGTTAGATTGTCGGATTTGGATTATTGCATTGAAGCATTTGAGGTTACCTGTATGGAGACGTTGGGAGTTGATGAATTTGGATCGTTTATTTTTTTGAAACAGGTTTATGAATTGGACACGAGTCGTAAAGTAAAATTTAGGCAGTCCATATTTTAAACGAAACTCTGCCAAATTTTCTGTAGATTTTTAGTAATATATGATCGTATATAGTGTTTTACGTTCATCTCAACTGATTTTGGTTACTTTTATTGAATCTTACAAACTTACATTGCATTTTTCAGGAATATTTTGGAACGCTCGATGCTTATACGGATGGAGAAATTAATGTGGTTCGAGAGCAATGGGCGAAGTTATTTAGAACTAGGTATCTATCGGTTTAGTTTAGTTATCTAAGGATGTTAGTTATTAGATAGTCGATTGAACTTTATTTCAATTATGTATTAGTATTAGTACATCTAATTAATGGATACTAGTTGCTATTTGAATTAATATTGTAAGTCGGTATTTGAATATATGTTGTATTAATATAACTCGAGAACGCGAGCTTTAAGTAATACATGCTACTGTGGTTGAATTTTATGTTGGTGTGGTTCAATTGTATGTTGCTGCTGCTCCTGGTTCATGACATGCTGCTGCTCCAGGTTGATTAGGTGGTGCTGCTGCTGCTGGCAGCAGCTGATTTTTTTTTAAAAAAATTGCCACTTAGCTGCGGGCTTCAGCCAACGGCCCGCAGCTACAGTTGCTAAAGGCACAGCTCCAATCCATTTTAGCTGCGGGCGTTGGGTTTTAGCCCGCAGCTACAACCTCTTGTTGCTGCGTACATTAACGTTAGGCTCGCAGCTAATCTTGCATTTTAGCTGCGTACATGTACGCAGCTACTGTTTTTCCACTTTTGTTGCTCCTTCAATAGCTACGACCCATGTACGCAGCAACAAGCCCCTTTAAGGCCCGCAGCAACAAGTGTTTTTTTCACTAGTGTACATTTTTTATTTACACACTATCTAATGTAATATTTTAAACCTTAATATCTCTAGTTATTGATAAGTAAAAAAATATAAAAAATTGATATTATGATAGTACGCATTAAGACGCATCAAATAAGACCTCACTTGACTATATTTTTACTTATACACTTGCGAAAAAATATAACATAAGATTGATAGATGAATAGTAGTTACTATGTTAATGTTGTGAGTATTGCGAAAAAGAGGAAGTATTACTAAAAGTGTATTTTTGCATTAAAAAAAAAGTGTTTTTACTTTAATTTGGACACTATATTACTCTAGATATAACTTATTTTACATCATTTAATTTGGACACTATATTACCATGTTTTGGACACTATATTTTCATGTATATACCATATTGAATAATATATCCTTTTATATTGGATAAAGAAAAAGGTCGTGTTTTACTTTAATTTGGATACTACTATAGTACTATGAATATATATACCTTATTTTACATCATTTGGACTCTATATTACTATGAATAATCTGCACTTGTTCATATATTTGAGTTGATCATATTCCCCCTCCTTTTACATATTAAATGACAATTTTACCCCCTCATTTAATATGTGAAAATAACCATTTTACCCCTCATTTAGTATGTGAAATGGCCATTTTACCCCTCATTCAATATGTGCAATGACCACATGTCTCCCCTTTCCACTCAGAAAAAGGACAATACCCCACCTTTGTCCCACCATTTCTCTTTTCCCAATGACAACCTTAGTACAAAAGCTAGAAAGTACACATTTATAATATATTAGCGGGTGTTAGATGTTTGGCAAACATGTAATTGTTATTTATTTATCAAACTCCCATTTTCTACGGTTCCCTCTTACTTGACGATTAATAAATATCTAACAGTTAGATGTTTCAAAATATTTAACAAGGACATGGTGGTTATTTCACATGTTAAATGAGGGGCAAACTGGTCATTTGACACAATAAATATGGGCAAATTTGTCATTTACATGTAAACAGAGATGTAATATGGTGAACTCAGTATATGAAAACACCATTCACTTAACATGGTATATACATGGAAATATAGTGTTCAATACATGGTAATATAGAGTCCAAATGTTTGGTATATTCATATTAATATAGTGTCCAAATCAAAGTAAATGTGTTAGATGTTTGAAAACACCAAATTGTTATACATTTATGATTCCTCCTCTTACAATATTAAGCTTTATCTTACAATATAAATTTTGTGATTCTTTAAAAATTTTATAAATGGAGATTATCACTATGTGCTTTCCAACTTATTTGAAGTTTTTATCCGAAAATACAGATCTAATAAAATTTTAATAAGCTCAGAATAGTTCTAATAACTTATAATAAATATAAATAAATTGAAAATAAGACACTTTAGATGAATGAGAGACCAAAATAGAGGGATGGATTCACAAGATAAAGATTCCTGGGAGTGTATTACCCAAATGAATACCAAGTATGACAAGCTCAATTCCACTTCATGTCGGTTCGAAATAGGTTGTTATGGACTTATGGTGGCTAATGTCAATGTTGACATCATGCAGTTTTGTTAATCTACACCATATGATATTATGATTATATATAGAGGTGGCATATGGGCCGGGCCAGACCCGCTTAACTCGTTACCCATTACGGGTCAACCCGTAAAAAAGGAAAATCCGCATGGAGCTCGGTTGTTGTAACCCAGCCCGATAGTAACCGCCCCACCCCGCATCTAACCGCCCACTAACCCACCCAGCACAGCACAGACCACCAGCCCACCCAACCCTAACCACCCAGCCCACCAGCTCACCGAGCCCTACCACCCAAACTACCCATCCCACCAGCCCCAACCACCCAAATCACACAGTCTGAACCACCCAGCCCAAGCGGTAACCCCACAAACCACCCACCCGACCCAGCCCGCGTGACCTACCTTAACCGAAAATTTTCATTTAACTTTTTCTTTGAAACAGGACCCCGAGTTGCTCCTACATTTAGGGGGTGAATTACTTCATGTTCATTGTTGTGCTCATATCCTAAACCTTTCTGTCCAATAGGGTATGATTGAGTTACAACCATTACTTGACACCAATAGAATTGATACTAGATGGATTAGATTAACTAGAAGTGTTAAGAGACGGTATATGGCCCTATGCGAAGAGATAGGACTAAAGAAGCGCCAATGGAGTATTGACACTCCAACCCGATGGAATACCACTTTCAAGTTGTTAAACCAAGCTATTGATTACTGTGAGGTTCTCACTATTCTCTACAATTAGGTACAGACGGACCCTAAGTGTTTGATTACCGATGACCAATGGAGCATTCCTATTTGTTTCGGGTACAAGAAACATAGTAGAATTTAGAGTTCGAGGGAGTCCAAATCCAGCTAGGGTAGTAACCAGTAACAAGTCCAAGGTCTTCGAATTTCAGGTACCTGTAAAACCGAGCACGGTGAACTACCCCAGGGATGTTCCCGGGATCGGCTCTCCAATGCTTAAGTCAGATCTGATATCATAAGGTCAGAGATTAGTACAAGTAAATTCTTTGGAATGTGTGTAAAAACGTACCTGAATGATCATATGAGAGTACTATTTATAGGTTTTAATGAGGTGATGTCATCTGGTGAAGATGATGATGTCATGAAAGCCTTTTTGTCAGTTGACTTGACTGAAGGCCTGTACTTTCTGGCCTGAAAGTTCCTTAGGGGTAAAACGATAATTTTACCCCTTAAGGATATTTTAGTCATTTCATCGGTTAGGTGGGCCATGACTGGGTGGGCCCAAATATTAGCCCCACGCTCTACGTTGTAGTTTCAGAATCATGATGAGACTGCGATGTCGAGCAGAATACTTTGCTTTGGTTTTGAAAACTCGAAGTACACAATGCTGGTTTAGTTTTAGCCAAAAATCCGAACGCCCTCAAGGAGGAGAGCCTTTGAAAAAATTCGAACGCCCTCTTAAGAGGGGTTCAATAAAAATTCGAACGCCCTCTTAAGAAGGGTTCAATAAAAATTCGAACGCCCTTTTAAGAGGGGTTTAATAAAAATTCGAACGTCCTCTTAAGCGAGGTTCAATAAAAATTCGAACGCCCTCTTAAGAGGGGTTCAATAAAAATTCGAACGC
Source organism: Patellifolia procumbens (assembly GCA_947645195.1). Taxonomy (NCBI): domain Eukaryota; kingdom Viridiplantae; phylum Streptophyta; class Magnoliopsida; order Caryophyllales; family Amaranthaceae; genus Patellifolia; species Patellifolia procumbens. The sequence goes on from CANSGD010000139.1 coordinate 312,896, forward strand.
CTTCTTAAGAGGGGTTCAATAAAAATTTGAACGCCCTCTTAAGAGGGGTTATTTGAACGCCCTCTTTAGAGGGGTTCAATAGAAGTTCGAATGCCCTCTTAAAAGGGGTTCAAAATAAAAATTCGAATGCCCTCTTTAAGAGGGGTTCAATAAAAAAATTCGAACGTCCTCTTAAGAGGGGTTCGATAAAAATTTGAACGCCCTCTTAAGAGGGGTTCAATAAAAATTCGAACGCCCTCTTAAGAGGGGTTCAATAAAAGTTCGAATGCCCTCTTCAAAGGGGTTCAAAATAAAAATTTGAACGCCCTCTTTAAGAGGGGTTCAATAAAAAAATTTGAACGTCCTCTTAAGAGGGGTTCGATAAAAATTCAAATGCCCTCTTAAGAGGGGTTTAATAAAAATTTGAACGCCCTCTAAAGAGGGGTTCAAATAAAAGTTCGAATGCCCTCTTAAGAAGGGTTCAATAAAAGTTCGAACCCCCTCTTAAGAGGGGTTCAATAAAAATTCGAACGCCCTCACTTGGGTGTGTGAGCAAAAACTCGAACACCCTCACTTGGGTGTGTGACCAAAAAATTCGAACACCCTCACTTGGGTGTATGAACAAAAAGTAGAACACCCTCACTTGGGTGTGTGAACAAATAACTCGAACACCCTCGCTTGTGTGTGTGAAAAAAACTCGAACACCTTCACTTGTGTGTGTGAACAAAAAACTCGAACACCCTCACTTGTGTGTGTGAACAAAAAACTCGAACACTCTCACTTGGTTGTGTGGACAAGAAACTCGAACACCCTCACTTGGGTGTGTGAACAAAAACTCAAACACCCTCACTTGGGTCTGTAAATAAACTCGAACACCCTCACTTGGGTGTGAGGTGGGCCTGGTAAGGGCCAATAAGTCCAGTTTTGGGGCTTCGAGGTAGCCTGGTTAGGGCTAATTGAGTCATATACTCATTTTGCTCGAAGGGGGTGCCTTATATGAAGGGCTTAGTATACTTAGAAAATATTTCATAAGTATTGGATTCAAAGAGCATCTTTGAAATTGCTCGAGGTGGCTCAGTCAAAGATTTGCTACTTTGAAGAGTTCTAGGTAGCCCCGGTGAGGGGAGGATTGCATAGCCGAATTTTCTTCGAAGTAGACCCGGTGAGGGTCAACGGTTTGAGGTCAACCATATACTCCTTTTAGGCAACCGTATCTTGACCGGTTTTTATACGTTTAACCGTATAAATGATGTATCGCATTAAACCTCCCTCTACTATCCGGCGCGAACTCCCGTGTTGAATAACTGTTCATATTAGAGGAGTTACTGTTTAGAGTAGGTGAGATATAAATATTTCACTTGTTGACTCATTTACTCACTTTGCAATTTCTCTCTCTACTTTCTCTCTCTAATTTTCTCTCTTTAAGAAGCCTTTTGCTTCCTTTGCTTGCTGCTATCAGAGTGCGCCAAGAGTTCGAGGAATCTCCTTCGTGTAATTCAATTAAGGTATGATTTCTCATTCTTGAATTTTTTCCTTTCTTTAATAAATTCGACGTAGGGGTTGTTGTATTATAAATAATGAACCCTGTTTTCGAATTGAGAGCCTCTCATGCTTTGCCCTTTCCTTATATGTCTTAGGTTGAAACATGGGTAGATGGGGCTCCTGTTGTAACAATAGCTTATTGGACCCCGAACTCCGATTTTTTGCTTGACACCGATCCTATTGAGGAAGAGGAGTGTGAGGAAAACTTCGAGGGACCAGAAGAGTTTTTAGATCATCCCAATAAAGTAATGATAGTCTTCCCTCCTTCTAAAAAGAGTTACTTAGATTCTTTCATTTCCCTTGGTGTAGTGCTAATAATGGAGGCGACCGATGAAGTCACTTCGACGTCTGACCAATGCGAGCCTTGCCCTTCCCCCAACAAGAGATTGGGAATAAGTGGCCACTTGTGAACGTGGAAGTGGCGAAAGGATCTACAGAGAGGGTTGTTGTTCCTGTCGAGCTTGTATGAAATTAAGTTTCCCTACGTAATGTATCCTCCCCAGGTCACCGACCTGATAGTGGTGTCACCCCCTGGGTGCATTGGTGTATATAAAGCCTATTTCGAGCTGGGTTTGTGTTTTCCCTTGCACCCGCTCTTTAAAGATATTTTTAAAGGTTTATAACATAGCCCTGTGCTAACTTATGCCCAACTCGGTAGGGGCTATCGTGTCTTTTATTTGTCTTTGTCGCATGTTGGGAGTGCAACCCTCGTTGCGCCTTTGGCGCAACATGTTCAGGCTGAACGAGGTGTCTGAGCTCCGCAACGGGCCTGGTTGGTATTCCTTCCAAGCTAGGCATCTCATCATGATAAAGGGTGGGCTAAGAGAGGAAAAGTCCTCTAAGGTTACAACTGAGATGCCTACCAACCAGGCTCTATTTCGAGGGGAGTTTCTTTTTGTGTTCCGAGGGGACAAGCCATGAGATGTGCCCGTAACTCTGTTCGATAGCCCTCCTAATTTCGGCATGAACCTTAACGTGCCCGAAATGGATGCTTAAGAGGCTATTGTGGACATTCATTTTCAAGCCACGGGGTATCATGTTAATGGGAAGCAAAGGTACAAGACGGATTACTGGCTACCCAACGACAAGGACCTTTTCAGCGTGTCCCCAGCCTATGACCAATGTAGGGGTCAATTACTCCTTATCTGCTTTTCTTTTTTAAGTAATCTTCTGTTTTCTAACTCTTTGTTTGCCTTTGTAGGGCTTGCATACAATAATCTTGACGAAGAGATGAAGAAGAACACGGCCAAAGGTGGAATGGCAGCCATGGCCCGTTTATCTATTCAGAAGGGGGAACTTAAAGTTCTCAAGCCACCTGCAGTAAGTTCGACTACCATACCTCTTTTGTCTGGTTCTGGGTTTTTTATCTTTTCTAACTTACCTCTTTGTTCAAGAATCCAAAACACAAGCCGAAGGCAAAGTCGGCTCCTCCTAAGCCTTTTCCTTCTCCAACAAAGGAGGCTGCCTCCTTGCCCGACCGTCCTCTATCATAGATCGAGGTCCCAGGCAGTGTTGGGTCAAAGAGGAAGACTCCTGCCTCTCCTAAACTCGATCCCCTAATACCTGATCTTAGTTTCCATTTGGGTTCGAGTTCTGGTCCTCTTGACAAGCAGGATGCTGACGATCCCCTGGTTAAGAATACTAGGTCCTCCTGGTCACACGATGCATAGGGTCAATCTGGCGTTGTCAGCATCGAAAAGGAGAGCAGAAGGGCTCTTCGGGCTCGTTACCAACGAGTTCGAGAAGCACTTTTGGTGCCAGGGGACAAAGAAGACGTCTCAAAGGAGGGAGTGAAGAAGGAGATCGAAGCACTTAATGAGTACTGGTTACATCTAATCTTTGATCTCATTCCCTTTCATCCCCATTTGTCCCCATTTACTTGAATCTAATATCATATCTTTGTTCTTGCAGATGTCTATTCGAATGGCCTACCTTACTGAAAAGGAAGGTCAGGATTCGAGCAAGCTGGCTGGGGAGCTCGCAAAGTGTAAACAGGAGCTTTTGGAGGCTTCTCGAAAGGTTGGTATTCTCGAGGTGGAGCTCGAGAAAGCTAATAGGTTGAACGCCGACAACCTCGAGGCTTTCAATAGCGAGAGGACCAACCTTTTGAATAATAAAGAAGCAGTTTCCAACCAGCTCAAAGCAGCTGAAAAAAGGCTCGAGGAATCGCACTAAAAGGTTTCTGATCTCGATGGCCAACTCCAAGGTCAGAGGGAGCTGCTCGAGCGTACCTTAGCCCAACGGGATGACTTGCAATCGAAATACAACAAGTCCGTCAAGGACCTCAAACAGAGAAGAAGCAAGTTTATCTGTCGGTGGAAGAAGTCTGAGGATGGCCTCACCTTCGCTGATCAGAAGGTCGTTGAGGGCTATCAGTCTGCTCGCGGTGATATTCATCGCTGTTTTGAGAAGACTTTAAAAGACTTGGCCCCTGACTTGGATTTTAAACAAGTCTTGGCCAACTATGACGAGTATGAGCCGACAGCCCTTGACGAATACATTGTCAAGGAGAAGGGCGAGCAGGGTGCTGGTGATGCTTTAACCTCTGTTGCTGAGTAGGTCGAAGAAGCTAAGGAGGAAGAACAAACCTCTACAGACCCTTCGCCCATCAAAGAAGGCGAGGCCGAGGCTACTAAAGGCGAGGCCGAGGTTGCTGAAGGCGAGGATAAGGCTGCTGAAAATGAAGATGCGAGCTCCTACTCTGGTTCCTCGTCTGAAGAGGAGTTAGTTGATGTAGAGTCTTAGATGCCTTAAGATTATTTTCTTGACATCTTTGTAGCCAGTTTTTCATTTTGCTCAATGTAACCCAGCACATGTAATTTTTTAATGAAATGGAATGGCTCATTTTTCTCATTTGCTCATTGTGTTCAAGTTTTATTTCTCTTTGCACTTGTTTTTCGACCTGCTAGGTCCCTTGTTTTTGAATAATATGCCAAGTTAAATTGTATTAACCTGCTTCCACTTAAATGAATCACAAAGTTCGAACACCCTCACTTGGGTGTGTGATTAAAAAACTCGAACACCCTCAATTTGGTGTTAAGTAAAAACTTCGATCATCCTCTTTTGAGGCTTGGTGATCTTTGATGATTTCGTATAACCTGTTAGGTTACACTGTTAGGTCAAAAATCGAATGACCTGCCAGGTCTTTCACTTTTGTTAATCGTAAGTCATAAGCAAATAATAAGTTCGAAGGACCGGTAAGGTCGAATTTTATTTGTAACTTCTAACAAGCCTGTTGGACCTGCAAGATCTTTTTACAAGTTTATAGAAGCAATACTACTAATACTTCGACGTACATCACAGCCTTTTAATCTTCATCTAAACCGGTTAGGTCGAAGCAGCCTAAGCAGTCTTGCCCCTATATTAGCCCCTTAACTTGTTGTGTTGTGCTCAAATATAAAATTTTCTTAAGTTATCAACATTCCATGGACGAAATAAAGGATCACCATCCATGTTCAGGAGTTTATACGTTCCAGGACGAATTACCTCAGTCACTCGGTACGGTCCTTCCCGATTTGGGCTTAGTTTACCGAGGTCTTGCTTCTTCCCGTAGCTTCAATCTTTCGAAGTACAAGGTCTCCTACTTCGAACCTCCTCTCTTTGACTCCTCGATTGAGTAGCCTGGTCATTCCCATTTTTTGAGCAATTGACTTGAGCAATGCATTCCCACCTGGTCTCTGGTAGGAGGTCGAGTTTGATGCTTTTCACTTCTTCATTCCGCCCATAATCATAAAAGGTTATCCTCGGTGAGAGGATATCAACTTCGACCGGCAATACGGCTTTGCTTCCATAGACTAGGTTAAAAGGCGTATGACCAGTTGCCTCTTTAACAGTAGTTCGAGCTGACCATAGTATGCCTGGAAGATCTTCTACCCATGATCCTTTCGCTCCATCTAACATTTTCTTGCCCTTTGAGGATGACTTTATTAGCTGCCTCGGCTTACCCGTTCGTTTGTGGTCGACTAACAGTAGAGAACCTTGTTTTTATGCCAAATCGAGCACAATAAGCTTTGGTGGGTCCACTGTTGAATTGTAGACCGTTGTCTGAAATGAGTGCTTGGGGCATGCCGAAACGAGTGATGATGTTTTTCCATATGAAGTTTTGTACTTGGTTATCTGAGATGGTGGATAAAGGTTCTACTTCAACCCACTTGGTGAAGTAGTCGACTGCTACCAACAAGAATTTCCTCCCACCAGATGCGGTTGGGAATGGTCCTAAGATGTCCATCCCCCATTGATCGAACGGCAGCACAGCTTGCCTAGTGGTGAGTAGGCTGGCGGATTGTAGATGCATATGGGCATATACTTGGCAGTTATGGCACTTTCTAACCAACCCCTTGGCATCCTGCATCACTGTTGGCTAGTAATATCCGGCTCGAATGGCTTTTCCAACTATAGTTCGAGCTCCTTGATGACTGTCGCAAGTACCTTCATGTATTTCTCGAAACACTTGTTGGCCTTCTTCGAGCGTCACACACCTTAAAAGTGGATGTGCGAACGACTTTTTATACAGTAAATGCTCATGTAGGAGGAACCAATTCGAACGGCGTCGAATTCTTTCTGCTTCCTTTTTATCTTCTGGCAACTTTTCTTCCTCGAGGTATGTACAAATGCTTTCCATCCAATCGTTCGAGCGGTCTATGTTGTAGATGAGGAGTTGACTGTTGATACTTAGTCTGTACAACACTTCCCAAGAGATAGTTCGAGGTTACAGTCCGGAAGCTCAGCTAGCCATTCGAGATAATGCATCTGCCTGCTAGTTGTCGGACTGCGGGATGTGTTGGATTGTGAATTTGGTGAACTTTTCCTGCTGCTTCTTTACTTTTCCCAAGTACATCCTCATGCTATCTTCTTTTGCTTCGAACTCTCCTTTGACATGACCGACGACCAGCTGTGAGTCTGTCTTAACTGTTATTTCATTAGCTCCATTCGAGAGGCATAGTTTCAATCCCAGCAAAAGGGCTTCATACTCAGCTTCATTGTTTGATGCAGCAAAATCAAACTTTATTGCGTACTCCATTTTATTTTCGAGTGGGTCTATTATCAAGATCCCTGGTCCGCACCCTGCTTTCGAAGAGAAACATCTACGAAGAGTTGCCATGTCTCGGTTAGGGTGCCAGTCTCGATCTCCGATGGGCATTCTGCGATAAAGTTTGCTAAGGCTTGTGCTTTTATTGCTCTTCGGGGCTCGAACTCCAGGCCAAAATCAGATAATTGATTAGCCCATTCGACGACTTGGCTAGAGCCATTTCTATTTCCGATAAGCTTCTTGAGCGGCTGGCTGGTGAGCACTTTAATTGAGTGAGTTGGAAGTAAGGTTTTAGCTTCCGGTTGGCCATTACTAGTGTGAATGTCATCTTCTCTGACTGGGGATATCTACTTTCAGCCCCTCGAAAGGCGTGACTGATGAAGTAGACTGGGTGTTGTTTCTTCTCTCGTTCAGCAACTAGTACCGCACTTAGCGCAGTTTCTGAAACTACGAGATACACGAACAGTGTTTCTCCCGGCAAGGGTGAAACGAGCTTTGAAAGTGATGCTAAGTGTGTCTTTAGTTATTGAAATGCTTGCTCCGCCTCAGTATCCCACTCGAAGCATGGCTTCTTCAAGGTATTGAATAATTATAAACTTTTGTCAACCGATTGTGACAAAAATCTTCCCAATGCAACCATGCACCCAGTCAGTCTTTGAACCTCCTTAACAGTTCGAGGGGATTTCATATTAATAATTGTTTTTACTTTGTCGGGATTTGCTTCGATACCCCTTTCATCCACCAGGAATCCCAGTCACTTTCCTCCTCGAACTCCGAAAACACATTTTTAGGGTTTAGTTTCATGATGTATTTGCGGAGAGTGGATAAAGTTTCTCTCAAGTCCTGGACAATCTTCTTCGACCAGCCAGCTTTTGACAATCATGTCGTCCACATAGACTTTGACATTGCGTCCCAGCTGCTTCTCGAACATTTTATTGGCTACTCATTGCTATGTAGCCCCTGTGTTCTTAAGTCCGAACGACATGACTATAAAACAAAATCCCCGAGCTAGTGATAAACGCGGTATGCACCTGATCTTCCTCGGCTAGGGAATTTGGTGATATCCGGAATTTGCATCCATGAAACTGAATAAAGCATGTCCAACAGTGGAATCGACCAGTGGCAGGCTCTGTCGCGAGGGCCTCCAAAGATAATATTTCGCTTACTCTCTATCACAAATAAATGTAGTAGGGAAGTAAGGGTCGAATCCACAGAGAATCGGGGTAGTTTGGCATTTGGCGAGATTGAGTTAATGTAAAATAAGCAACCAAAATAAGGGGGGTTTTGAAATACATTCTAATAAACTAAACTAAACTATCAACTAACTACAATAGGATATCTAAGTAGAATAACCTCGAATTCAATTAACAACAACTTCAAATCAAACCTCGATCATCGAACCTCTACCCTAATCACTTCTTTACTTATCTATTGTTAAGACCTAGTCTCATATTCTCCTTAATCATAGCTAAGTAGCACGATCAGCGTGACTACAAAACCCTAACCAAAGGGTAACCTATACAAAAGCGCATAAATCCAACCCTAAGCAGCAATAAACTCAGAGAATCAATAGACCTGACAATGATATTTAGGCAAATAGCATTTAATCAGTTGGCTAAACTTCCCAAGATATTAAATAAGATGATCTGCATCTAGTTTAATCTCTCGGTAGCTGCATATGAAAGGAGAACAAAACAATCCGATTCCATTCCCAAATCCAGCAATAGATCATTAGCATAATCAAGACTAGTAGTACTCCTAGCTTAACTAAGCAATAATCATGAAATAAACATAGAAATCAAACCATAAGCAAAGAAAGTAAATAGGGAGAAAGATCTCACAAAGTAGATTGAAGTTCCGAGTTAATCTTCTTCGAGATTAAGATACAAACTAAGCTACATAATGAAAGTGGGAGCACACTCAAGGAGGAAGGAAAGGGATTCCTTTCCCCCTTGGTTTCCTCTTTCTAAAGATACCTAAACTGAAACTAAGAAGCGTCAATGAATGATTTTCAAAACATTGAGAAATACAAAATATAAGCTGGAATGAAGCTGGGCGGTGCAGGGTCGCGGGGGGACAGGTGTATCGCGGGCCGCAAGCTGCGTCGCGGGCCGCGACCTGGGTCTAGTCCTCTGCTTTGCTGGGCTGCTGCTGCTTGTTTGGTTTGGTGGTGCGTGTTTGGTGGTGGTGCTGCTGGTTCATGCACGTTGTTGATGCTGGAGGTTGTTGCTAGCGTAGATGCTCTTGTGCCAACTCAATATAATCCGAAACTTCCACGAGCATTACTCAAAAACATACTTGGCAATACAAAGTTCTAAAGTTATGACGTTAACGTACATTACAAAACAAAACTCCGAACTTTCGCTAAAGCCAAATAATTACAAGAACGCCAATAACAACAATCAAATCATATAACATATGCATGTGAAATGACGTAATAATATCGTATAACTTGAGCACATTAAACAGCTTGTCGATTTTTTGAAGTGGGAAATCATCTTTAGGGCAGGCTTTGTTAAGATCCGTAAAATCGATGCACATGCGTCATGTCCCGTTGGGTTTTCGTAATAGAACTACATTCGAAAGCCATTCGGTATACTGACATTCTCTTATTAGTCCGGCACTTATCAGCTTCTTCACTTCTTCGGCTGCTGCCTTATTTCTCTCGATGCCCTGGTGCCTCAACTTCGGTTTGACGGGCTTGTATTCTGGTTTGATATTCAACTGATGCTTGGTCACTGAGGGATCTATCCGTGGCATTTCTTCAGCAGAAAATGCAAACACCTCAAGATAATCTCGAAGGAGTGCCACTAGGTCATCTCGAACGACCTGGTTAAGGTCTTAACCTACTCGAACTGTCCGGCTAGGATCAGATCCCAGTGGTAGGGGTGAACTCTTTGATGTTATCTCTTCTTCTCTCTTTCTCTTGCTTGAGTTTTGCTCGACCGGCCTATTTTTTCTTAGGCTGTTGACATAGCATTCTCGAGCGGATTTCTGATCTCCATGTAGTCTGCCCACCGTTCCATCATCTGCTTCGAACTGGAGCAAGAGCTGATAGGTCAAAATGGCCTCTTTTATTCTGTTCAGCGTAGGTCGACCTATGATGATATTGTAAGGGAGGTCGATATCGACTACATGGAAATTAATTGTAAGGCATCGTCCTTTCCCCTTGTCACCAAACCGGCTAGGGGGTGAACAGATTGGCCCCCAAATCCGACCAAGGGGGTGAACAGATTGGCCCCAAATCCGACCAAGGGTTGGTCGATGTCCTTGATGTCTTTCTTTTCATACTTGAGCTTCTGCAGACACTCCCAGGTGATGATGTCCGCTGAACTTCTGTTGTCTATCAGAACTCGACCAACCCTGCGATTATCCACTTTAAGTTCGATGACCAAAAGATCATCATGGGGAGTGTGTATTTCTTTCTAACTCTCTCCGAACACCATGGTGGGGGTGTCCGGCTTTCTCATTCTCTCACCGTTTTTCAGGTGATATAGGTGATTCTTCCTCGAATTGCCGGTTAGGCTTCCTGAAGAGAAGCCCCCAGCTATGACTCCTACATAGCCCTCAGTTTCATCGCTCTTGGACTGTTTTTATTCCCTTCTCTCTTCTTCGATCACCTTGAGGTTCCTTTAAGTATATGTTCAGGAGTTGTGCTCAATCGAGGGGATCTTGACCTTGCCCGGGTTAGGAGTCTCCATGATGTGTTGGCTAAAGGGTGATTTAGGTGCCACCGCTGAACCAACCCGAAAACCCGACTCAGCTACCTCCTCGGGGTCTTCGACGTGTTATGGGATCTCAGTTCTCGGTGTATGACGGTTAGTCACGGGATGAGACTCTCCTGTGGTTCGCGTGGCAGTTGGGTATTTCGAATTCCCTACCTGGGACTGTTCTCTTATTTTCTCGATGATCTCCCGAGCATCGAAGTTCTTACCCCTCAGTTGTTTCTGCTGTATAATGTGACGAGCGTCGTCTTGATTTGGCGACATAATAGACTTTCCTTTCGAAGCGGTAGGTCTCCTCTTCAATGGGGTAGCAGCAATGTGCTCGGTTAGGGCACGCTTTGGGTTGGCTACCCTTCGATGAGCCTGTGGCTGGTCTCGGACTGTCCCTCAGCAGGGGGAGTAATCTGTTGAGTCTTGATTACTGAGACGAGTTGTTGTATGACAGTAGTCATGTGTCTATCCATTCGGAGCTTGAGCTGTCGAAGATCCGAGTAACTGACTGGTGGTGGAGGTGTTTCGAAAGCTGCGTCAGCTTGGCTTCCAGCAACAGGGACGTCAGTCTCGTCCTCCACAATAGCACCTCCTTGGTTCAGCAGAGTAGTTTGCGCATGCTCAGAAGTGGTCTTTCGAGCAGCAGTACCGCGGTTACCTTGTCCTCATGTCATGGTGTTCGAAAATGCAGCTGTTATATTAGCTCCCCACAGACAGCGCCAACTGTTTCGGGTACAAGAAACACAGTAGACATTTATAGTTCGGGGGAGTCCAAATCCAGCTAGGGTAGTAACCAGTAACAAGTCCAAGGTCTTCGAATTTCCGGTACCTGCAAAACCGAGCACGGTGAACTACCCCGGGGATGTTCCCGGGATTGGCTCTCTGATGCTTAAGTCAGATCTGATCTCAGAAGGTCAGAGAGTAGTACAAGTAAATGCTTTGAAATGTGTGTAAAAACGTACCTGAATGCTTAGAGGAGAGTACTATTTATAGGTTGTACTAAGGTGATGTCGTCTGGTGAAGATGATAATGTCATGAAAGCCTTTTTGTCAGTGCGCTTGACTGAAGGCCTGTACTTTCTGGCCTGAAAGGTCCTTATGGGTAAAACGGTAATTTTACCCCTTAAGGGTATTTAAGTCATTTCACCGGTTAGGTGGGCCATGACTGGAATGGGCCCAAACACTATTCTTATTCGCGATGTTTTGAAAAGTTTTGATCATGCTACTAATGTCTTTTCGTTTGTTTATCAACTCAATGTTCAATTAGTCATTACTGAGTCCATTATGATTGTTAATGTTATTGACATTAGCATTGTTATTCCTGCGATTAACGTTGTTTTGTGCAGTATGAAGGCGAAGTGGTATAAATATTTCTATAAATTCCCTGAGATTTACGGGTAGGATGCACTACTTGACCCAACTGTTAAGCCGGAAGGCTTGAAGAAATTGTTCGACTTTTATTATGGTTGTTTGGTATTAAATATGATATTGATTTTTATATTCAAACTTATGCAAGTGTTTTAGAAAAACTATTTGATTTCTATGCTTCCATACTGAATCCCGAGGGATGCTATGGTGGTGATACCGGCAAGTCATCAAAAGGTAGGTTTGATCCTATCATTTCCAAGATTTTGAAGAAATCCAAAAAAGAGACTACTAACTTATTCACATTTTACCATCCAAGAGTTTTAAAACAACGATAATAGAAAAGAGATAATAATAAATAATTATGATAATACTTCCTCTGTTTTTAATACTCGCACCATTTCTATCTTTCACACTATTCACACATGTCCACTTAAATTGATATTGTGACTTATATGTATGAAAAAATATAGTCATGTGGGATCTTGTTAGATTCGATTCAATGTATAGATTATTAAAATCTAATTTGCATAATTTTTTATTGTGTATAATTAAAGATATTTAACATCTAAATTGTGCATTGGGTTGCGTAAATTGGTTCAATGGTGCGAGTATTAAAAAACAGAGTAAGTATAAAATTAATTATTAATCAAAATTATTTAAGAATACATTATCCAATATTCAATATTCATTATAATCTTATTCTTTATTGCTATAGTAAGATTATAGATAAACGACAATGCTAGAAAAGAGATAATATTAAATAATTACGATATTATAAAAATTAATCATTACTTATAGTTATTAACAAAATGAAATTTATTAAACCAAATATTTTTATATTTCCAATAAACATATATCACAGTTATGTCTTAATTAAATTATACTCCCTCCGTCCAAGAAAGCTCTATACACTTTCCTTTTTCATCTGTACCAGAAAACTATATACACTTTTATTTTTGGACATGACCCACCACTACTCTATTCTTTTGACTTTTCAACCATGGCCCACTACTCTCTCACATCCAAATAAAATAATACCCCACTAACTCCTATCACATCTACCTTTTTAATAAAATACACTTGATAACCAAACAACAACTTATCATCTAAAACTACGTGCTCTATCAAGTGTATACACTTTTCTGGGACGGAGGGAGTACAAAATTACAAATGCAAATATAATTCATAAACACATAATTCATATTACATCAAACTTACGAACTATTTCAACACAACCAACCCAACTAACTAACCCCCAACCCAACCCACGCAACCAGCCCAACCCACCCACTAATCCCACCCAACCCATTAACCAGCCTACCCAACTCACCCAACCCATTATCCAGCCCAGCCCAGCCCACCCAATTAATCGTTACAGGCCCATCCAAACCCGCTATGGGTTTCCTCCACAACTCATCCCACCGACCCACCCAGCTCGTCAGTTCCCTAAGCTTGCACCGGTTCATAAATGGCCAACCCGGCCCAGCCCATCCCACCCATTTTCCACCTCTAGTTACATAGATTTGTCAATTTGATATGTGCATCTAGAGAGACAAGTACTGGTATCTATATGATGAAAGATTCCAAGGCCATGTTGTATAATTTCCTTCACTTTTTTTTTTACTTGCATCATTTCCCATATTTGAAAGTTGTAAATTACTTACATCATTTCCTTTTAGGGAAATACATCCTCTCTACCTCTTTCCAACATGGGTCCCCTTTTTTCCCTCTCTCTATGTCTCTCCTCTCCTTAATTCTTGTGCACTGCTCAATGATGGAAGTATAAAAAAAAAACGGAGGAAGTATATTTGAAAAAAAATGTATAAAATTGTCAATTTGTAGTTTTGATGATGACAAAGAAGTGAAGGAACAAACTATCTAATCAACTAATTGTATCTTAGAGTGAATTATACATGTGCACGGTAACAAAGCAATTGGACAGAGGATACTAAGGTAAGAAGAAATCAAGTGAAGAGGCTGAAGTCTAAAGACTAAGTGAACATGCACAAGGAATTTGATACTGAAGAAACGATGGAGCTAATGAGACAAAGAAGTGTGGCTTAGTTCCAGGTCGGTCTTGAGGGTAGGCAGGGGCGACGGCCTAGGGCCCAGGGTGGGGGAGGGGCCCTAAAAACAAAGAGGCCTAGTTTCTATGTACATATATGAAACAACGCGTCAGATCAATGTTCCAATTTGGTAGCTTAGTGGTAACTTCCGCCTTATAATTGTAGAGGAGGTCACGATGGAGATCGAGACTTTTATCTACATTTTTCCATCTGTTCCTTTTCTCTTTATGACCCGCTTGTTTTTTTGGTCTTTGACTTTTTTTTCTTTTTCTTTTTCTTCTTCTTTCTTATGACCTTTCTCATTGTCTTATTTTGTGAAAATTTGACATTATTTTCACACACCAAAGTTTATTTTGTAGAATTCAATTGGACCAATTTTCATAAGCAATCTTTTAGATTTTTTTTAAAAAACAAATAATACTCTCGATACTAATCACTTTTTATACTTCTTTTCTTTTAAAATGACATTATATTCATACTTCTCTTCTCTAATGCTAAAAAACAGGGTCCTACACACTATCTAATTTAATAAAAATTTACCCACTTATTTATTTCAAATCAACATTTTAACGAACAATATCATCATTTACTCTTATTACATCTATATTTCCAGAAAAAATAAAACATATTCTAAGAACAACTTATCTTTGAAAATTATATGTTGATATAAATGTAAAGAATATTTGGCAATGAAGAAAATCAAACATAATATAAAAACCAGGGGGATGAGATATGGTGTTGATGTATTTGGTAAATATTATCAAATATACGATTTATAATGAAAAAAAATTCAATACTTCATGGAAATTTGTTGTAAAACATTTATAATGAAAATCTATATTAGAAGTATAATCAAAATTTTAGTAAAGGGGCCTCTTGTATGTTGTTTTGCCTAGGGCTCCTAAAATATCAGGAACGACCCACTAGTCGTTCCTTTGTAAGGAACGAGTCTAATTATGGTAAGGAACAAAGGTTACTCAAACAGAATGATAAGTTTGTTCCTATGACTAGGAACAAACATATTGGCACTATTAATCTCATGTAAAAGGAACTTATAACTGCTCTTAGGAACTTGAGTATATAACACATAAAATGCAACAATTATTGTGAAAATGATGGGTAACCTCAAGATCGAGAACTTAGGGCATGTTTGTTATCGTTTTTTGTTTTCAGTTTTAAGTTTTTTGAAAACTAAAAACCAAAAACACGAAACCAGAAAAAGAGGTTTTCACTTTTCAGTTGCTAGTTTTCAAAATTATCATGTTCCCAATAAATTTGACTATTTTTTTGTTCAATATATGACATATATCATATACCTTTGAAAATCAATAAAACAAAAACACAGAAATCCACAGTGATGCCGAACGGGCCCTTAGTTTTTAACTTATTGATGAAATCTAGTTTAGATAAAATAGGAATGTTGACTAAAAAGAGATTAGATTTCATTTACAAAATAATATCTTTTGATTTAAAGAAAACATTTAAAAGATATTTCATCTAGGGAATCAAACAGATAAAGTCAAGGGAGGAGGAGGCATCCATTGAGGACCCAAACCGCATTTGATTGATAATTTTTCCAATTCTTAATGAAGATTAAATAATATTTTTGTAAGACTTGAATTAAATCTTAGTCGAAGAGCTGATTATTTATTTGAAATTAGTAACCATAACATAAATAATAACATAATTATTCTATTAGCAATTATGTATACAAAATAATTATTTTCTTAAAAACAACGTCGAGTTAAGTTAAAAATGAAAAATAACTATAAATTTAGGAGAAATAAATAATACTTAATGTACTTGGGTTTACATTCATGTTAAGCCTAACTGATTCACTGCTCTAGAGTTAATTTGGCTAACAAGAATATTAAATATTAATCAACTAATTGAATATCCTTTTTGAACGAGAAATCAAGAATGATAGTCTTTCAACATTTACAAAACTGATGCAATATTTTGCATTTAAAAAAAATATTCCACACTACTTTTTCGGTTTAATTTCTCAATAATATCACAAATGGAAGAAATTGAAGATAAACCTAAGTTTTTTAACAACCACCCAAATCACTGAATAACAAAATAGTTTTCTAAAATTATAAACAGTTTTTATTTCATCTACCTTATATGGCCAATTATTATAAGGTAGAAGTATATCGAAGCCAACTCGGGTCAAATTTACCAAAAAATCATCCTATCTAAATTCAATAAGTTTAGATAAAATACATGTCTTATATTGCTCGAGTTTAAGTTACGATTCACATTGACTTCGATTGAGCTTGATCACTTTAAAGTGATTCGGGTTAGTTGAAAAACCAAAATTAAATAATAAGATGTCTCCCGAATATTACCAAAGTTAGAAACTAATTATGAAATAAAACTAACACAAATCAAACAAAATCAGCTGAAAATGAAATTCCATTGATTCGGCCTAAAAGAAAATGACCTAATTGGCTATGTAGCCACAACAAGTACAAGGAGTATCACTATGACTATACGGCCATAGCAGTCCAATAATTGGAAGGGAATTCCACGCCAAAAGCCCGGAACCACATTAAATTGATAATTGACTACGTAAATGCGCATTGTAATATTGAGTTGGTTCTTGCAGACTAGATCTTAATGTGCAGCCCAGATTTTGAACAGCCCAAAGTCAAGCAACCGACCAAATAAACCCCAAAAGCGTCCAATTTTTTCTTAAAAAAACAGATAAATACTTTATTCTAATTTATCTTAAATTATTTTTACTTTTAAAAACTTATTTATGTGCACCAAGAAAAATTGTATTGATTCCTGCTGATATGTTATTGTATTTTCTTATATAGTTTGCTAATTCATTATTGAACTACACTTATTTCGAAATATAAATTCTCAAATGTACACACCTCAAAGGAAAATACCTTTCAATTCTACATTTAATTAGAGAAATTATAAAGGCATGGTATCATGTTTGACACATAGATGTTAAAGTAATAAAAGAAAGTTTTGTAATGATTGGGTAGAATCAAAATTTCCAAAGTCCATATACAATCTACCTCTATTGTCCAATTAAACTCCGTCATATTACAAATTATGCAAATAAAATAATATCATACATTTTTAAGGAATTTGAATAGAGTTTCAAGGAAAAAATGATTAAAAAAATTTCTAAAGGAGTCTAAACATATATAACTAGCATGATAGTTTGAGGGACTCCCTAAAATCTAAAAATAAGATTATTTTGGATAAGCTTATACATAAGTAAGTGACCATATTGCTCTCAACTTTCCAAATCATCAATCTACCTCAAAATTCACCTAGTTCGGAAATACAAATGATTTATCAAGATTCAAGAAGACCCCTTAAATAGACCTCAGCCCGAACTCAATCAGAAATCTGATCAAGCCATCACATTGAGTCAACCTCAAAATAATCCTCATCTCAAGTCTATAATGTGCCTTTTTTTTTTTTTGCACTATTTTCTTTTATACAATTTTTAACATACCTTTTGAAAGCAATACATTTCTAATTAATATACTTCATCCGTTTCACTAAAGATGTTACCCTTTCCATTTTAGGAAGTTTTTAATTAAATGTTACACTTTCTTTTCTTGCAAAATGTTTCTCTCTATCTCTTTCCAATCACATGGTCCCCACTTACTTTTTCTCTCTACATCTCTCCTACCCAAAAATTGTCTAGCAGTCCGTGAAAAAAAATGTAACATATTTAGTGAAACGGATGTAGTATATAAGTAAAAGTTACACAAATAACTATTGTAAAAATATATATTAAGATAAATTTAATAAATTCTCATATATGTAAAGAGAATACACAACTAAAATTCTAAAATTGTAACCCTGAAAAGATAATGATGCACCCATTTATATAAGGACGGAGTATTATTTTCCCCCTTTAACTTTATTTTGGAATCTTAAATTGATGTATGAAACTTGAAAGTACGGTTGCTATCACCCAAAGTGATAAGATTTATCCAAATTACGGTCTCTAAACAAACAACAACCACGCGTAAACCCCCTAGTCCAATAACATTAAAACCATCCCCCCTTGATTTCTAACTTTGAAGAATATACATAATTATTCACAAGATAAATAATTCTTTCGTACAAGACCAACCTTTTGAATTAGTTTGTGATTGTCCCACGGTTAGGCAGCCCTCAAAGATGATGACCCTTTACTTCACCCCCTTCATATTTCTTACTTTTTTGGACCACCATCTTTTTCTAACCCCCTTTTGTATATATGTATATTATGTACTTACATTAGTATGTCCATATATATAATATACATCAATGTAGCTCTTGTGTGGGTGCTTTCATGAGCATGACACCTCCTAGCAACCAAATTTTATCAGCAAAATATCGTATTCAATGAGATCAATCTTGACCCTAGTGCAACTATTAACATCAACTTAACACTATCCGGCTCAAGTTCGGATAGAGAAGAGTGTTTTAGTAGTTAGTACGTTTATAGTGGCTAATGTTAAACTCGTCACACCATATTTATTTGAGAAGAAAGGTTTTGTTATTGTATATTTTTATTTTTTCTTTTACAACAACTATCTACGTGACTCCGATAGTCCGTCATTTATCCTTAATAACTGCTCATAACGCAAATGTAAATTGGAAGGAAAAAAAGAAGAAGGTTGTATTACGTGGATAAAGGTTGTATTACATAGATGTTAGAACATTATTTATACGTATACCTCATAAAAAACTGAAAGTTTATTAAAAAGAATCTCCAAACCCTTATAAAAAATCCAAGAAAACTGATTAATATTTTTTTTTCTTTTTCTGAAATAAAGTAGTTGATCAAAATTAAACTATTGTGAGGTAGACCTCGTTAACTCAAACTTTTTTTCAAAAGAAATAAACATTTGAGACATTGAAAAGAAAACCATAAAACCCACTAAAAAGATTGAAGAATTTTCTTATGCATATCACTTTTTTATGCGGCGCAAAAAGGAACAGTGTCATTAAAAAAAGAAAGAAGGGTAGATGCCTAAAATTTATGTCTAGGTTAGAAAAAGATGCTACATTTCATGCCTTTACACTTTTTTTGAGTCGTTGCAGGAGCTGAACTAGGTCCAAGAACATCACTGTCAAAATTTAAAGGGGTTCTGATAAATGATACTTCCCCAAGTCTTATTAATACATACAGTATCAATTAGATAATGATGAATCATGCAACTAATATTTATAGTTATAGAGAGGTGGCCTAATTTTAACATATAATTAGATCAATTTAAGTCTGCATTTTATTAAAAACTTCATTCCATTTCACTCCGACAACCACTATTCCTTGACATCTTAAACCAATCTCGTCGTTCATTCTTTTTTCCTTTCTTTGTTTCCCTTTTAATCTCGAACTACTGACAAATCTAAAAATTAACGCTACATATTTACCAAATAGTTTAAACTAGTCACTGAATGAATTAAACATATGATTATATTGAATGGATTAAACTGGTCACGAAATGTTCAGCAAACAACATTTCTGAAAATAGTTAAATTGTTGATGTATGCGTCAATTCCAGTCTTACACAAACTTTAATGAAAACAGAATGTATCAACAAGCTTAATTGAGGAAGAAAGACAGGTGTACTATCTAATTAACTAATTATGCTAAGCTATTATAAGTAGAATATGTTTAGTTGAGTTGACGTGTGTCGTTGATGTTGATGAAGTCCTCCTTTTATAGGTGAGTTTGTTGGCGGTTGATGGGTCAATATAATCAACCTCTATGGCCTTTAGTCTTCAGGTTACTGGCTCCATGAACTCTAAGACATCTATTAGGGTAATTTGGTAATTAGACTCTTAGTAGGCTTGTAAAGATAGATTTTCATAACTCTATATATAACAGTGCCAGGCAACCTAAATAGGTTAGCCAATTATTCTCAATACTCGTACATGGTATCACGAGCATAGGTTAATTTTTTTCTCTCTTCCGCTACACTTAACCTAACGTTATTTTAAACCCTAATCTAGTATTAGCGTTTTCCGGCGAGATGTCCACTGCCGCCAACCAAACCGGTGTCTCCACCGGCGCATCTCTCTCCGGCAATCCTCAGACACCTACGCACAGCAGCCATGTCTCCGCTGCCGCATCAGTTGCCGCTAGTATATCTCGCCCCCAGGACGCCACAACGTCCTATCATGGTGCGGCGCCAGGCGATTTTGTGCCGCCTTTCAATGGCGTTACACTCGGCAGTTTTCCGGCCACGTCTGCCCCGGCGTGGTCGTTTTCGATGCAACCACCCACACTCGGTGCATCCTCCTCCTCTCTCTTCCAAGAGAGTCCTTTGATACAACGATCCTCCTCCCGCCTTCCACCGCCGGGATTTAGCCCCGTTGTTCCTCAAATTGGGCCATTTTACTCGCCTCCGTTACTTCCCAGTGCCTCCTCCCTTACAAATCACGACATCACACGGTTCGCCTCCATCAAACTATCCA
Source organism: Patellifolia procumbens (assembly GCA_947645195.1). Lineage (NCBI taxonomy): Eukaryota > Viridiplantae > Streptophyta > Magnoliopsida > Caryophyllales > Amaranthaceae > Patellifolia > Patellifolia procumbens. The sequence continues at coordinate 333,045 of CANSGD010000139.1, forward strand.
CTCCCGAAGATTATCTTATGTGGAAAACTCAGGTTACATGTTTTCTTTCGACTCATCAATTACTTGGTATTATCGAAGGTACCATTTCGGTCCCTTTTTCTACTTATATTGATAATCTTGGTCAATCTTTGCCCAATCCACAATTTTATGAGTATATGAGACTTGATCAACAAATTAAATTGTTGTTATATGCATCGATTTCTCGTGATGTTATGATGGATGTACACGAATTGCGTACTTCTGTTGAGATTTGGATTAGGTTACAGTCTCGTTTCTTGCATACTAGTATGGCTAGATCGATGGAGTTGAAAGGTAAACTAAGTCGTATGAAGAAATCTGATCAGCAGTCTATGGAAGTCTTTTTACGTGAAATAAAGGTTATTGTTGATTCCTTAGCTGCTATTCAGTGTCCTGTCTCTCAGTTTGATTTGATTCAGTATACCTTGACTGCGTTGGATCAAGATCGTGACTATGATGCCTTTGTTATTATTTTTTCCCAATTTCAAACATCTTTGACTTTTGATGATCTTCGCCCTAAGCTCCTTCAGCATGAGCAACGCATTAAAGCTATGCGTGCTTATGCTGAGACGCCTACTGCTCATCAGGCCTTAGTAGCTGTTCAATCTGGCTCTTCAGGTTCACAATCATCCTCTTCGGGTGGTTCGAATTCTAAGGGTCAAGGGGGTGGTAGGAACAAGAATCGCAACAACAACAATCGTAACAAGGGTGGTCGTAATAACAATGCAGGACGCGGCAATGGAGGACAGGGTGGTCGTGGCAATGCAGGCCGCACTAATGGTATGGGTAATTTTCATGATGTTTCGTATGTTGATTATTCTTGTGCCAATTATATTACTAATGATTTGTCTTCAGCAGGAAGTAATCCATCTAACGACAATTCAGCCAATACCCCTTCTTCCGATACTTGTGGTCTTTGTTGGTATCCAGGTCACCAAGCAGCCTATTGTCCTCAGTGTTTCAATCACAGCTTTGTGCCTTCTTCTCCTGATGGTGTCACACGTGCCCTAGCTGCATTGTCTGTTGGTGGTGAAACGAATGACTCCGTTTGGTATCCAGATTCTGGAGCCGCATCTCACATGACCTCACAGGATGGTAAGCTATCTAATGCTATTCCTTACATTGGTTCGAGTTCTATTGTTGTTGGTGATGGCACACGACTTCCCATTATTAAACTTGGAAATTTAACTTTGTCTTCCCCTAGTCGCCCCCTTCGTCTCACGAGAGTGTGTCATGTTCCCCAGTTGAAACATAATCTGATGTGTGTTCAAAAGTTATGTTTGTGTTAAGGACAAGACCACGGGGGCGGTTCTGTTGCGGGAAATCAGTAGGAATGGTGTCTACCCTCTTCAGCCTAGCATTCTTAAGTCAGAGTCATCTTCCCAATTTTGTTCAGAGTCTGCCTAGAGTCGTCTGTCCCCGCTCTCATTGAAACCAAGGAGTCTGGAGATGTTTGGCATGCTCGCCTTGGTCATCCTTCTGCTAGAGTTTTAGGAAGTTTACGTTCGCAAAACTTGATTTCATGTAATTCTAAGTTTCATGACGATTGTGATTTTTGCAAAGTAGGAAAGATACATCGTTTGCCGTTTGAGTCTGTGACTCACCGTGCTCCGTATCCCTTATATTTGATACATAGTGATCTTTGGCAATCACCCGTTAAATCAAATTAATATTTTCAGTATTATGTGGTGTTTGTTGATGATTATTCGCGTTTTTCATGGTTATATCCACTTAAACTGAAATCTGATGTTTGATCGACCTTCTTAGCTTTTCAGAAACTTGTTAAGAATCTGTTTAATTCAAAAATTAAAATTTTCCAAAGTGATGGTGGACGTGAGTTTGATAACACTCCTTTACTACAACATTTCTGTGATTCGGGAATTTATTTTCGAAAGTCTTGTGCTCGGACTCAAGCGCAGAATGGTGTTGCAGAAAGGAAACATCGAACCATTATTGAGATGGCTCGTACTATGCTTATTCAATCTGAGTTGCCACCTCGATATTGGGTTGATGCGTGTTATACGGCTGTTTATACGGTTAATCGTCTTCCCAGTTTGGCATTGCAGGGTTCATCCCCGTTTGCTAAGCTTTTTCACCGTCCTCCTTCCTATGAGTTTTTGAAATATTTTGGTTGTGCCTGTTTTCCGTTGTTTTTAGATCCTAAAATACATAAATTACAGGCTAAGTCGATTAAATGTGTTTTTATTGGCTATGCATCCAATTATAAGGGTTATCGATGTCTTAATCCTCTTTCTGGCAAAGTTTATACAAGTCATCATGTGTTGTTTAGTGAACGTAATTTTCTGTATCGTTCTCTTGTGTCTAGAATGTCTCCTGACCCCACAGTTGATGCTGAGTTAGATGACCTCTTGTGTGTCTCCGTCATTGACCGATTCCTTGTCCAAGTCCTCTCCCGGCAGCCCGTGGGATGCAAGCCCCGCGCCCGCAGCCATGCCATGCCCAGCTTCCCAAGAGCCTGCCTGCCCGCGTGCCTTGCCTACGCCCGCGGGTTTGGTTACGTCGCCCAGCCGCCCGCAGTCGCGTAATCATGCGCCCGCAGCTCACAGCTGCTCTCCGCAGCCAGACGCCGCCTGCCCGCAGGTCTCGCCCGCGCCCGCGGGATAACGCTCCCCATCCTATAGCAGCCCACAGGTAGCAGGTGACGCCCACGCAGCCACACTCTTCACTTCGCCAGAAAACACGCTACTTGCTCTAGTGATACCCTTGTAACTGCGGGGCTACCAACATGTTCCCCCCCCCCTCCTATCTTGTATACGCCTTTAGATGTCGTCTCCAAGTCATCCCTGTCTCCTATCGTCCCTCCCCCTAGGCGTCCTAGAAAGTCGTTTAAGTGTGTCGATCCTGCTAATGTCCATACCATGACCACTCGTTTAAAAGACGGAATCATCTCAACTAGGACTTTAATGAATTTTAAAACCGATGTTGTTGATTCTGAACCGTCTAATTTTAAGCAGGCGTCTAAAGATTCTCGCTGGCAACAAGCCATGCGTGATGAGTATGAAGCATTAATCAAGAATGATACATGGGAACTTGTGCCTCGCAACAACAATAGAAATGCTCTTGGTTGTAAGTGGGTGTATAAGATTAAATATAATTCTGACGGTTCTGTGGAGCGGTTTAAGGCCAGACTTGTTGTTTTTGGTAATCATCAGCAGGCAGGTATTGACTACTTTGAAACCTTTAGTCCTGTCATTAAGCCTACTACGGTTCGCTTAGTTTTAACTCTTGCTGCTACTTTTAAATGACCTATTCGTCAACTCGATGTTAAACTGCTTTCCTTCATGGTTTCCTCAATAAACTGATAGGCTTTTTGAATAAAGTGATAGGCTTAACTTACTCTAATTTTAATATAAAATTGGACCGACTCTTTTAGTAACTTTTGATTAGATGAAATCTTATTATACCTTATTCAACCTTATTCGTTCTAATTAGACCTTATTCGATCTTCTTCGACTTTATTAGACTTTATTAGACCTTATCTGACTTTAACTGAACTTATATTAACTTATCTGAAATTATAACGACTGAAAATAAGTTGAAATGAACAGGCAATTCTTTTGTCCTAAATTATTTTGCAATCTTCCTTTCTCTAGTAAAAATTTGGACATTTTTATCATACTTATGTGTCAATTAGTTTAATTAGAGGAAGTGGTATTTCTTAGGAAATGACAATTTGACCCAAGTTATTTGATTAATCGCAAAAAGAAAATTCTCCATAAGAAGTTCTCTTATGTAGGTCCCCACAACCATGGGCGGATCCAAGGGGGTATTGGGGTACAGGCGTACCCCAACTCCGAAATATGAATAACAAGCAAAAAACGGAAGGCCTAACCTATAATATATGTATAAATAGCTTTTTTGAAGTGAATATGGGTCAAAAAGACCTCAAAAACCCTACTTTTAGAGCAAAACAAAACTGACCCAATAAGGACTTGCACGTTTTCTCTCTTTCAGTTTCACGTCACTCACCCAAAGGCTCAAACCTCACCTCACCTCTCTCTTTCAAATATATAATTTGTTAATGGTTATATAATTGTAGGATTGAAAGATGAACAATAAAAGTTTGGAGTTTTTTTCGGAGGTAGGCGGAGGGAAGTCACAAAAATACTCTATGTCATCTTCTCCATATTTAAGAGACCTTTTCTTGCAAGTACTTAGTGATGATGATGTAATGAGTGGTTTCCAAAATATAAAAATATAATTGTAAAATTTCACTTTAGATGATGTAATTGTAATGAGTCTCTTTTGAATTATTGTATTTCGAATGTTTAATTGTATGTTTACACTGGGTTTTGCAATATTTAACTGCTTATTTTTTAAAAAAAATTATCGGATGATTGATTTATTTTATAACCGTACCCCAACCTTCCATATCCTGGATCCGCCACTGCCCACAACTATGTAACTTCTCCTCTTTTGTAGGAAAAATGACCTTTTAAAAGTTGCAACTTTCTAAAAGTTAATTGGACAAAATCATACTTTAACCGTTCCACTAAAAATAATGTCAACTATGGTTATTTCTCAAAGTCTGTCATAAATGCAATTAGCTAACTTGAGACTTGTTAATCACGTAATTCTTATAGCCACATTGCAATTGTTAACAATTACCTAAAAAATATAACTTTTTTCAGAACAACTACCTAATATAAAACTTTTTGTAAAGAACTATCTAACTTTATCAATCCGACAACCATCAGTACCAAAGCCAATAACTAATGAATTTTCCGTCACCTGTTAACTACCATTTTCAATTTCCCACCCATTTGCTTGCAACTCCCTCGAAAAATCTATCATCCTTCTCTTCTCCTAATCTCGTGTTGCATTGCCTGCTACCCAATGACCACCACCACTATCATCTGGTCGCCTTTTGTCCACCACCGAAGCCTCTCTTCCCTTGTACGTTATTTCATTCTCAGTGGTCATTGTCTTCTCTTCTCTTCCCTTGTTTTCTATCGCTACCCTTGCTTGGTGCCAACCATGGTGGCATTGATCTTATCCTCATTCTGTCGCCCCGATCTATTAGTGCTCCACCTCATTTTGATTTGCTTGCTATGGGTTGGTGATAGCTTGTTGTTCCCCGTGCTCGAATGAGTCATCTACCTTTATTTTTGGTGTTGTTGTTGTTGTCCTTCCTCTACTGCTCCTATTGATGGTCAGTTAATGTCGTTGAAGTTGTAGCACCTGATTTTTTTTATTTTTTTAGTCTTCGTCTTCAATTCAAATCTTTTACTTGTTGGTGTTGCGTGCGAATGCTTCTCTTAGCTTTGATCACGGTTGTTAATTTTTGATTAATTTTTTTTATTTTCTCTCTTTTAGTTTATGGAAACCAAATTAGTAAGTGAAGATTCCAAATCAGGGTTCATAAATTTTGGGCTTTTTAAAAATTAATTGAATTTGGATCATAAAATTAGGGTAATTTGAAAATTAATGACATTGGATATTTTTAGGAAATTTAATGAAATTAGGATTTATGAAATTGGGGGCAACTGAAAATTGTCGAAATTAAGGTTCATAAAATTGGAAATTTATGAAAATTGATGAAAATTCAAAAATTAATGATTTTGGTAATGGTGGGTTGACATAATGATAAAGTTAAATAGTTTTTTATATTAAAAAAAATATTATTTAGGTAGTTGTTCAGGGAAAATAACATTTATTAGGTAATTTTTAACAATTTCCCTTTATTTGATTTCTCTTTTCGTTCTCTCTCCTCCCAGGCTCCCACCACCAAATCGTCCCTATTCTTTTCTTCTTTCACCCTCACCCACCACAATTACTAAACTAGTTTGTTCATAAATACTCCCTCCATATTTTTTTAATATGCACATTTTTCCATTTTGGGGTTTTTTCACCTAATTATTACACTTCTCTCCTACTTTTTCTTTCCTTCTCTCTACCTTTTTCACTTTTTCTTTACTTTTATTATCCTTCTCTGTTACTTTTGCACTTTTTCCTTGGTCCGCGCGCAAAAGCAAATGTACATATTCAAAAAAACGGAGGTAGTATCTAATATGATCGACCTGATCCATGATCTTGTCGATTTGATTCAAAAAATCGAATATTTGATATGAAATTTAGAATTTCTGGTTATCTGAAGATTGACGGGTCCATATATTCGTTTAGACTATTTCGGATATCTGGGATACTGGAACGTGCAAAAACTGTATTTTCATATATACGGATCAATATCCAAAAACCCGATCCGGACATTAGATATACAAGAAACCAAATTCAGTGTTTCACCCCTGAAACCCCTTCCCTACCACCACTTCCTCCCCTACCTTCGAACCCTCCTCCCTTGCCACCTCGTCCTCTTCCTTCCCCCACCCCATCTTCGATCGATACAGTCAACACCCCAACTTTGAAATTTTGGTCATGTTCCTCTCTCCTCCTCCTTCCAAATAGAGTCTGGCTCGCGCCGATGAAGGCTTCGACACTTCACCGCTATCTCCTCCTCCTCCTTCCACAAAACTTCAAGCAACCTACGACAATGCCCACCCGACGAAGGCTCCAACGCTCCATCGCGCTCTCTCTCCTCCTCTTCCTTCCACAGAACTTCATGCAACCTTGGTGGAGTGTTGGACTCCTCCTCCTACAAAACTTCAAGCAACCTCGGTGCATTGCAACGTCAATGACCAACTTCTTTTCCGGTCTAGCCAACGAAAGCTTCGATGTATGTTCTTCGATTGTTGTGCTACTTGTGCATAATGTTTTGTCAATTATGGTAATAATTTTCTTTCAAGTCACTCATGTTGTTCTTTTAAAATATATTTTTATGTTCTTTTGGTAATTACTATATGTTTTTTTCAATTGGCACATATTATTATTTTCCTTTTTGTTTCAAGTACATTCTTTTGAAATTGCTTAATTTTTATTTGTATGTTCTTTGAAATTTTGTATTTTATTTTTAGAAAAAATCTGGTCTTTCATATTTCGAATATTATGCTTTTTATTTCAAGTGAGTTTTGCTTGGTCACGACTGGCTAAAGTTAAAGTTCCATTAAAAAGCGTTTCAACGGAATGTTCTTTTCATGTTTTGTTATCTAATTGTTCAGTATATGTTCTTTCTTATAGTTGAGGGTATTTAATAAAAAAAATTCATTTGTGTTAGCGCCCTGTAATGACATCAGGTTGAAGATAATGACGTTAACCTGGTACACCATGCTTCGTGCTGCTGGCTACACAAAAAACGAACTACCCAAATCCACCCCTCCATTTTTCTCTCTCCTCTTCGTTTCAACTAAGACAAGAGGGGACGAGAGACAAAGAGTGAATGACAAGACAGGAAATGATGAAGAGGGTGCATTTGCGATGTGGTGAAATGATGGTGGTGGCGGTGGCGGTTGGCATCAGTGGGGGTTGATGGTGATCAGTAGAGGTGGTTGTGCATTCATGGGTGGGTTTGGTTAGTGAAAATTGGGTTAATAAAGGGTTATAAGTGTTGAGCGTTGTGGGTGGTCGTGGTTGCACTGGGGTGATAGAGGAAGAAAGTAAAGGGTGGCAGTGGTGGGGGAAAGAGGATAAGGGTGTGGAGTTTTAAAAAAATGCAAAAAAAATAATTATAAATGGAAAATGGGAGCATGACATCTGACCATGTTTACTTGTTAAATTGATCGGGAGAAGTGGCCCGTTGTGAGTGGGCGGGCTGCCAAGTTGACTTGTTACTATTTGTGAAGGATTTTGAAGCCATGAGAAAAAGGCCTAATTTTGTGGCCCGTTGTGAGCGGGCGGGCTGATAGAATTGGGTGAGCAAACTCGGAGACCTAATTTAGTTATGTTTTTCCGCTTTATTTTTATTGCTTTTCTAGTTTAGTATAGATAGGTTAGAGGCTTATTTTACAACCATTTTTATTCAGTCTTGTTACACAGGTTGTTCAAACTTTTTAGAGAGAAATACTTTTAAGTATACTTGTAAATATTAAACCAAATAATTAGATTAGATCATTACCCTTTTCGACACCATTAAAACAAACTAAAGAAGCGTCTAAGGTGGCAATTTGGAAGGAAAATATACGACGAGAGGATTATTACGACACAACTAATTAGGGGTGAGCGTGGGTTGGGTTGGTGCGGTTTGGGACGTAAACCAAACCAACCCACACAAAAACGGTTTGAGTTTTTTTCAAACCAACCCAAACCGCAATTTGGGCCAAACCAAACCAAACCGCGCCATATAAAACGGTTTGGTGCGGTGCGGTGCGGTTTGCGGTTTACACATATTTTATCTCAATAAAATTTTTCTAATTTGTAATTGTTGCTTAATTTTACCAACTACACTTTTGTTATTAAAAAAATAAAAATAAACTACAAAAAAGGCTAGAAAATACTAAAAAATTACAAAGTTGCTGTAAATATTACTTCTAAAGGTATAAAATTATTGGTAGTCAATATTAAAGGCACTTAGGCGGTTTGCTGTGCGGTTTGGTTTAGAAATATAATAACCCAACCCCAAAATGCAAACCGCGGTTTGATAAAAAATTCAAATCAACCCAATTTTTTTAGCCCACAAACCAACCTAAACCGCGCCAAAGCGGTTTGGTTTGCGGTTTGGTGCGGTCTAACCCAAAATCTGCTCAACCCTACAACTAACGTTGTACCTTAAAGGCTTAAATCGGGGATTATCTCAAGCCCAACCACCTAAAACTTACTTTTCGACTGCAACTATAAAACAGGCCTAGATTAGAGTGTAAAAGAGAATTAATACAGTACCGCGGTCCAAGGCTACGGTTATTTATCAATCACTGCATATGGATTGGGCACAAATATCCATGCTTTTTAACTTATTTTCACTCCTTATAAGTTCGGACAAGTCCAAGTAAGATCTAATAAGAAGAAATAAGGTCGAATCCATCTAATAAGGTCGAATGAGGTTCCATTTAATAAAGTCTAATAAGAATGAATAATGCCTAATAAGGTCTAATAAGTTGAAAGAACAGAGCCTAAATCAATGGAAAAAAGTAGAAAAAATGGGGAAAAGTGATCTCAAAGAGTCAAATTCCATGTGAAAAGATGATACATATGTACGTAAGAGAAAATTATTAAAATGAGGAGGCGTTTGGTTGGCTTAAGAAAAAGGGAAAGAAATCAAGTATGGGTAAGGAGAGGAAAGGAGTCTAAAACACCAAATTAAAATACATATTTCGAAGCAAAAATAAAGAAAAGGATTTCACTTAAAACTTCCTTTCACTCTCCTTCTTCTTTTGTATGCCGCAACCACCACGCAGCCATCCCTTCATCTCTCATGCTCTCTCTCGTAATGACCAGTAGCACCGACGTCCGACGTTCCGGTATCATCATCATCAACACCATCAGCACCCTCCTCCTCCTCTCCTCTCTCTTAGACGTGTGGCGGTGAGTGGGGTTTTATGTTGGGGTGTGTGGTGGTTCAAGGGAAGGTTTGGCTGTCGGCGGTGGTGGGGCGATGGTGGTGATCGCAGTAGAGTGGTGGGGGTGGCGGTAGGACGATGGCGGGGTGGTGGAAGTTGGCAATGATCGGTCAAAGATAGTCAATGGTGTTGTAATGTAGAGAGATATGGGAGAATCTAACCTTAGGAGAATCAAATGGGGGTAACTGAAACCGAAACTTGGGTAAAGTGAAAGGAAAAAACATTAACCAAACACATTGTAAGGGTAACGAAAGGTTCTAATCACCTTTTTCTTTCTTGAAACACCTAACACCACCTAAATGTGTAGTAAAAGAACCTAAAAACGAAGAAATAATGCATAGTTAAGCTGACTCGATCGAGTAAAGGTTGGACCGTTTAGGTAACTGAGGCAGGGAATTGTAGCCAAAACACGAGTTCTACCCACCCGGGTAGGTGATTTCTCGCCTGGGTCCTCTATTCAATCCGTTTGTGTAATTCCGTTAGTCTTCCTTTCACCTTTTCTTCGAGTCACTACTTTCAACATATTAGTTACCTGAGTTGGTGAATTTCTCGGAAGTATATTAAAGGCTTCTTATCTTCGACTGAAAACAACTAAACTGAAATGTAAGGAATTGTGAATGTAAAAGTAAAAATATTATTCAAACTAAATTAAGCTAAAGATAAGCTAGGAATAATAGAAATTAGTACCTTCTTAAAATTCAAAGAAGAGGGGGAGTGGTGAGCATGGTTGGCTCTAGTGAAAATTGACTCATACCCATTAAATTTTGTAGCTACGTGGAGTGGGTACCCTTCAACTGATAACTTTAAAGTTGGGTCTTATTTTGTAACTAATCGTGTTCAATCAAGTGTGTACAGAAGATGAAAACAAGGGTCTTAACTCGCAAGTCCAATCAAAACTAATAAGCTTAGGTGAAAGAAAAAAAAAACATATCTCTAGATTCTTGGCATAAAACCAGAATCAGCATTCCACACGGTGGAATTTGTCAAATTAAAAGTAAAAATCCAATACAAGCAGAAATGCTTCACTTCTGAAGCACTATTTTTGTAAGTAAGACCATTTCGTAGTACATCAAAATTTCTCCTCAGTAGACTAATGAGATCCGTGATCCAGAGAAATAATACTATTCAGAACAAACACACAAAACGCAACATATTTAGAGTTTTCAGATGTTATATCACTGAAGAAAACATATCCAAAAAAAAAACATCAGCTTGTCTCCTTTTTACACAAGCGAATTTTAGACAGAGTACACATCTCCTGCTCTGAGTTTGAACATTCCATAATATCAGCAAGCACAAACTCAACCAACGATGTTACTTAAACACAGATAAACGGATTCCCATCCTCAACGCGATTAGGCATCAATAGCTTCTTTATTATCTGCTTCTCTTCACTTGGATGGACTCTGAATCGATATCTTTCCTTCTTTATTTCCTGCACCTGCAAAAGTAATGTTTAAACTTCTCAAAAACTAAGCATTGTATTATATCCAAGATGATAAACCTTTGGAGGTGGTGGACATTAATCTGAGTAAACATATGATTCACATAGAAGCACACTCAAAACTCACGGCTTAGTGTGGGAAGGTCGGAACTCTTCAGTACTCGTAACCTCTTGACAGTGGATACGAACATGCTGCAAAAAACAAATTCCAAAAATCAAACGTCAACAAACGCTAAAGGCGATTATTAAAAAAAATGCAATTTCTTCAACATTGCTGACATAAACACAAATCAGGGTTGCTTATAAATCAAAATAGTAGGTTTATCCTAGTGGAGTATAAAACACCATGTGCTACTAAGTCCATGCCACAAGAAAATTAGAATTATCATAAACAACACAAAGGGACAAATAGCTCCATGCAATTGTCAAAATATTGGATTAATTATAACGCATTCTTAATCTTATGACAGAGTACCAACATAGATTATTTTACTGTTCTTACAAAAACATATATACCATTTACCTTGGACTGCAGGAAAAATGCTTCGCTAAACAACAAAACCGTACCAAAAAATTAATCGTATTATTGTCTACCAATTAGGAATCCTAATCCGGTTTTTTGCTTAATTAAAAGCTACCAAGTTGCTGTTTTCAAAACATTGCAAACCAATGAGGAGGACGCAACATGGTATTAAGGTATAGAGTATTAGAGTTGCATTAATTTAATCATAAGAAAGGACATTAAACACTAAGCTCCAGAATTATAAAGATGCTTACTGCCATGGGACATCGCCAACAAGCATCCTGTCTCCTTCGTTATCCTCATACACCAAAGTATATTCCCCACTTCCATCCAACAATCCGGTAATTGGTTTCTGTTGTTCTTGTTTGCTATCCATCGCACCAGCAGAAGAATCTCTTTGAGCTGATCGCGAAAACAATAACCATAAGACAAACCAATTCAGCCAAAATTTCATCAACGAGGTGAAAATTTGACAGTAAATTAGTAACAATTTGATGAGATAAACCAACAAAATGATCTCAAATGAACCTCCCCAGTTTCCTAACTCCCCACATCAGGAACACACTAACAAGATTGATAACAATAACATGTCAACCTCATGGAAACATACCTACCTAAACAGCTTGACCATTGGAAAACATCTATCAGTCAATAAATCCATTCTGTTTTTATATTAGACTTATCAAGTCACCAAGAAGTGTTATGGTGTTGCGGCTTAATCCAAATGGAAACGGACCAAAACTACTTAAACTAGATTTTCACTACCAAAAGAGCGATTTGACATCATATGACAGTATTCCGTTGGTTAAGCATTCCTGCTGGTTCCAGGATGTCCTGGAATCGATTCTCACCCCCTGCCTTAGTGGCTCTCTTGCACCAAATAAAAACAGTGGAACCGTGGGAGCCGCTTTTACCTGCAAGAAGCCCTCTGAAAAGCTGATCAACCGAGGAGGAGAGGCTGTCATAGTTGTTATATGCACTTAGATCAACTTTCCTTCCAATAGGCACACCATCCATATTAATCTTCACAAACAGACCCTTGTGGTTGTTATCATTAGCCGGCTTTTTATCCACAGGCTTACTCGGAGTTGTACTCTGTGGTTCAGGAACCGCCTTTCCTGAGCTAGTGCTAGCAAGATTCTTTCTGAACGATCGAATTGGAGGCCAACCCACAACTGGAGTAGGAGCAGCTCTAACATTCATGAAACAATCATACAAAAAACAAGTCAACCAATTGAACTTCCAATTTCTTTAGCATATATGCAACTAAACAAGCTTAACAATTAAATAAATAAAAGAAAATATCAAATCACAGAAGCAACAAGAAGCAAACTTTTAAATAATAATTAAATAATTAGAGAAATCAAACTAATATTACAAACACCATAAGCAAATTTAAGCTTCTAGTACATCAGATCACCAATTATGTTTTCTTCTCAAATATTAATCTAAGATGTTACAAAACTACTAGAGATATGTACAAATTCTTTAAGAACATTATTACACAACAAGAGTATTAGATTAAACAGTTAAAAGCATTTGCAATTCCAATCTTGTACATCAGTTATATTAGATAAAATTCAGAATGATATAAATATTTGTCTGTTTCATAAAATAAGATTAAGGATGGCCGGACAAAATTGATGATATCAAACAAATAGTAGTGAGAGAGATCGAAGCCCAAAACGCCAACAAAAGCTCACGAAATCCGTCATTAAACAAAAGAAACCCGAAAAAAAAAAAAGAACAAACAATATATTGCAAATACTCCACTACTACTAGTATGAAGACAATAAATAAGTATAGTATACTCACAAGTCTCAGCTACCATATGAATAAAAACATAAGTTCATCAGAACTTATCAGATATAAATTCCAAGATTGCAATAATGCATGGACCACATTCACAAACATCATAGCAAATGTGACTTACAACAGTGATGAATATACTCTGTGCATAAACATAAAATTTATGTTTCATTTTATTTATATAGATTTTGAAATTGTTTTTATAAAAACAAAAAGAGTACCTTTTCTGAGAGGTGTTGGGCACAGCTGTAATAGCAGAAGATGGTGAAAATGGCTTCTTCTTTTCAGCAGTCTGCAACTCTACAACTCCTATTCTAGTGCAACAGGCCTGTGTAGATGACTCCTTACCCATAACACCCAAACTTTTGTGTTGTTTAGGGCATGTTTGGTACTGATTATTATTATGATTATGATTATGCAGAAATGGTGAACCATTAGTAGTAGTATGTGTTTGTTGTGACCATGGATGATGACGATGATTATGTTCCTTAACACACCCAATAACATTACTGCCACCATTACCATTGTAGCCTAAAGACCAGATCCCATCACCAGGTAAACCAAGCCTAAGTTCAAGCTTATTGTCTTCAGATGAGCACCCATATTTTGTTTTCTCATTATTCATCATCTTCTCTTTTTCTTTTGGTATTAAGTCCAACAATTTTGGGCTACTTTCACTCATTTTTAAAAACCAAAGATGCTTTTTTTCTATACTGATTTCACTTCACAAATCACTGAAAAAGAAACATTATAATACAAGATTAAACACTATGATGAAGAAATATATAGATGAAATAAGGGAAAATGTAAGTACAAGATTGATAGATATAGTGATATATACATACCAAGAGTGTATTAGAGTGTTACCCAGAACTGAAATGGCAGATAAAGACCCACATCCTGAAAATCATGAAAAACCCAAGTTTTCAGCACCCAAATAAAAACCCAGAAGATATATAAAAAAAAAAACCCAACAACAAACAACATATAACAGGGTAATAGAAACCCCACAAAAAGGGAAGAAACACCATTAAATATAAGAAAACAGTAACCTTTTGTTTGTTTTTTTCTTTAGAAGAGCACGCTTAAGTGGGTCTGTTTTCTTTTGTGGTATTGGGATTATGATTAGATCAAATAAAGAAAATTACTCTGTAAAAATTTTTAAGCAAAAGGAAGAAGAAAAACAGAGAAGAAGAGCAAAAGGGAAAGAGAGAAGAATGCACGCAACCAAGGAAATAAAAATAAAAAAAGAGAGTATGAAGAAGAAAGAATGGTGGGGAGTTAGCAAAGCGTGCAGTGCTGACCTTCCTTCTTATTAGCACAACACCCTAAAACAATATACTGGAGAGGGAAAATGATGGGGGTAAAAAGAGATAGAGAAAAAGAAAAGGAAAAAGTTGGAAAAAGCATAACAAACAAAAATTTTATGTAATTAAAGATGGAAGATTCTTACCATTTGGAATTTGGAATTGGAATTGAGTCACTTCACTATACTTCACTAGCAATATAGCAGTAGAAATAGCAATAATAGGGGGAGGTAATTTGCTATAACTATATATGGAGAAATGAGAATGGAGTTGTTGGTTTTAATTAGAGTAATAAAACTGTTTTAAAGGGTGGTTGTGGGACTACTTTACTTATTTTTTGTTATTCTATATAGAGGAGTAGAGGGTAGTGGTGCTTTTATTTGCATTTATTTTCAGTTTAATGTTTGGGTTACTTATCTAAGGAGGAGTTTACTGTTTTTGAATTAGTAAAAGGAGATTTTTTTAACTAGAGTGATTCATCAAATTGCTTTGGAGTCTAATATTTGGTAAGTCGTACTAATTATCAGATTTCAATGGTGTCACTATTGTGTGAAAATATTTTTAAAAGTATAATATCATCATTATTTAATATGAAATTATATTATGGTAAGAAAAATATTATGTATGTTGTCCTTAGACTGAAACTCTTGCCAAGAGACTCATTACAAACTCCTAAGCAAATGTTGGAGGTAGGAATTGAAGACGAAAAGACTCATCACTTGAGTAACCCCCATTCCTATGATTTATCATATGTATGCATTAAAATGAAATCTTGTTATTGTTCATTCCCTTCTTAGAGCAATATTGTATTCCTCTTTTGATGTAGCTTTATGTTATACTCTTCCTTGTTGATCAAGAGTCTGTGGTATAGATAGCCTTCGTGCCTCTTGTTTGATGGTTGTATTTTATATGACAAAAATCTAATTACTTTTAGCATGGTATTCGAGCGAATTAATCAAAAAACCTTAAGATACAAAAGCTAGAGAGTGAGAAATACTGACAACCAAGCCCGGAGTAGAGAAGAATCCAACTTCATAACTAATGTACTTTCATCTTTCTGCGAGTACATGAGTGATGCTAACGACAACTATCTTTAACGGTGAGAGCTATCAAGAATGGGCTGAAGCAGTGTAACAAGGGTTTCTAGAGAAGAACAAAGCAATATTTTTGGATGGGCGAGTGAAGAAACTTGTCTTACAATTAGACAACACAGCCACAATTGATCTTGTAGCATGACAACAATGCAATGGGATTATAATCGCCATCGTCGTTAAATTACATCCTAACATTAAATACTATGAGATGGCGGGAGAATTATCTAGAGATCTCAAGGAGAGATACTCCATTGGGACCTTCCTAGCATTAAATACTATGAGATCGCGGAAAAATTACACAAAGTCAAGATGTGTTGGCAAAACAAGAAGGTATAACGGTCGTTGAGTAAGTACTACAATAAATTGAAGGCGATCTTGGATAAACTTGACAATATTAGAAAGTGTCACGTTGTACAAGTAAAGCATCGGCGGAGATAGCGAAGGGAAAATGAGAGAAAATCCATAAATTTCTCATGGGTTTGAACACATGTATGGGGTGTTAAGAAACAAATTTGTTGTGAAGAGACCCTTTGTCGACATAAAGTGCATCCACAAATTTCTTATTATTTTGTTCATGATGAGTAGAAATAGCATATGAATGATTGGGAATTGATGAAGGTCGATCAGGGTTGTGGGGTAGAGCAAGGAGGACAACGTGACTTGCTCGCGTTATGGTACGTTTGGACATGATTTTAGTGACTATTTCAGATTATAAGGGACGTGCTAAATTAGGGGTTGTAGTCAGGTGACCTTCTTATGGTCGAGGAAGGCTTAGAGTCATGGTTGGTCGAGGTGTTGGAAGAAGAGAATCAGAGTATTATTTTGCCTTAGTACAAAGACAAGAAGAGCTAGAACACGTGTCAAGCCATGACCCATTATTGAGTGTTACTAAGGAGTAAAGGCAGAGGGTTTTGGCCTTGATTGAACCAAGAAATACATGTGAAAAATTACAGGGTAAGACACCTTATATTGCACAGTAAATTAATAATGGAGCATTGCACTCGCACCACATCACATGTGATGCAAAGTGTTTCTTTGATATGAAACAAGTTCATACAACCATTGTGGCAATATCGGATGGAAGCCAAGTTGTGGAATCCACCTGAGAACGAGTGCGACTAAACTCAATGATTTTATTAAATGATGTGCTTTTAGTTCCCTTCCTTATTGACATGTAATGTAAGGTTTTTGAAACTAATTAAGTAGAAAATTATATAATAACATTTTTGGATGATATGTGTGTTATACAAGACCGTTCGACGAAGAAGCTGATTGAAGCAAGTGATGTCATGCATGATGATATTTTACTACTTCAGATTGCTGAAGGAAAAGGGTCTTGAAGACGCATGAAAGTCAAGATGCTTGTTTCTGGCATAAACATCTTGGTCATCCATCAAATTTTGTGCTTAATGAAAAATTGAAGTTAGTTAATCATTATTTTTTGTATCAGTTTTCCTTGTGATCCATGTCATAGAGCTAAACAGTCTCGTTTATCGTTTCTTCATAGTGATAAAAGTGCCACAACTATTTTGATGTTATACATTGTGGTATTTAGGGTCCTCAGATCATCGAGAGGACATTTTTTATGAATTAGACAAAGAAAGAAAGGGGAGGTATGTGTTCGATCAAAATTTGTTATTATGGAGAACCGAAAGCAAGCCTGGTATCTTTATCAATTATACTTTTTTTTGTATGTCAATTGTTTATGACCCTTCGTGACGGGGCACCCATTCTCCCAAAGTTACGGCTTGTTGATTATAGCCTACTCACTTCGTTTAAGAAACGAAAGTGGGACCTTCCTTAATTTCCCCTCAAATTACACAAACAAAGAAGGGGGAGGCCCTCCCGTCTTTTTTGTAGAATAAAAAAACAGGGAATTGAAAGTATCAAGTTTGGATCGGGAAGGGACCATGAACATCTCGAACTATTGTTACAAAAAAAATTGTTTGATGGTGAAGACCCAACGCAAGCAAGAGACAAGAATTGGATTATTTATAGGCCAACGTAAATATGCTAATGTGGCGAAGGAGTAAGGTATGGAGAGGGTTAAGTCGTGTGATGTCCCCATTGAGAAAAATCACAAGTTGTTATTGGCAAGGGGGGAGATATTGTGTGACATTGGGTAGTATAGATGTTTGATTGTTCATGTTATTTATTTAACCATTACTCGCTGCTCGATCTTGGTATAGTACACATCCTATCTCAATTCATTCAAGACCCACATAGAGAACATGGGAAAGCTGGTTTGAGAGTAATGCGCTATATTCAAAGAACGATTGGCACAAACATTGAGCTGAGTGCCAATTGTGGTGTTTAATTTGGTTATATGGGTATATTGATTTGGATTGGTGGGATGTCCGATTACCTGACCCCGAGTTAAGAGGTACTTAGTGAAGCATGATAATTCACCCCACATCTTGATAGAAAAAGAAAAAGAGACACACAGTGGTAGCATGTTCTTTGGCCGAGACATAATATAAAGTGATGGCCCGCAATACGATTAGGGATAACATAGGGGTAAAATTAAGTGGATTTCGCTTCACATTCGTCTCAGTTGGAGCGAGGATGGATATAGCTTTGATAAATGGTGGTAGGTATGAGTATAAAAGTCATGCCCACCATGGATAGTAGGTAGGTTGTGGGTATGAGGTCATACCTTCCCCATGCCCACACGCCCCGCATCCCCCGCCTAATACCCACCCTTAATCGTGTTCTATTATTACTCCAAAAACATATTAACCCAAATGTGAATAGAGAAATTGTCACTTCAATCAAGTAGTAAAAGGTTTTTCATGGTTTGATTGATAGAGCTCATTATATGAAACACGTTGGACGGATGGGAATAGACGGGTATGCGATGAGTGCAAACGGGTGGGTAATACCGAATCGGGTAAAGGGATGGGATGGTTTTAGAGACATGCATGCCCACATGGATAGACATGAGTACGAGACATGTACCTTCCACAGATGCTAGATAGGTACTGTGTATGAGAATTTTAGTTGTGTATGAGTATGAGGGAGGGGTACCCATACTCGTGCGCCCATTTTTTCATCTTTAACCACGAGTGAACTTGTGTGGATAAAGTCTTTTCTTAACTCTTTAGGGGTTTCTTATACATAAACTTTGAAAATTAGAAGGCATTGCACATAGTGAAAAATCCGATGTAGTCTAATTAGGGTCGAGTCTCCATTTTCACGTTTTGGGTTAGGTCGTTCTTTGGTGAACCCAATGGTATCAACTGCTCACAATAGTAACTATTTCATTCACTCAGAGCGCTCTACTTAAGGGGTAAAGTGTTGTCCAATTATAGCTTTTATTGTTAAAGGTTTAGATTTAAATCTCTAACCAATTGACTAAGATAAAGACAAAAGTAGCAGCCATTGTCAAGACCAATTTAGTTCACGAGTGAGTTTTACGTGTCAAACTTAGGCCCTGTTCTTTTGGCCTGTAATGAACTTAAATTGAGTTCACTTCAGTTCAATTCATGGTGAGTCAGGAATTGCAGATAGATGCAATTTAGTTTAGTTCAGTTAAGTTCAATTCAGTTTAATCCAATTTAATTCAATTAATTTCAGTTATAATTCGATTCAATTCAAATTCTTTACATGCCAAAATAACATATCCTTTTATGTAAAATGCATCTCATAATAGGGGTGGAAGAACAAAATATGCACCAGATATTGGCAGTAAAAATAGATGCAGATTTAATGATGAATGTCTCCACGAGAGCAGGCCAGTTTTAAATATTCTCGTCTGTGGCATTAAAAAGGAAGCTGAGTTTAAGAAAAAGAAAATTGTAACAGAGTGCTTTTACAACCGTTGGATGCAATGAATACTGTAGGATCAAATAGAAAAAAGGAAGAAGGAAAGGAAGCACATTAAACAAGGAAAGGCAGGCATCAAACAGATAGTAGCAGCTTGAAAGGACGACTACTTTTAAATCCTTTGTCTACCAGATTACACAATCTTGTCTGTACTCTACCCCTAAATCAACTCTATTCTCAGTTACACTCCATTAAGGTTGTCTTATACTCTTTCCGTTTGTTTTAATTGTTATACTTTGCTTTGGGAGATAACTAAGAAAATTGATGAAATCTATGCAATGATTGTTTGGGGAATTGATAAAGTTGTTTGGAGAATAGATAAAGTAAGAGAGATAATGTTGTAAAAGTAAAAAGTGTGGGGTGATTGGGTATTTAATGGGAAAAGATGATGACATGTGGGTCCCAAAAGTATTAGAAATTGGAATATAAAGATGTGAAGTTTACCAAAATTAGTAAAAGTGAAAGTGTAACAATTAAAAAGAAACGTTCAAAAAAGGAAAGTGTAACAATTAAAAACAAACGGAGGGAGTAGTACAGATTATTTTCTCCTAAACTTCATTTATATACTCCCTCCGTCTTTCAAAGGATTCCCCATTTCCTTTGAGCACAAAGTTTAAGGAATGATATTGATTTTTTTTTTGGAAGGTAATGTGGTGGACTCCTAGCCAGATCTCAATTAGCACAGTATTCTTGATCTGGTGTTTGCGGGACCCGACATTTGAGAGCAGGAGGGAATGGTAAGGGGATCCCCACCCCCAAATGCCCCTAGTGGGATTTGATCCTATGACCTTCAAGTCATGAGATCAAACCTTTACCACTAGACCAAGCCAAGCTTGTAGGAGTGATGTTGATGTGAGGCCTATTTTTCATTTTAAAATGGAAAAGTAAGGTAGTGGGTATTTTTGAGAATTGTTTATTAAAAGTATGAGGTCAAATATTTTTTATAAGGAAAATAATATTATAGTAGGTGGACCATATTCAAATAAGGAAATGAGAACTGTAATTGAGACAAACATAAATGGCAATATGGGCAATCCTTTGGGGGACGGAGGGAGTACTAGTTATAAGCCAATAATGTAGGGGTCAGCTATAATATCTAAAATATTATTGCTTCATTCCATTATCCATATATATGTACTACATTGGATATAGGTTAGTTTTTGATTATCAAAGGTTAGTATATAAAAACTCTGTTTTTTTAAATTTATTTTTACTAATACAAGTTCAAATAAGTTCATATAAAGTCAAATAAGATTTCATCTAATAAGGTCTAATAAGTTCAGATAAAATTAGATAAGTTCAGATGATAAAAATTATTTGAAAATTAATAGAACCAAACAGGTAAATATAATGGGATATAATATGATACTCCCTCCGTTTCTTTTTGTTTGTCCCATTTACTATAGCTCCAAATGCCAAGGAGAGTGATGTCATAAGCATATGGGTGGGGACAACAATTATAAAGTTCACTTATTTTATAGTAAATTGGTGATTAAAGTAGGTGAGAGAAGAATATGAGGTACATATGGGACCAAAAAGTAATAAAGTAGGGGTAAATGGGTAATATTATTTTTCCATATAAGGAAAGATGAAAAAGTAGGACAAATAAAAAGAAACAGACAAAAACGGAAAGTAGGACAAACAAAAAAAACGGAGGGAGTACATTGATAAAATTAAACAAAATTGTATAAAGCCAGTGTATGGACTCAAAAATTGTTAGAATGAAAAGTGATGAATGTATCGATCTATACAAATCAATAAAACAAAAATCATTATTTGCCCATGTCATTCAACCCACGGTATTAGGACCACATGTAACGTTGTAATTAAAAGTGTCACATGTTATTCACGTAAACTCTTTCTAAAATTGAGTTTATGTATTGTTTTTATTCGTTTCTAAAACATCTATGATTTTATTTCCTTTCTAAAATATGAGTGAATCTTTATTTCTTTTCCAAACACTACTGATTTGATTTTGATTTTTCACTATAGCAAGATTATCTTTTAGGATTATGGTTTTTCAGTGGCGTATTTAGTTAAATTTCATCCGTTTATACTTCAAACTAGTATTGTACGTTAATTTAGTGGACCTAAACCATTCAAAAAAATAAAAATAAAATAAATTAACCAATTACTGGTTTCTTCCATATTTCGTATTTAAAAGCTTCTTTTCCATATCTCTATAATTCTGTAACAACCTTTCATTTTTATTTCACTTATCATTTATGTCTAAGTATCAAAAACCTTATGGCAAAAAATGACGATGAAAAATATATCCGTGAAACTCAGTTATTCATAGTTTTATTTTACAATCAATGATTCATAGTGAACATCAGGCAAACCATATAATAGAATTAAACCACCCCAATTAAAATTCAAAGCTCCACAACACACAATTAGAGGGCCCAAAACCAAATTACAAAGATTACAATAAGGGCAAAAGATTACTATAAAGAGAATATTAAGTGACATGCATGTGAATGTTCGAACATGAGTAAATGATATTGAACAAATGAGGATTTTGATTAAATGATGATGATATACAATAGATCTTCATTAAACCATTCTTTTATTGAAAGCGGAATCTATTTTCAACCTTTTGGATGTTTTAAGGTTAACCAAACGTTTTTTTTAATGAAAAGGTTAACTAACTTAATGGACAAGATGAGTCAATATAATAGACGGTTGGAAATTATTAATTATGGTGACTACAATATTATTGTAGCTATAATAGAATTAATCTTTCTTTGTCGGAATGTTGGCTTTTATATTACATTTTTACGGTCAATATACATTAATGTAATAATCATTCTCTTTTTGAAAATATTGTAGAATAATTTTGTAAATGATGTAAACACAAAATATCATTTTCAAGAATAAACGAAAAAAGAATCCGAATATCCTTTTCCAGACAATTAAAATTGAGATTTCATGAAAACTAGTTTTAACACCAAAAAGTTAGTTATAGTTAATAATTAGAGATATTAAATTTCAAAGTATTGCACTGAATAACGTGTACGCAAGAAATATTGCGAGTATTCCGAAACGGATGAAGTATAATTTTTTAAGTTGTATCACTAAAGTTATTAGTTTATACTCCCTCCGTTTTTTAATAGGTATATTTGCTTTTGCGCGCGGACGAAGAAAAAAGCGCAAAAGTAAGAGAGAATGATGGTAAAAGTAAGGAAAAAGCGAAAAGGGTAGGGAGAAGGAAAGAAAAAGTAGGAGAGAAGTGTAATAATTGGGTGGGCCAATTTTTCATTTATAGGAAAAGGTAGAAGTGTATGAATTAAAAAAAACACTCGAAATGAAAAAATGTACATATCAAAAAAAAAGGGAGTACATTATAATAATCTTTGTAGTTTATTTAGACTCAAACTCTATTTATCATTTATCAAAAACTCTTATTTGCTTTCTTTAAAAATCTCACAATATGATATTAAAAATATATTATGACATGACACTCCTACATGATGCGTCGAATGCTCCTGAATATATATATATATATATATATAGATAGATAGATAGATAGATAGATAGATAGATAGATAGATAGATAGATAGAAAGATAGAGGGATATTTAATTAACCCGATTAACATTCATTGGAACTTGAGCCCTGCACTTTTGGACTGGATATTGAAATTAATTTTAGTTCAGTTCAACTCGATTAATTTCAATTCACTTTAGCTCAAGCTCCATTAATTGCATTTCATTCAATTTGGTTTATCAATATTAACAACACTTTTGTTTTCATCTTGGCTATTATTCTAAATTTACTATTGTCATTACAGTAATTATTATTGTATTGACATATGGAATTGAATTTTAAATTTTAAATGTTTTAATATATAATTATGTTCTTTAATATTGTTATCGATCTTTCTAATACTATCATTTACTTATTAGATCTTATTATAATCTTTTAGTAAAACATATTATTATTATGATTTTTTAAATTCTTATCGATAGATTTATTGCTATTAATAATTATTATATATTAACATACTTATTATTATTACTATTAGTCTTATTATTATTATTATTATTATTATTATTATTATTATTATTATTATTATTATTATTATTACTACTACTATTATAACTAGTATTAATATTATGATTACTAGTCTTATTACTATTATTATTATTTTTATTTATTATTATTTCAAACAAACTCAAAATATTTACAAGAAATTAATGGGTTGCCGAGATGCCATATGGACCCCCACTCCTTTAGCCATAGCAAAACTAATCCTAGTAAAGATGCGAACAACAACTCGTACTCCAATATCTTGAGGTGCTAACAATAATAAAACAAAATAAAGGTGTTATATCACAAATTTGGAGTAAAAGTAAGTGTCAGTTCACAAATTTTCCTCTTTTATATGATTTCACTTCTACATTATCTTCTATATGATCATGATTAACATCTTTATGTCTATCATCATCATCTTCTCGACCTTCATTAATATCTTAATGGCCAACTTAACGTGCATCAATCAGTTTCATATGTTTCCAAATTATCTTAACTTATAATTTTCTAACCAGTCAAAAAAATCAGATTCTAAGGCCCAAAACAGTTCTCAGTAAAACGTGATACTAAAATAAAATAGATGGGAGCTCCTGAGTATTGATCGTTACAAATTACAAGCTTACAAATAGATAGATCGCAGTCCACATCTAAAAAGAAAGAAAGAAAAGATAAACAGCAATCCAAATCCGAATATGATGCCAAACTTATTAAAACATCCTTTCATATCATTTCATTTCATTTCTTGCATGAATGTCACTTCGCAATTACTAGTTTACTACTACACTATATCAATATGCTCTCTCAAATCGCATAATACAGTTAGTGTAGCATAATAAGTCCGTTACTTTAGGCTTTTGTTAAAGGCAACTTTGTGTCCTTGTGCTTGCATTAGAGGGTGATTAACTATGCTCTATCCTTTTCTTTTCTTTCTTTCTTCACGAAAACTATTCTTTATCAACTTCATGCATTTTCATGCATATATGATTCCACTCTACTCGTCTAACTGTTTATTGTCTTCAACTATAGAATTATTCCCTCCGTTTTTATTAACTTGTTACTAAATATGTGCACAAAAATAATCCAATCTCATATAAAAGCATGATTAAATGATTAAATTCTCAACTAAAGCATGAACAAATTCTCAAAAATAAACTAAAATATGTATAAACAATATAGAAGTAAATGTTATAATTAAGCACTGAGAATGAGAGTGGCCGAAAATGAGCTAAGGATCTTAGTGCATGTGCTGTACAAATTTGGGCTGCCGACCCTTCTGTGAAGAACACTTGGAATTCAAAGAACAATGATCAAACTAAATACTTTTTGTGGGTCCTTATTTCCACTTTTAGATTTTATGAATGTCATACGTTGTTTTGTATGATTTCATTCTGATCATATAAATTTCATTTATTTTAGTAGTATTTTCTGCCCTTTTCCAATCCATTGCAAATCAATTTGGTACCAACTCGGCAACTCCCCTCTTTATGCTTTCAACCGGCTTCTTTTCATCTCATTATTGATAACCACTATAGTCTAGTCTATTGCTCCTTCCTTTTTTCTTGTGATTATGCTCCGGATCTTCCCCTACTTCTATACTATGAATGGATATCATCTATTATGCCTTGTTTTACCTCCTATGTATGATTACTTGATTAGTCTAATACGGTAGATTCTAATGTCGATGTATACGGGAATAGATTATACAATCTCCGATTTTTTTTATTTAGTTGACATTTGACCTTTTTTTAGTTCTTGTATTGACTTCAATCAGAATTTTGTAAACATATGTATATAGTAAGTCTTGAGGTAGACCATCTAACAAGGTTTCAACCTAAAATCTTAACATGTAAAGTGTTAGGATTTTAAAACTTTGACGTTTAAACTTTCAGAAGTTACATACCGTCTATCCATATACTCATAAATAGACCGTCTAACACAATTTATTGTAATGTACATTTTAAAATCAAACGTTGGCTTCTCTGATTGCCAACCCAATAATTACCCAAAGAGACTATTAGTTCGTTTCCATTTCGGAGGTTTAGCCTTTAAGGTGTCATGACATTCTTTCGGGAGCGTTTCCCGAGGGGCTTCGACCTTCGGGATGAAAAATTTGTACCATTCTATGAGGATAACTCCGTCTCCTGTCCAAAAAACTTTGCCTCTGGCATAGCGCAATACATCAATTATCAACCGCCTTATAACTTCAGGTTTGTAAGTGAACATCACACCAAAGTTTGCAAGTAATCGAGATTGCTACCTAGGTAGTTTTCATCATGTATGGCTTGAAAATGTTGATTGCAGCGTTATTAACGTAGGACAAAGAACATGGCACATAACAAATAATGTCAATATTCGATTTTAAAGTGCACTATGGCCAATATTGGACTAAGCGATTGTGACATCCGTAAATTTTCGACCATCTTTACACAAACAACGCACAATAATTTTTTTGATCTCCTACAATTACTCTGACACTCATCATCAAACTAAATGACTGAGTACCGAGCGCAAAATCCTACTCTATTTGAAATTAACTCAAATATTTACGACATAGATATTTTAAGTCCAAATTATAGGAGAAAAATATAAGAACTCAAGTTGGTCATTTTCACTAAACTTCTCTCAATACTACGGGAGAAAATCTCATTTCAAGCTTTCATCTAAATAAATTTCTAGAAAATTGGTTATAGTTCAAGTCCACCAAAATTGTGTTGGGGTTGCACTTAGAGGAAAACCAAAAGCGGAAATGGCGAGTAAATATTTCGCCACAAATAACGCCCATAACATTAATGCTATCCAAGGCAAGAATAAGAATTGTCAATGAATTAACGGTTATCATCTTGGTTGCGCTCATTATTTTCTAAGTGAGACTTTATGATTTTACTTCTTTTGAAGCAACATACTAGAACTTTCTCATATATTCCAACAAAAAATTAGACCACTCAATTAATCTCACATTGTGCTAACAAGCCATTCCATCTCCTTCGAGCCCAATGTTATTGCTAAACATCTCGCACGGTCACAACAACCTACTTAACCTTTACCTTTTGTGTTCTTTGTCTTCCTTTTTATTTCGAAGTGCAACATATAATTTTATCAAATAACCTACCAAATTTACCGAATGAATTAAACTAGTCGCCAAATGCATTAACTAGTCATTGAATATATTAAATTTGTGATACTAAATCAATTAAATTGGTTACGAAATGGATGAAACTAGTGACTATATTCAGGAAGCATGTTTATTATCTTCTAAACATTGGGCTTGGATCGTTGCCTAATCTATATATACATATATTAAAAAGCATAGCTAAGAAATGTTATCACGCTACGCGTCACCCTCTCATTTTCACTAAGTGACAGTGTGTCGTGTCATCATACCCGTACATAAAAATTAAAATGCGCAAATATAAAAATCAACACTTGAACTCACGACCTTATGCTTAGAAAGGTGAAACAATCACCACCACTGTCCACTATTACTTATGTCAACAAAGTATTAGAAAAAGAGAAAAGATGTATTCCTCAATTTTGGAAATAAACTGATCGACTTTATTTTAGTTTAATCTCTTATAATCTACTCACTCCGTTTTATAACGTTCTATTCCCTTTCCGCCTAAGTTTGTTTTCTAAATTTTTGCCCACTTTTACCGTATTCCTAAAATATTTCTATTTTACACTACTTTACCAACTTCTTGGAACCTCATAATTCTACACTCTCGCACAACAATATTATTTGATATTTCTCCTAGTTAAATAAATAAAAAGGACCCACTTTCACCCCATCTATCCTCTTTGCCTTAGTTTTTGTAATAATAGTAATTGGGTACGTAGAACATTATGAAATGGAGAAAGTACAACTCTATAATACCTCAACAATCTTTATTTATTCATATGTAGTGTTCTTTAAGAAATATAGATATTAATTTTTAGAAAGGTATTCACCTTATTTCCCAATTTACCAAGTGTTATCCCCCCCCAAAACCTAATCAACATACATCTATCAATATGAATTTCTTAGTATATTATGAAATTATTCAGTTTAAGATTAATCATATTTATTTCTATTATAAAATGGTTTGTTTAATTTTATTTTTGGTTAACCAATGTTTGTGCCAAATTTGACTTAAATACAATAACTTTATGTAATGATACTTCAAATAAAATGTTAATCTCCAACTAAACACCGTAAAATTTAATGCCAAACTATATAATTCAATAACTAATTACTTATTTTAATCAAAATTTTAATAGTAAATTACATGTAATAACCCCGTATAGCGCTCGGGCCAACAACTAGTTTTAATTTGAAAGTAGGAGGTCTTTTACAAGACTAGCTGCTTTATACATAGGTAGATATCTCTCAGCTACTCTAATATTTTGCTCAAGAAAATATGATGGTTTGCTATTAAGTATGGGTCTCGGCCTCATCCATAAGGAGGAGATATAGTTCACTTTACAAGATCAAAGGAAGTTACCCCTTAAAACCATATGGCAATAAGGGGAGTAACCCCTTAATCCCATTAGATGAACTCATCTCTCTAATATTATCAATGTACGACTCTTACATTTTGATGTTTTCATGGGCAATAGCTTCAACACTCCCCATCACATGTGGGGTCTTTTTTTACTTAGCCCAAAGTATATTAAAGTCCCAACCATGGGCTTGATTTTGATATCATGTTAAGTATTGATCTGGGCCACATCTATAAGGAGAAAGAAAGCACACTTCACAAGATTAAAGAACGTTATATCTTAAATCGATATGGCAATAAGGGGAATAACCCTTTAGCCTTTTTATGTGAATACCTCTCTTCAATATTATCAATTTGGGACTCTCCCATTCATCGGGTCAGATCTTCAACATCCCCTCACATGTGATGTCCCTTTTTAATTGGCCTAGAGAATATTAAATGTGTCAACCTTAGTCCTGACTTTGATACCATGTTAAGTATGAACCTGGGCAACACCCATATGGAGCATAGTGAATCCACTTTATAAGACCAAAGAAGTTTTCGCCTTAGAATCAAATGGCAATAAGGGGAATAACTCATTAACCTTATTAAGTGAACAAATCTCTCCAATACTAGCATAAGGAGTTACGAAGGTGGGATGAGAATCGATCTCAAGACCTTTTGCAATTGGGAGAATTGCTCTAACCAGCTGAGATATCCCTCACTCTCAATCTCTCCAATATATATCAATATGAGACTCTTACATATTATTAGGGTCATTTGGTAATTAGACTCTTAGTTCTGTAAAGATAGGTTTTCATACCTCTATATATATAATAGTTCCAGACAACCTAAACAGGTTAGCCAATTATACCAATACTCGTTTATGGTATCACGAGCCTAGGTTAACAATTTTTTTTCCGCTGTTTTCCTTCACTCACCCGTTTTTTTTTCACACTAACCCTAATTCGGTTTGTCTACCACCGATGGCCACCACAACTGCCCCCGCCGTCAGCGTCTCCGGCGGCAGTCCTCCGGTGACCCCCGTTCACCACTCGACTCCCAACACCACTGTCACGCACCACATGTACAGCAGCGGCCCTTTTCCCGCAACCGTTGGTGCGCCGTCCTCTGTCTCCTTGGCAGCGGCTGGGTCCTCGTTAGGGGGCAGCATAGGTTATCCGGGCGTCACAACCAACTTGTGGCATAAACCCCCGCCACAGTTTGGTGTGGCTTCGTGGGTAGTTCAAGGAAGCCCTACTTTGGTGTGCACCCCTACGCGGTTTCCACCCGGTTTCGGTCCCTCTCATCATGGTGTTAATCACCACTCGGCATCTCTCGTGCCTCCGTTCTCTAGTGCATCTCTTCCGGCAACCACCTCTCTTGCCCTACATGACATTACACGCGTTGTCACCATCAAATTGACAACTCTCAAGGACTATCTCATGTGGAAGACGCAAGTCACGTGTTTTCTTTCCACGCATCAGTTACTTGGCATTCTTGAAGGTACTCTAGCTATTCCACAGCCTTCCTTTCTTGACAATCACGGTAATTCTTTGCCTAACCCTCAGTTTTACGAGTATTTGCAATTGGATTAACAAATAAAGTTATGGCTTTATGCAACGATCTCCCGTGATGTTATGCTTGATGTTCATGAATTAAGGACTGATGTAGAAATATGGAATAGGTTAAAGTCTAGATTTTTACATGCTAGTATGGCTCGTTCAATGGAGTTGAAAGGTCATTTGAGTCATATGAAGAAATCTGACCAGCAATCCATGGAAGCCTTTTTGCGTGACATTAAAGTTATTGTGGACTCTTTAGCTGTTATTCAGTGCCCTGTCTCTCATTATGATCTTGTTCAGTATACCTTGACTTCTTTAGATCGTGATCGTGATTATGATTCCCTTGTTACGGCTTTGTTACAATTTCAACCCTCTTTGACATTTGATGATCTTCGCCCTAAGCTTCTTCAGCATGAGCAACGCCTTAAGGCTATTCGTGCTTATGATGAGACACCTACTGCACATCAGGCCTTAGTTGTCGTTCAGTCTGGATCGTCTAGTTCTCAATCCTCTACTTCGGGTAGTTCGAACTCTAAAGGTCAAGGGGGTGGAAAGAATAAGAATAGGAACAATCGTAACAAAGGTGGTAGAGAAAACAATGGAGGTCGCGGCAATGGAGGGCAGGGTGGTCGCGGCAGTGCAGGCCGAACTAATGGTATGGGTAATTTATCTAACATTTCATATGTTGATTATTCTTGTGCCAATTATATTGCTAATTATCTGTCTTCAGCAGGAAGTAATCCATCTAACGGCAATTTAGCCAATACCCCTTCCTCCGATACTTGTGGTCTTTGTTGGTATCCAGGTCACCAAGCAGCCTATTGTCCTCAGCTTTTCAATCATAGGTTTGTGCCTTCTTCTCCTGATGGTGTCACACGTGCCCTAGTTGCACTGTCTGTTGGTGGTGAAACGAATGACTCCGTTTGGTATCCAGATTCTGGAGCCGCATTTCCATATGATCTCACAGGATAGTAAGCTATCTAATGCTCTTCCTTACACTAGTTCGAGTTCTATTTTTGTTGGTGATGGCACGAAACTTCCCATTAATAAACTTGGAAATTTAACTTTGTTTTCCCCTAGTCGCCTCCTTCGCCTCACGAAGGTGTGTCATGTTCCCCAGTCAAAACATAATCTGATGTCTGTTCAAAAGTTATGTCAGGATAATTCTTGCATAGTTTGTTTGGACGAGTCTTCTGTCTGTGTTAAGGACAAGACCACGAGGGCGATTCTGTTGCGGGGAATCAGTAGGAATGGTGTCTACCTCTTCAGCCTCACATTCTAGAGTCAGAGTCGTCTTCCCGAGTTTGTTCAGTGTCTTCCCGAGTCTGCCCAGAGTCGTCTGTCTTTGCTCTCATAGCCACCAAGGAGTCTGGAGATGTTTGGCATACTCGCCTTCGTCATACTTCTTCTAGAGTTTAAGGAAGTTTACGTTCCCAAAACTTGATTTCATGTAATTCTAAGTTTCATGACGATTGTGTTCATTGCAAAGTAGGAAAGATACATCGCTTGCCCTTTGAGTCTGTGACTCATCGTGCTCCCTATCCCTTATATTTGATACATATTGGCAATCG
The DNA here is from genome assembly GCA_947645195.1 of Patellifolia procumbens. Lineage (NCBI taxonomy): Eukaryota > Viridiplantae > Streptophyta > Magnoliopsida > Caryophyllales > Amaranthaceae > Patellifolia > Patellifolia procumbens. The sequence goes on from CANSGD010000139.1 coordinate 364,096, forward strand.
CCAGTTAAATCGAATCAGTTTTTTCAGTATTATGTGGTTTTTGTTGATGATTATTCGCGTTTTTCATGGCTATATCCACTTAAACTGAAATCTGATTTTTATTCGACCTTCTTAGCTTTTCATAAACTCGTTGAGAATTTGTTTAATTCAAAAATCAAATTTTTCCAAAGTGATGGTGGACGAGAGTTTGATAACACTCCCTTACTACAACATTTCTGTGATTCGGAAATTTATTTCCGAAAGTCTTGTGCTCGGACTCAAGCGCAAAATGGTGTTGCAGAAAGGAAACATCGAACCGTTATCGAGATGGCACGTACTATGCTTATTCACTCTGAGTTGCCAACTCGATATTGGATCGATGCGTGTTATACGGCTGTGTATGCGATTAATCGTCTTCCCAGTTCGGTTTTGCAGGGTTCATCCCCGTTTGCTAAGCTTTTCCACCGTCCCCCCTCCTATGAGTTTTTGAAATGTTTTGGGTGTGCCGATTTTCCATTGTTTTTAGATCCTAAAATCAATAAATTACAGGCTAAGTCGATTCAATGTGTTTTTATTGGCTATGCGTCACATTATAAGGGTTATCGATGTCTTGATCCTGTTTCTGGCAAAGTTTACACAAGTCGTCATGTTTTGTTTAGTGAAAGGAAATTTCCATATCGTTCCCTTGTGTCTAGCACACCCATTGGTTCGTCTTTGGACGAGTCCCTTGACCCCTTGGTTTGGTTTCCGAGTCTTCCTTTGTCTAGTGACCCAAGGCGTGTCTCCTCGAGTCTTCCATCCCCCGAGCCCGCAGCATTACGGGAGCACATGCAGCAACTCGCTGCCTGCTCACAGAATGCATGCGAGCCCGAGTCACGGCTGCCCAGCAGCAGCCCACGCCTTCCCCTACCCGCGCCCGCTGGTTCCACGCGCGCCCGCAGGGAGTGCGCCCAGCAGCAGCGAGCCGCAGTCAAGTCTACCCGCGCTCGCAACCCCATCCCCCCTTCCGCTGGCAGCTGCTGCCAGCCCGCAGGCCTCGCATGCGCCCGCGGGTCCTGTCGACCCTCTCCCCATTTTCCCTTCCTCGCCTTTCACTCCTCCACTTGATATTCCTCTTGTGTCTTCCCCGTCTAGCATTGTCCCTCCCCCTAGGCGTCCTAGAAAGTCGTCTAAGTGTGTCGATCCTACTAATGTTCATACCATGACTACTCGTTCAAAAGACGGAATCATTTCTACTAGGAATTTAATGAATTTCAAAACCGATGTAGTTGAGTCAGAACCGTCTAATTTTAAACAAGCGTCTAAAGATTCTCGATGGCAACAAGCCATGCGTGATGAGTATGAAGCATTAATTAAGAATGATACATGGGAACTTGTGCCTCGCAACCACAATAGAAACACTCTTGGTTGTAAGTGGGTGTATAAGATCAAATATAATTCTGACGGTTCTGTGGAGCGGTTTAAGGCCAGACTTGTTGTTTTTGGTAATCATCAGCAGGCAGGTATTGACTACTTTGAAACCTTTAGTCCTGTCATTAAGCCTACTACTGTTCGCTTAGTTTTAACTCTTGCTGCTACTTTTAAATGGCCTATTCGTCAACTCGATGTCAAAAATTATTTCCTTCATGGTTTCCTCAATGAGGAAGTCTATATGCGTCAGCCTTGGTTCTCTCGTTTCAGCAACTTTCTACTCTCTATTGGTTTCAAGTGCAGCAGTTGTGACACCTCCATGTTCATTCTCAAACACAGTGGTCATAGTATCATTCTCTTGCTATATGTTGATGATATTGTGCTTACAGGTAGTAGTTCCTCTTTGCTTCAGAAATTTATTAGTGTTCTCTCTGCCCAGTTTGCTATGAAGGATTTGGGTGATTTGCATTATTTCTTAGGCATTCAGGTTTTACGTACTCCTCAGGGTTTGCTATTGTCTCAAAACAAATATGTAGTTGATCTTCTTCAGAAATTTCATCTTCATACTGTCAAACCCGTACGTACTCCTGTTGTCTCTCGTGTCACTCTTTCTCTCTTAGATGGTGAACTTCTTGCTGATCCCACAGATTATCGTAGTATGGTTGGTGCATTACAATATTTGACTATGACTCGTCCTGATATTGCCTATGCTGTTAATTTGGTTTATCAATTTATGCATGCGCCTCGTACTACTCACCTTCATGCTGTGAAAAGAATTTTCAGGTATCTGCAGGGAACTTCTGATTATGGGCTGTTTCTTCATAGTAATGGCTCCCCTACTGTGATTGGGCCGGGTGTCCTGACACTCGGCATTCTACTACTGGTTATGCTATCTTCCTAGGGAAGAATTTGATCTCCTGGCGCTATAAGAAGCAACCTACTGTTTCGAAGTCTTCTACTGAAGCTGGGTATCGTGCTGTTGCCTACACTGCAGCTGAAACAATTTGGATACGTCAAGTGTTGGCTGATTTAGGGTACTTTCATCGACGGCCTACCATTCTCTATTGTGACAATGTTTCTGCTATGTATTTTACTGTTAATCCTGTTCATCACGATCGTAGTAAGCACATTGATGTTGATTATCATTTTGTTCGTGAGATGGTGGCTAAAGGTGGTCTTCAGGTCAAGCACGTTCCGACACAGTTGTAGGTTGCATATATTTTTACTAAGGGTCTTTCTTCTGAGTTGTTTTGTAAACATCGTTCCAATCTATCCGTGATTCCTCCCCGTAAAGATTGAGGAGGTGTATTAGGGTAATTTGGTAATTAGACTCTTAGTTCTGTAAAAATAGGTTTTCATACCTCTATATACATAATAGTGTCCGGCAACCTAAACAGATTAGTCAATTATTCCAATACTCTTTCACATATGATGTTTTCATAGGACTACGAGTTTCAACCTTTTTCATATCGAATGCATTTGTATGATACCTCATAAGCTCATATTCCAATTTTTTGAGATATATATATATATAACAATCAACTCTTTTGTCATTCTCCTGCAAAACGGAGGAAATATGGAGCTCAAATTGATTAATGTAGTCATTATGATAAATATCTTCCAAAATATAGATGGTCAAGGAAGGTGCATGACTGCGATTATTAGAAGCACGGGGTTTAGACAAAGTGGAGTAAAGATGTTGGTAACAACGACCTTTTAAGCATCTTAATTAAATTTTATTAATTCACATTAGTCATAGCAATGATATAACCATACACGGGGACAAATTTTCTTTTCTTAATTTTTTTTCTCTTTCTTTTCCACAGAAGTAGACCGTCAAGGCGTCAACTGTCACAATACTATAATAAATTATTGTTGTAAGACCTTATTTGATGTGTTGATGATGATCTAACTTTGATTGGAAGTCTAATGTACATTTTGATTTGATTGCCACTTCCTGGAAAGCTAATGTTGGTATATTCTTCTAGATTTGGAAAGTAATGGATTCAATTCATCCACCCCCAAACTAGATCAAAAAAATATGAGTAACTTCGATGGCCATTTCAATCCCCAAATTACGGTACGTTTTTCAACTTATTTTCGTTCCTTATAAATTCAAATAAGGTTTAGTAAAGGTCGAATAAAGTCGAATAAGGTATAATAAGTTATAATAAAATTTCGTCGAATAAGGTATAATAAGCTCTAATAAAGTTTAATATAATAAGGTCTAATAAGGTTTTATTTAATAAGGTCTAATAATGTTTCATTTAATAAAATCGAATAAGGTCAAATAAGGTCGGATTAAGTTTAAGGGCTTGTTCTCTTCGACATTAAATATCTGAATTGAACTGAAATGAAGTGAACTGAAATGAATAGTGATATGTGAGAGTAAAAGTATTGTCCAGATATAAACTGAACTGAAAATAAGTTGGGGAGAACAGGCTCTAACAAGTTCCGATAAGTTAAGATAAGCAAAAATAAGTTGAAAAGAACAAAACCTATATCAACCGAAATATGGATGTCTCCTAAACACAAGCTATGTTTTTTTCAACTTAATTTTGTTTATTTGAACTTATCTGAAATTAACAGTATTCATCTAAACTTATTTGAACGTATTTTTTTCTTATTTGACAGACCTCATCAGGGCTTATTCAACCTTATTAGATAAAACCTTATTAGATCTTATTCGACCTTATTACACCTTATTACATCTCATTCAACCTTACTACACCTCATCCGACCTTATCTTAACTTATCTTAACTTTTCTGCACTTACTTTTCTGATAAGGACGGAAAATAAGTTGAAAAGAACGGACCCATAGTCATCCTCGACAACTGAAGTAATACTCATATAGCATTTCTAAAGCAATACCTTGATAATTGCAACTTTGAATTAGGGTAAACTACTCTCCTAATTGTTGAAGCTATTGCACCAAAAAACGACCTTATTCATGCTAGAGATATGCGAATAAGGAAAATTATTATAGAGAAGGCAATATAGCTCTTATCAACATTGCCAAAGACATTTATCGCACGCCTTGGAATATCCACACATTGGTTACCGATATCAATCACATATGTCATAACCTTGATTCGGTTATTATAGCTCACATATTTAGAGACGCAAATCGAGTTGATGTAGGCTTTGATTTGGTTGTAACCATATTTAGGGCATCACATCAATCAAAACAATTGCATTATCAATTTTCAAAGGGAACTAGATCTTTTCAAAATTATTTTATAAGATTGTTTAAGATTTACCTTTGAGAGAAGGGTATCACAAACTTTTCCTTATGCTAAAACAGAACAATTACAATGGAAAGAATACATATTTCAAAGTTGTGTCACGGTAGGAGACCACTAACTTTGTGTTTGACAAAAGAGATTTTGCATGTTTTACAGAAAAAGGGATCAGATTTATAGCAAAAATCAGACGCAAAAAACGGAAAGCAGATAGACGGTTGGAGACAATCCATGGTTGCATGATAAGTACTTTATTGTGCCTATCCATGCTGCATTTTTAGTGTCGATGCATATAGATTTAGAGCATTTTAGTCTTGCATTGCAGGGTTTTGATTACTTTGAGGTAAATGGTTGCTTCACTACTCGTTTAGTTGTTTTGGATGATTTTCAGACTAACTAACAGGTTTTTGAAGTCATATATGATCATTGGAATATTAGTTGTGGACTGTTGAACTTCAAATTGACATAACGTTTGATCTGTAAATAGGATTCCGGTGGGAGGTGTTAGCTCGTTTCGATAGCTTTCCAACGACTGGTCATGAGCCCAATTCCGATAAGAGACGAGAGAGATATGATCGTTCGAAGTTGAGCTGTCCGCTGACCAGCAGGTCACCACGGTCGTGGTGAAATCACCATGGTCGTGGGGACCTGTAGCAAGCAAAACAGACTGTTGAAGATTGGAAACTGATCCTATGAAAATCACCACGACCGTGGTGACCTGACTTCGGGTGTTGACCCATTTTCTCCGTCTTAGTTTAATGACGCTTTTAATTAATTTTTTTTAGCTGAGACTCGACATTACTTCATACTTAGTTTCTAATTAACTCTCTCTTAGCCCTAAAACTCTCTCAAACACTAGTTTATTCCTTTGTTTTCATTATTGAAGATCGAATTCATCAATTAATTCAAGTAATTTCTCTTCTATCTCTTTCCTTTAATCTTTTTGCTTTGTTTATGATGTTTAATTATTGAATCTTAATTGCTTAGAATCCATGATTAGTGAGTAGTTTCTAATCTAGGGTTTGGGTGAAAGCATGAATTAGGGGCTTAATGTAGATGTTCTTGTAATTGCTTTATTCTTGTCTAATATGCATTGTTCTTGGTGTTTTGACACCTTAGGGTAGACCTTGATCAAGTTTATGCTAGGGCTTAGATTTCAATTACTCTTAATTGATTGTTGTTGTCTAGTCATTCCCATGAATCAACTTAATGTCTAGACCAAGAGATTGAGTAGGAATTAAGAGGATCCTATTTAGGGGTTTTCCAATCAAATTGAATCCATTAATCAATTGGCTAAAGACCATTCGAGAGAGGATTTAGTCGATTGATTAATTGATTACTCTTGAGGACCATTCGAGAGAGGACTCAAGGACCTTAGAGGGAAACTTAACCTTGCATGTTATTCTCTATAACTTCGTAGTTGCATTTGTGTCGTGTCTTACCCGAGTTTATGCGAGTAACCCAAGCTCTAGTGTCTTCCTTATCATATTAATTCCCCTATCTGTTTATTAGTCGGTATTCATTAGCTAGTCAATTAGTCGGTTACTTACTCAATCTTAAAGCCCCAAAATCCTTCACTTAGGTAGTTTTAGACCTAGTGGACTATAGTCAATCCCGATTTCCTTGTGGTTCGACCCTTGACTTGCCATTACTACGTGCTTAGTAGTTGCTCGTTAGGTTTATAAATTGTGTTTGCTAAGCGGTTCTTAGTGCCTTAACGACACACTAAAAACCTCTTATCATTGCATAAGTGTTGTAATGGTAGAAACATTACACCAACCCAAGCCAGGTCCAAAAATAAAGTACAACTCGGCTCTATTTCCCAGAAATCATATCTCAGGCCCGGTTCGGACAGGCGATGCCGCGTGTTTGATAGCAAGCCCAAGCCCAAGTACAAGATGTCCAACCATAAAACCATCACATACAAACAATTCAACAACAAGAGGAAAGGAGGACATATATTAACAAAGGAAAATCTCCTCCCATGGCCGAATGGGACTCTCAGGAAAACCAAGACTTGGCTTTTACAAGCCTTATGTCGGAATTCCAACACCTTGTATCCAAAAAAACTTCATAGAAAATATTTGTTGATTCAACCAAGACGAGTTTAGATATAAGCCCCACCTTCATGGTTTTGTACAATTTTTTTTAGTTGGGGAATCAAGTTAAGCGCAAACAAAAAATTGGCTTATATAAAATATATGAGAAAATATGCCAGTTAAGGAGGCCGTTCTCAGTATCCCATTTTTGCTTCTCGTTAACAGAAAAATTGTTGTTAATACGAGACATCAATAATAATTATCCTTGAGTAAAAGAAAAGCTAAAACGCCGTTATGAAAATTTTAATACAATTTACTATTATGAATACTTCGGTACCACTTCTATGCTACAAAGAGTCATACTAACTTGAAATTTGACTTTTCAGTTGATACTTTGATCTTCAACCAAATAAATCGACATTCTGAATCTTTGATCTTCTTTTTTATCAAGTGAACACTCGAACACCTAAAATGTTCATACAAGTGGAAATAAATAAGAGCCACCAAAAGATGGGACATAAAACTCTCACCAAAAGAGACGAAGTTTATGGACCAACAATGCAAAATAACCATGCTAAAACTGAAATTAAAATTGAGATTTCGTTGATGGTTGGCCTGTGAATTTTGTATGGAGGCTAGGGTTTCTTTTAAAATACGGAAGAGAGGGATAACTTTGTTTGTTTTTTTTTTAATTTTAGAGTTATATGTTATATGTTGTGTAGTAAATTTAAAATTAGTTAGACTACTAGTATCAAATAAGTTTCGGGTTCAAGGCTGTCAGAATCGCAATTTTACTTTGAATCAAAATGGCTCACAATCGAATTGTAGTATTAAATCGTAGAATTCTATGAACAAGCAAAATCAAGATATTCCACTCATATTATAAGTTTAAAGGCGAAAAATAAAAAAAAAATATAATTGTTTAACCATTAAATTGTTGATAATGGATAATAGTATATATTATGAATGGCTCTGTTGGTATGATTAAATCTAATCATTGTATAAAGTTTTCACTAGTTGAAAGAGAGTTATAGAATCGTATGTAGAATCATATCAACATATTTATATCATATAATCATACGATTTTATAGTAGGATCGCATTCTAACAACCATGTTTGGGTTTAGGAAATTCATATTAGTTTCAATAAGTCTTAATAAGTTCCAATCATTTCAGATAAGTTTCAATAAGGGTTGGATTTTCTTCAACTTATTTGAACTTTTTTCAGTTATTAGTATTTATTATTACTTATTTGAAATGATGAAAACTAATTAGACCTCATTACAACTTATTGGAACTTATTACATCGTATTATTATTATTGTTATTGTTGTTGTTGTTGTTCTTGGTCTTCTTCTTCTTATGAGTACATAATGATGATGATGATGATGATAATAATAATAATAATAATAATAATAATAATAATAATAATAATAATATTGATAATAAAAATAATATAATAATTACTATTATTATTGTCGTCGTCATTGTTGTTATAATATAGATGAAACTTTAATTAGAACTTATTAAAATTAATTGAGCTAATAAGACCTTTTTAAATTTATTAGAACTTATTTGAACGAAGCTGAACTTATTTTTTTAAAAAAAGACTGAAAACAAGTTGAACAAAACAAGGCCTAATAAGATCAATTAAGTTCTAGCTAGAAGCCTAGAACCTTTTATTATGACCTTCAATAAGTTCCAATGAGCTCCAATAAGCTCATATACATTTCAATAAGTTCTATTAAAGTTTAATAATTTCAGTTTAGATAAGTTCAAGATATATAAGGTGAAGAGAATGAACTTTTGTTTTGAAAACATCCAATAGAAAACTTAAAATTACCTTTTCTGCTTTCCACCTGACGCAGTCGGAATTAATGGAGGAAAAGCAAACACAATTCCTTAAACGAACGTACAAACAGGTTTACATAGCGATAAACTTGTAAAAACTCCGAAATCCACCAGAAAAGAGAATGAACTCTCAAATATAATTATTAAATTGAAAAGTGGCTTCTAATGACGGCTAAAAGATGTTTAAATAGCCTAAACAAAACCCTAATACTAAATTAAGCAAAAACTAAAAAAAGAAATAATTAAAATGTTATTTTCGAGCCCGAAACGAACTCGGATGGCTTAAAAAGCCTATGAGTCACGGCGTAGCTGTGAGTTCGGTTAGTTGGGCTTTTACTTGTTTCTAGTTTTCAAAAAAATAACATTGAAAACTAAGAACCAAAAACATAACAAACTCGCTTTTCAACTTTCTCTCCCCCTGTTACAAACATACATGCTATATTCAATAAACAATATTGTATATTGAGTCATTAATGTTTTATACAAAACTCACTGTACTTACTTTATATATTACAACTTTGGTGATCAAACTTATAACATTGAGACGTATGCACAACATTTGTGGAGGTTAAAATGGCTGGTTGTACCGGTCGTATTTTCCCACCACAACGGACCAGGCCAAACTTTGGTCCAATTTTCCATGTATCTGAAGCCCTAGAAGATCAAATAGGAAATTCAAGATTTTTCGGGCATTTTTTTTTTTTTTCCAGACTTTCAACTTTTTTTAACAAATCTACGAACTTTCAACTTGATAGGCCTAACAAGCATGCACACAACCCACTAATTTCGGCCAAATATCAAGTTGGACCTCAACCGAATTGCGCTCTGCAAAATTGCCCATAACTTGTTATTTTTTCTGCGGCCTTGGAATCAAGGTGCATATCATCATATAGAAACAAAGTGAAGCGTAGCAATTCATACTACTGAAAAAGTTTTGTTAACCGGCGGGCAATCAAGTTCGCCGATAGGTGCAAGAAAAGCGAACCAAATCACATAGATAAGCCAATTCGCTTAAGAAATAGGCGTAAGGGCGGGCGAAGAGGATGAATGTATGAGGGCTTGAAAGAGTCGGTCTTGAAAATTGAAGTATTGATAGGAATAATGGAGGTGCGAATTCCTCTTCGACCATCCGTGAGGTCATAAGTGGATAAAGGGCATCTGAACCTAATGCTTCCTACAGAACTGTTACTTTCAATCCAATGTCAATTATGTGATCCCGGAAAGCGAAGCAATGAAATCAAAGCGCAATGGAATCATCGATCATATTAACATTTGTGTAGATATGTGATTTAGCACATTGCTGACAATGTTGAAGAAAAATAGTGGAACAATTTCAAGATGAGACTATCAATGTGTTCAACACAAGATCATAGTGGCTTTTAGAGGTTTAACAAGGCCTAAACTCTAATGACAATGAATAATGGCGTTTAGTAAGTAGTGTTTGAGGAAGCTTTTAGTAGTCGAGGTAATTTTCTTGAAGAGCTACAAAATAAAACTTCGATTAGAGGTAGTTTTTGAATTAACTTTTGAGTATAGAGTATGTTTTGTTTTGCAATTTTTCTAAATCTAAGATTAATTTTACCAAAGACTAATTGTATTACAAACTACCTCGATATCTAATTTCTAACAGATAACAACCACAACTAATATAAGTAATAAATATTGCAACAACTAAGATTTACCACAATAATTCTTTTTACTGAACGTGCCTATGATATTTCACTATTCGCCTTTTTATGGTAGAGGTGTTATGCTTCTAGTTCTTTACAAATGTCATGTGTTCAATTCATTTAGACATATACTTCATCTACCAAGTAGCTGCCTTCAAATTTAAAGGAATAAAAAAGGACTTGAGACATTATCTTAATTGGCACCACCAACCAGCAACATGTCGAAGGAGAGTAAGGTAAGATCTATCCTTACTAAGAAATAGAAATCCCACAAATGGACATTGCAAATATGTTGTTTCAATAGTTGTAATGATAGCCTGCAACTAAAGGACCCCTCCACTAAGCTTAAAAAGGGTGTTTCAAGAGGTTTTCATTGTTCATGTTCTTATCTCATCTCTTTTGAATGAAAATTCGATATGATTATCCATCAAGAATATTATACAACCATCCAAAAGAATCTCCTTTCGAATCAATTTGTGTTCATCTATTCAGCTTTTACGTCGGCCAAATAACCGAGTCACACTTATACTTTGAAGGATAGTATCATCGCAATAAAGGATTCACTTAACTAAGATTGTTTTATAAATCATTTCATATACAGCCGCCTCTCCTTCTCCTTCTCTATTCTCTCTCAAACCCTAGCCTCCATTAGAGTTTTTTAAGAGGAGCTTCCATCGGTTTTTACCGGTGGAAAGCCAATCTTTGTGTTTTTACTTTTTTTTTCCTTATTTTTTGCTTTCTAGTTTCGAATAACGATCTTTCCTTCTGTGTGGAACTTTTCTCCCTCAAAAGATAGGGTTTTTCTTCTCTTTACGAGACCTTTTGTGTTTCTTAAATTACTCTGCCGGATTCAAGGTCAGATGAATTGCCGTAAAATTGGTTCGTTGATGAAGAATTATGCGGGATTACAGCGGTTGTCGAATTTTCAAATTTATACAGATGATCCAGATAATAATTGTCCTCACAGCTACATCAAATCGTCAGATTGTCTCTCTCCAGAATAGCTGTAAATTCCAGCGATATGAGCGGGGGATGCTCCACAGTGCAAGATCTACTCAACGATTGTAGTTTTCATGATGGAAACCTTTATTTGTTTCATTTTGTAATCCATTTGTTATTTTCGAATTTCTATTGTAGATGTCGTATGACTCCTTATTAATGAAATGATTTTACTTTAAAAAAAAAAAAATCATTTCATATAAGATAAACTTTTTACTATAGATTGGGTGGATGTACATGCCAAGTAGATAAGCAAAAGTTGAAGGACAATTTACATTGTTTTACAATAGAATAGAGTAATAACTAGATTGTTATGACTTGTGTAGTTGTTGGATTTTAAGATGATATATATATATAGGGTTGGGATCCAGTGAGAAGGATCTTAAAATGAGAAGGGTGAGAAGGATCGATATGTATATTTTTTGAATTAGATGTGCAAATTTTTTGAACTGGATATGCATATTTCACTTTTTGAGCTGTTAATTTATGTTATAAAAGATAAAATGCACATTCAGTTAAAAAAAGATGCACATGATAAAAAAAAGTTGCACATCCAGTTAAAAAAAATGTATAAAAAATCCTTCTCAACCTTCTCATTTTAAGAATCTTTTTATTTGATCCTAATTCTATATAAAAAGCCTTGAGTTCACGTGAGAACCACCCTTATGGTGAGAACTGCAAACATCGGTCGTCGGATTAACAAATGGACGGTGCACGCGAAACTAGGCAAAGCCGCTACTTGTAGTACTAGCGGTTTTAAAAGTCACTACTTCAAGTAGAGACTTTGCCCAGTAAAACCGCTACTAGCGGTTTTGCTTTGCACCCTTGATTCTCGCGATCTGACGCTTGTCCTTTGGTTCGCACGGTTTCCACCTAAAGGCGGTTCTCATGGGAACTCGACCCTATATATCTATATGAAGAGGATCCGGTGAAAACTGTTTTCACCGTGAAAACCAAGTAAAAGGGGTACATAGGACTCATAAAGAGGTAGGCGTGCAATCATTAATGGCATTTTTGTAAATACTGATAACTTTGATGTTAACAGCACAACTTTGATGTTAGAAGCACGCATACCCTCTAATCGTAATACGTACCCCTGTAAGTGTCACATATACCTATCTTTTAAGTTATTACGGTTTTCAGCAAATTGGGGATATTAGTAGATATATACTCTTACATATACAAAAGCAAACAAGAAATAATAAGAGCAAAAGATAGTTGTTTGTGAGATCGCTTGATCATACTAACCTATGGACCGATCCTACGACTTTATACAATTTTGTTAGATCCTACATTGATTTTGAATTTATGAGCGATCCTGCCTTCCAAAAATTGTATGAGCGATCTGGATAAACTTAGATAAGTTCAGATAAGTACCATTAAGATCTAATATATAAGTTCAGATAAATTTTGATACGTACTAATAAGTATAGAGTAAGGTGTGACTCTCTCATAAATAAGGTTTGAACAAGCTAAATTAAGTTCAGATAAATTATGATACGTACTAATAAGTATAGAGTAAGGTATGACTCTCTCACAAATAAGGTTTGAACAAGCTAAATTAAGTTCGGATAATTCTAATAATTCTAATAAGTTAAGATAAATTAAGATAAGTTTAGATAAGCAAAAATAAATAAGAATAAGTTGAAAAGAATAAACTCTTATTAGAACTTATTCGAACCTTATCTGTCAAGGTCAAACCTTATTATGCACGTGTCGCAAACTATTCGCAACCTATCATTCTCTCCATTTTTTTTTGTTTGTCTGATTATGTGAGGGCTTTTTGGTCAAATCGGACAAGTAAAAAGAGTAATATTTAATTTTAATTTTTTTGAATGAAGAGTAATATTTATTACTCCCTCTGTCCCATAATATAAGTCATGTTTCCTTTTATAGTGTCCCAAAATATAAGTCCTGTTTCTAAATTAATCCATTATTTTTACCTAAAATACCCTCAACTAAATACTTAATTCTCCAAAACATCCTCATATTACCATGAAAATCTCATCCATAATTAAATGTATAATTAGAATCTTTACTTATATTTCTTTTTTTATGCGTAACATTAATGACAAAAAACCCTCTGTCATTCCTCTTTCTAAATACTCCTTATTTCATTCCTCTTTTTCTCCATAATTTCCTTCATGCGTCACAAACTCACACCCCTTTTCTTCCTTTCACTCATCTTTTCTCTTTCTCTTAAAAAATCTCTTCTTCGATACTTCAAAAAAAAGAAAAAACTAGTGAAAAATCTTTATGGAAATGGGTTTTCAGGTTCAATTCATACCCAGATCGAAAATTGCAAGTTTTTGAATTAGTTTGATTCTTAGTAACAACAAGCTTTCTGGGTCGATTCCGTTTGAATTACGGATATTAGATGGGCTTAAGAAGCTTTCCCTTGATGAGAATCGTCTTTCGGGTTCGATACCGGAAGATTTAGGCAAAGTTTGGAAGATATGGGTTTGTGATGTGTGAATGTTGTGGGTTTGGGATGTGGGAGGAGTAATCTTACTCTTGTTGTTGGTGGTGGTGTGATTGGTGGTGATGGGGAGAAAATGGGTTTAGGGGTAAGTTTTATGATGGTTGTTAAAATGGGGTTTGAGAGTGGTTTTTTTTTTAGCGCTGGAGGTGGATGCCATGGTCAGTCCTCAAGCAGATACAGAGACAGTGGGAGGGAGGGAGTAGAAATTATCATTTCCAATGAAAATTTAATAAATTATGATTTCCAATGCAAATAAAGCTATTTAGCAAATTAACTTTAGATTCTCTTCACCTTAATTCCCGCGTAAAAATAGAATCGACTTATATTATGGGACGGAGGGAGTAGTATTTATCAACCTATCGAAATTTATATAAATTTACTTTTGCGGATGAGGATTGAAAATGAAATGGATAGAAGATGACCTACATTAGATTAGACTGCCATTAAGTGTCCGTTCTTTTCGACTTATTTGAATTTATTAGATGAAACCTTATTCGACCTTATTAGATCTTATTAGATGAAATCTTATTAGACTTTATTCGATCTTATTTAAACTTATCTGAACTTATCTTAACTTATTTTAACTTATATGGATTAAAAATAAGTTAAAAAGAACGGACTCTAATTAAGTCGCAAATAACATGACCTAATTCATCCATTAAAAAAGATAGGTAATATGTAGAATAGTAGACTAGCCTTGCACTAGCAGGGATTAGCTCATTAAAAAGGATAGGTAATATGTAAGGCAGACGGGCAGAGGCTAAGGCTGACAACTTGACATCATATCTTGTAAGACACGATTGGGCTGTCCACATAACTACTCTTTCTTACGTTGTAGTACAAGCTTCTATAGGCATCCTTGGGTCCAGGGCCTATTTGTTTGATGTGTCTGGACATGTTTGTTGGGTCCAACACCTATTGGCTTGATCTGCCTGCACATCTCTCTGCAAACACCTCACACATTGTCGCCCAAATTCACCCATAGCCATTATAATTGTAAATTTGTACATTTCTCCACATGCGTCCATTCTTCTCAATTTATTTTTGCTTATTTTTACTTACCTAAATTTAGATGAACTTATTATAAATTATTTTTTCTGATAAGGACTAAAAGTAAGTTGAAAAATATTCTTATTAGTAAAAGTAATTCCGATAAGTTAGGGTTTAGACTTTAGATAAGTTCTAATATGTGCCAATAAAATTTAACGCTCTCACAAATAAGGTTTGGCCATCTCACAACAAAGATTTGAATAAGTCAATAAATTCCGATAAGTTATATTAATAAGTACTAAAAGTTTAAGTTCATATATGTTTAAATAAGTGTTAATATCCTTAAAAGAACATACACTAAAATTTGTTCTTACAAAAAATCTTAGCATGAAAATTTTCTCTCCTACAGTAATCCAATTTATTGCACTGGAGAAGGGGAAATAGGATTTTTTTTTTTTTTTGTGTAGGAGGAATAGGATTATAAGTAGCACATGGACCTTCTTACAAATGATTTTTAATATATTAGTTTAAATATAGATGATATATGTAGCATTGGCTATGTATAAGAAAGTTAAAGGGGAAATATAATATACTTCCTTCGTTTCTTTTTAATCTACACACTTTGTGCTCTGTCATTATTCCCATACTTCAATTTGTCCATTATTTGAGAGTTATATTTAAGAAAAAGCATATTCAAGCATTATCTGGTTAGATTAGTCTCAACGTGTAGTTTTCAACTATCAATTTTTTATAGTTCAAAATTAATATGATGGTTAGGTTATAATGTTTGCTACAATATGCACACAAGAAGGTTGAAGGAGCTCAAAAAAAGTACAAGAGACAACTCTCAAATTGCACAAGATGGATCACCCTCAATGACTCAACTGTTAGAAAATTCAAAAGTATTGAAACAAATTGATGAGATCGAGAATTTCCAATAAACAACTAAGCAAGCAGTTGTACACATGCCCTCATTTGCCTTGGGTATTCCTAGACTCCACAATGTACCATGGCCAAAAAAACAACAACAGTCTGGCCTTAAACCGCTCCACAGTACCGTCAGAATTATATTTAATCTTATACACCCACTTACAACCAAGAGCGTTTCTATTGTTGTTGCGAGGCACAAGTTCCCATGCATCATTCATAATTAATGCCATATATTCATCACGCATAGCTTGTTGCCATCGAGAATCTCTGAAAGTTTATTTAAAAGTATACGGTTCAGACTCAATAACATCGATTTTTAAGTTCATTAAATTCCTAGTTGAAACAATTCCGCCTTTTACACGAGTAGTCATAGTATGGACATTAGTGGGATTGACACACTTAGACGACTTACGAAGACGCCTACGAGGAGGGACAAAGGGAGACGGGGATGACTCAATGGGGACATCAATGGGAGACGGGGATGACTCAATGGTAACATCAATGGCCGTAGACAAAGGTAGTGGTGAGGGGCGGAGGAGAGGTTGTGAGCATAGTCGTAGCATGCGGGCTGGCAGCTTGTGGCCGCGTAGCAGCGCATGAGGCTCAGGGCGTGGGGAGGGTAGGCTACGGGGGGCTGCTGATGGCACGACATCCCGCGGGCGCGCATGCATCCTACGGGCAGGCAGCTTGTTGTTGCATGTGCTCCCGTGATGCTGCGGGCGCGGGGAAGGTCGTCTGCGGGCAGGCAGCCTTTTATAGGCGTCCTAGGTAAGGGAATGGTTGCGGGCGCGGCGTTTAGATGTGGGCTAGGCAACGGAGAGACGCTAAGACGACCATATGACACATGAAGGGACACAACCAAAGGCAAGCTTGACCCACTAGATGAAGGAAGACTCAGAAACCAAACCAAAAGGTCAAGATACTCGTCGGAAGACGAGACAAAGGGATTGCTAGACACGAGGGAGCGATACGGAAACTTACGTTCACTAATCAAAACATGACGACTCGTGTAAACTTTGCCATAAAGAGGATCAAGACATCGATAGCCCTTATCATTTGAGGCATAGCCAATGAAAACACATTGAATCGACTTAGCCTGTAATTTATTTATTTTAGGATCTAACAACAAAGGAAAACAGGCAGAACCAAAACATTTCAAAAACTCATAGAAGGAGGACGATGGAACAGTTTGGCAAACGAGGACGAATCCTGCAAGGCCGAACTCGGAATACGATTAATCGTCTAAACAGTCATAGAACACGCATCGACCCAATATCGAGTTGGCAACTCAGAATGAATAAGCATAGTACGCGCCATCTCGGTAATGGTGCGATGTTTCCTGTCCACAACACCATTATGTGCTTTGATAGGCCGTCGTCGAGCCTAACAAAGATAATCCTATCTCAAACTCTCTAGCTAAGTAGAAAGGGCAAGTAGGGTCGTATCCACAGAGAGGTAAGGTCAAACACCGAATTTTTATGGTCGAATAAACTAAGGGTAACCAAAGGGGGGTCAAGAATTGTGTGTATTAAGACTAAGACAACTAAAAAGAGTTAACTATGCAAATATGATTAACAAGGATATAAATATATGATTAAAGCACTAGGGCAAGGGCATTACCACTCATTGGGACCATGGATCATGCTTGAACATCAAGGGAAAACATTGAATAGGGGAGAGAGTAGTCGGTCAACTAAAGTCCCCTAATTACTCTTTCGAGCTAAGAAGGGGCTCTTAGACAAGGTGTTAATTCCTATTTTCATGGCCTTAACCCTAGCCTAAGGATTAAGAACAAGTGACACAATGGACTCAAGACTAGAACTTCCTATTTTCATGGACATTTAGTCAAGTAAACAAAGGGGAATCTCATACAACTTCATCTTTCGATCCTTCATTGTAAAGATTGGGAACAACTTCTATGGTGATCAATCACAAAAGCATACAATGAAACACCCCATTTGCTCAACAACCAATCCTAAACATGTATCACTAAATTCAAGCACTAACCATGGCCTTAATGAGGGTTTTGGCCCAAACCCTAGAAAGTGAACTACTCACAATTCATAGTAATATGCAATTCAAACAAAGATTCCATTTCAAAAGTTAGAGTAAAGAAGAGAATCAACAAAATCTAACAACAATGATTGCAAAAGAGAAGATTCACACCAAAAGGAAGGAATAAAGGAAAAGATGACAAAAAGAGATGACTTTAATTGAAATGAAAGTTAGAGAATCAACTTACAAACATTAACTACCATTAATGGAGCTTCAATTCTTCAAAAATCAACAACTCAAAGCAATAAATGTCTTCTACACTCTAAGTACTAAGTTAGGGTTTTTGAAACTAAGAAAGTATGCTTAAAGATGCTGTCCAAAAGTTGGGGAGAGGTATTTATACCTCCCCCAATTACATGCGAAAAACGGGCAAAATGGGCCCAGGGAGCTTTTGGAGCGCACGCTCCCAAAGGACCTGGAGCGGGCTTCCAGGGTTTTGGTTGGAAACTGCCTGTTGTACTCCATAAGGCGCGCCCACTCCGCTCTCTGTGGGAGCGCCCGCTCCACGTTTGAGGGGCCTCTTCTCCTCTTCTTCTTCTTGTATCATCATGGCGTAGGGGCACAAAGGTCCTCATTTCCACCTTCCAAGAATCACGACCAATAACACGATCTCGGGATCACCTGCAAAACATGATGCAAAGAAAACACGTGCAAAATATGTCCGAAGAGAGGTGTAATGGCCATAATTGTCAAAAGAGATAGAGAACTTGATCAAAACAAAAAAGGAGTGGAAAAGGTGAAAAAGGGGGACAAAATAGGGACGAAAGTAGATGAAACAAGCTAGAAAAGGTCATCCAAAAAGCTCACTTATCATGCTTCAGTACAAGCACAAGATTTTCGAAAATAAATGCATGAATCACAGAAGTGTTGTAGTAAGGGCGTGTTATCAAACTCACGTCCGCCATCACTTTGGAAAGACTTAATTTTGGAATTAAACAAATTCTCAACAAGTTTTTGAAAAGCTAAGAAAGTCAAATAAACATCATATTTTAGTTTAAGTGGATAAAGCCAACAAAAACATGAATAATCATCAACAAACACCACATAATACTGAAAAAATTGATTGGATTTAACAGGCGATTGCCAAAGGTCTCTATCTATCAAATATGAGCGATAGGGGGCACGATGAGTCACAGACTCAAAAGGCAAACGGTATATCTTTCCTACTTTGTAATGAACACAATCGTCATGAAACTTAGCATTACATGAAATCAAATGTTGTGAGCGTAAACTTCCTCATACTCTAGCAGAAGTATGACCAAGGCGAGCATGCCAAACATCTCCAGACTCCTTGGTTGCAATGAGGGCAGGGACATACAACTCTGAGCAGACTCGGGAAGACGCTGAACAACCTTGGGAAGACGACTTTGACTCAAGAATGTGAGGCTGAAGAGGATAGACACCATTCCTACCGATTCCCCGCAACAGAACCGCCCCCATGGTCTTGTCCTTAACACAAACAAAAGACTCGTTAAAACAAACTATGCAAGAATTATCCTGACATAACTTTTGAACAGACATCAGATTATGTTTTAACTGGGGAACATGACACACCTTCGTGAGGCGAAGGGGGCAACTAGGGGAAGACAAAGTTAAATTTCCAAGTTTATTAATGGGAAGTCTTGTACCATCACCAATAACAATAGAACTCGAACCAGTATAAGGGAGGGCATTAGAAAGCTTCCCATCTTATGAGGTCATTTGAGATGCAACTCCAAAATCTGGATACCAAACGAAGTCATTCGTTTCACCACCAACAGACATTGCAGTTAGGGCACGTGTGACATCATCAGGAGAAGAAGGCACAAAGTTGTGATTGAAACGTTGAGGACAAAAAAGCTGCTCGGTGACCTGGATACCAACAAATACCACAAGTATAGGAGGAAGGAGTAGTGGCTAAATTGCCTAGATGGATTAATTCGTGCTGAAGATAAATCATTAGCAATATAGGTGGCACAAGAATAATCAACATATGAATTGTTAGATAAATTACTCATACCATTATTTCAGTCTGCATTGCTATGACCACCCTGTCCTCCATTGCCGCGACCTCCATTGTTGTCACGACCACCTTTGTTACGATTGTTGCGATTCTTGTTCTTACCACCCCCTTTACCTATAGAATTTGAACCATCCGAAGTAGATGATTGAGAACCCGAAGAGTCAGACTGAACAACAACCAAAGCTTGATGCGCAGTGGGAGCCTCATCATAAACATGTATAGCCTTAATATATTGCGCATGTTGTAATAGTTTAGGTCAAAGATCATCAAACGTCAAAGAAGATTGAAATGGTAATAAAGTAGTGAAAAGAGGATCATAATCACGATCCTTATCCAAGGCAGTCAAGGTATACGGAGCAAGATCATATTGAGATACAGGGCACTGAATAGCAGCTAAAGAATCAACGATAACACTAATCTCACGTAAAAACGATTCCATAGATTGTTTTTCAGGTTTCTTTATATGACTCAAACGACTTGTGAGTTCCATAGACCTAGTCATACTAGCATGTAAGAAACGTGATTGTAACCTATTCCAAATCTCAACAGCAGTATGCAACTCATGAACATCCATCATAACATCACGTGAAATCGTCGTATATAACCACAATTTAATTTGTTGATCTAATCTCAATACTCGTAAAATTGCGGATTAGGTAATCACTCACCAAGATTATCAAGATAAGTAGAAAAAGGAATTGTAATTGTACCTTCAACGATACCAAGTAATTGATGTGTCAAAAGAAAACACATAACCTGAGTTTTCCACCTAAGATAATCCTCGGGGGTAGTCAATTTAATGGAGACGAAGCTCGTTATGTCTTAATTTGTGAGGGAAGCCGCTGTTGGAAGCGAAGGAGGAGTGTACGCTGGAAAACCGAGAGTGGGTGGTTGCTGCCACCACTTGAAGACAGAGCAAAACCCGGCAGAAACCAACTAGGGGACCGGAGATGTGAAGAAGAGCCAATAAATAACGACATAGCGGAACCAAGCGAGGGTTGTGGCTGCGGAAACTACCACAACGATGGCTAGGAACTGAAGGCGCCACCAAGATAAGCCACGACCGTTGTGGCGGCTGGCGAGGCGGCAGAGAAAGGAGCGCTGAAAGGCGCGCCATAGTACGAAACAGTAGCGCCCGTGCTGTGCGCTAGGGCTGGTTGTCGGGAACCATGAGCGTGGGAGGCAGCCATTGACAGGCAGTGGTGCACTAGTGTCTGTGGGATGGCGGTGACAAACTCGCGGAAGGAGACCTGGGTGGCGGCAGACATGGCGGTTGCACGCCGGAAAAAAAAAACGAAGTTTTAGGGTTTGCCAAAACGTGAGGGCTAAGAAATTGAGCGGAAGAGAGAAAAAAAATTCTTAAACCTAGGCTCGTGATACCATGTACGAGTATTGAGAATAATTGGCTAACCAGTTTAGGTTGCCTGGCACTATTATATATATAAAGAGATAAAAACCGTCTTTACAGCGTCTAAATAACCAAATTACCCTAATGCCCACCAAGCAAGCAGATGCAACTAATCAAGTGTTTTGCCGAAGATCTAAAAGACACTAAGAGATAATACCCAACCATCCACTATAATTCTTCAAAAGCTACAGAAACCATCTCCCCCAAAGAAAAACTCTCATGTGAAGAAATTCGGACGAGTAACTAGATCCTCTTCAGCAAAAGAAAACTAAAACTTTAATGAACATTCTTCATTGCAAGTGCTTACTAAAAATGTTAGATTTGAACAAAGTTGATGTTTATGTAATTAGGAAATGTACAGTGCTAATTTTGACAAGCAAAACAATTTCCACTGGTTTGTTATTTTTCAAAACTATATTGAGTTGTACTCAACTTTAGGTTTTAATTAGAAGTTATGTTGATCAGTAATTTTTATGTTGTTAAATACTACTCCCTCCGTCCCATATCACTTGATACAGTTTGATCGGTACAAAGTTTTAGGAGTGTTATTTGACTTACTTATTTTATTGTGAGTAGTTAGTTGTTGGCACTCCCTCCGTCCCACAATGTTCTTCCCATTTCTTGAATATATGTGAGGTATAAAATAATAAAATGGGAAGAACATTCTGGGACGGAGGGAGTATTATTTAAGTCCATAAAGTACAATGTGAGACAATTGTGGACCATGGGTGTATTACAAAAGTAAAATAAAAAGGTAAAGAGAGATAATACAATAGGACAAATGTAGACTCATCCCATAATAAAAAAATGTATCTTTAGTGTAGGACCACGCGATTTTTAGAAGTGTATCATGTAATATGGGACGAACGAATATGGGAAGTGTATCAAGTAATATAGACGGAGGGAGTATTATATGTCAATCAGTGACCCTGATATACCAATTAGTAACTATTACATGTCAACTTTAGATTTCTTCAAATTAGAAACACTTTAATCCATTTGATGCTTTTTTGAATTAGTCACCAATCCATTTGGTGATTACTTTAATGTGGTCACATATTAATTCATTTGGTGAATCTCATTACTGAATAAATTAACATAATATTGAAAAAATAAAAATAAAAACCTTACATACGTCAATAAGAAACTAATTCAAGAGATAAATTTAGTTCATTTAGGGTCTAATCTAAATTAGAATCCAATTTAATCTTACAACTGAACAATTCAAGTTAATAGTGAAAACATATTGCCGAACAACTAATAAATTATGTTAGCTACTAGTTTAATTCATTTCGAAACTACTTCAATCCGTTATGGGACTACTATAAATAATTGTAAAAACAGAATGTTGAACATCTAATATATTTCAATAAGTGACTATCTAAATCCATTTGGTGCCTAGATTAAATTAATTGGTGTCCACTTTAAACTATTTGGTGACTATTTAAGAAGTTAAATGACAAATTTATAATAATTACTGAGAAATTTCAGATGTGAAATGGAAAGAATCAAATCTCTTTATTAGCATCTTCACTAACAAAATGTCACTCCATTTACAAGTGTCGGTCTCTAAATATTAAAAGATAATAAGTGACCAACAATAATTATAGTGTCACCAACGTAATTCATTATGTGACCACTATAATCTTTCAAGAAGCTATAACAATCTAGCAGGAGGAGTGTAAGAACCAAACTCCTTTGTTGCATTAAAAACAACAACAGATTTCCTGCTTCAATTATTTAAAATTTTCTCAAGCCCTGACTTTGTCCTCACATTTCTTCCCATGGTTTTGCATTGAGGAAGATAAAAAACAGTGATGGTAAAAGAACTTATGCATTGGATGTACATAATCAACTTCTACATCAACAACATCAAGATTATGAAACAAAGCCTCGACATCACCGAGATCACACATATAGCCCTTCTCCACAATCTTTCTTGCCTCTACAGTATCATCACAAATCATGATAAGATTGTTCTACAGCCTACAAATTTGAAAATGCCAAGGGATGCAGTCTTTATTCAACAATGACACATCAATACGTTGTTGCTTCAATCGGTCTCAAAATTCTGTTTTGACAAACTTTTTCCAACGCCTTAAAATATATGTTGTTGGTATCTCAATGACCAAGTGCATGTGAAACACCCTAATGATATGATAAAACAACAATCCAACCTCCTCAAAATATTTATAGGAACAAGAGACAAGGTTGTTTAAACAATCAAAAACAACTTGGTGTGGTCATTGGGGAAACTTCTCGGGCCAAACTTAATACACTAATGTGGTACTTTCAACAATCATCAACACACAAATGGCCTGGTACCCATGGAAAATCCAAATTCTTATTAAAAATGTCTAATTAAATAGCGAAGATGTATAAACTTGACTTGCATGTTTAAGAAAGCCAACTATACGTAAATAAGATTTTGGGCCAGATTTAGAATCCTTAAACTTATCACTAGCTGTAGTGCTCCTCCGACATAAGACATTGTTGTTAAACATCCCATATAATCCAAACGAACTTGTTCTTTTAGAAGATTGAAATCTCATTGTTTTGTTCGAACTTTTTCACTACGATGCGAAGAAAAATACCAGCCGAGAAGAAGTCCTTGCTCAATGTTGTGCGCCATTTATCCTTGAAGTCATATACATGCTAGCCGAAACCATGTATCCACTTGCAACCCATATTTGTTGCTCATGTCTTTCCAAAAACAATCAAATTGATCACTATCATAACAGCCTCTAAAATATTTATTAAACGCATAAATAAATGTTGGATCACTTTTCAAAGTTCCAAAGTGACTGATCAATGCATTTTGTTGGACATGCCACTGACATAACTAGTGCGTAGTATTAGGAAAAACTTGCAAAACACATATTAGTTACAACACACGTACTATCATTTATTAGAGACCATTTTGACCCTATAAGTAACTCATTTAACCCATTAAAAGGCCAACCAAAATTTATTCAATAAATAAATTTTAACTAAGTAGCTAACAAATATCAAAAACCTATAAGCCATAAGGGACTAGGATAACACTAATAGTGACCAATAAAACCCATATAGAGACTAAAATTAACAAAAGGAATGTAATAGTACTAGAAAATTTACTTGAGCAAGTGCATTGTTCATGGCCCGATCTTGGTATGTGAACATTGTTACAGGAGAAACACCTCCCATAGATTTCTTAAAAATCTCAAAAGGCCACACAAAGGACTCAATCGTCTCATCAGACACGAAAACAATACCCAAACACTTCATCCTCTCAAATGATTGTTTATACCTACAAATGCACCACAAATTATATTACACATATTTTCCTTGTAGGTGGTGTCAAATGCCCTGACATCACCATACAACTCGTAATCTAGCCTAATCATGGAATCACACCAAAACAAATTATATAACCTGTCCTGTGTTGTCTAGTTTCAGCTTAAATAGGCTCTTCTGCAACCCTTTGGCTAAGCCTATCTATAAGAACATGTGTATCACCTTCCTCAATCGCTTTCATCTTTAGCCTATTGACAAAGTTGAAGTGGTCAGGAGAAGTGTGGCTAAGGGCCTCAGATTCACTGCATTGTTGACATTCATAACGATATTGGACAGTAGGTTTCATTGATGCCCCAGTCATGACCATGATCTCTTTTGCTTTCCCTTCTCCCTCTCCAAACGATGGAAATGTTGTCACTTAGACCTTGTAAGCTCATGATTGCAAGTAAGGACGGAGCTATCACTTCATACATTTCTCATTCAACTTCTTCCTCATCATAGCATTACACTCGGTCTTTGTAACAATAACCTTATGTTACTTCCCTTTCCTCAATCCCCTCATCATCAACAACAACATTAGGAAACATAAACAAAATCACCTTTCCCATCTGGGTTTTCGTGGCATGAACACACAAAATATTTTTCCTTAATCAAATTAACATTCGATTCTAGAGGTGTACTTCCTAATGCTAAATCTGATTGCTACGGAATACAGCTGCTATAAATCATACATCTCCTCAATTAAATTTCTTTTCCACACCAAAAAGACTACCCTTAAAATCAAGCTCAGCATCAACATTAGTTTCTGCCACATATATATAATAACAAAAAAAACATCATGATAGTTTAATAAGTGATCAATTTAACTCATAAAGGGATTGTCTTCATAAATAATACAACAAAAGAACTTCAAATACTTAAAGAAAGACAACATACCAAGTACAACCAAATATAATCTGCTTGGGATTTGGGGCGTTAGGGATTGAGGTGTATGGCTTGTAATGGGCCTCTGGGTAGGGGGCCTGTGCGAGGGTAGTTTAGAGGATTATTCTTCTTACCTTAATATAATTTCATACTTATAAATGAGATTATATATATTTTTTAAAAGTACAACCAAAGACTTAGAATCAATATTGAATTCCGCAACAACCGAACAAGCTGATTCTAATTTATCATCTTGCACATCCTCTAATAAAAAATGTTCAAACGTTGAATCAAGTGCAGATTCTTCAACAATATAAGCACCTAATTCACTAGAGTTATGTCCGACCTCCAATAGAAATTGTTCCAAAACTTCATTGATTGCAATTTATGTTGAGGTTTAGCTTCTATACTCAATTTTCAGCTTCTCATCTCTCTACTCAACAAGCAACTCAAAATCAGAGATGGAAATTTGTAAAGAAGTTGATGATGATTCGAAATCAGCAATGTGATAAAATTCTCCAGTAAAAAAAGATGAGAAAATTGATAGATGTGCGAGAGAATTCGGAGAACATAGCTCACTAGTCTTAAGGGGGGAAGTTGAGCACGCATTTTGAGAATGGAGCTGAATTTTAGAAATAAGTTGGGGGGTAACAGCTGGGTTGAAATGTCGTTGGGTTGGAATGACGCTAGGTTGGGGTTGGTCTTCTCTATTAGAATTGGGTCTGGGCTGATCTAATTTTAATGTTAAAGTAAGACGGTCTTTACAGATAATTTGCGTTATGAAATTTTCAAATAAGCAAATAACCAAAAAATATTTGGCGTAGGATGTTCATCTTATATTTAAATGTAGGATGAATGAACTCTACACTTGAAAGTTATCAAATCATTTACGTTATTAATTACATATTGATATTTTTATTACCTTTTTAAACTTAAGGTTTACATTTTACATACCTACTTTTCTTTCTCTATATTCTGCTATGGAAAAATTTCACGGAACAACCTTTTATAACAGATATTTTAAAAAAAACATGTTATGAAATATTTCTCTCAAGAAACCACTTTATCTATACTAGATAATAAAGTCGTATCGAAAGGAGACACCATGCACATCACTCCACAACGTTATGCATAAATAGATTATTACTCCCTCCGTCCCGCAAGGATTTCCCATTTTTCTTTATTTGTTTGTCCCAATTACATTTCCCATTTTCTTATTTGGATATGGTCTACCTAATATGATATCATTTTTCTTACAAAAAGCACTTGACCCCACACTCTCTCTCTTAATAAACAATTCTAAAAGATACCTACTATCTTACTTTTTAATAATAAAACCTTAGACCCCACACCAACCTCCTTTCTTAGACTTTGAGCTTGTTTGTTTAGGGGGATAAAGGGTAGGGATGAGGATTTTTGTCCTTCCTCACCCTTATCCAATGTTTGTTTAGGAGGATTTGGAAATTTAGGTGGGATAGGGATAGGGATAAAAACCCAAGTTATCCCACCAAACTTATACCTAACGGGTGTGGTGTAAGGGATGGGGATAAGAATAAGGGGTAAAAAGACCAACATACTCTTAATGAAAAGGAGGAAGGAGGAGAGAATGAGAAAATTAGTAAGGTTATTTAAGTAACTTTATTATTTATCCCTAATTTTATCCCAACCCATACCAGACATGGGATTACTCTGATTTTATCCTTATCCCACCTATCAATCCTTTATTTCTATCCCAACCTTTATCCCCATGACATACCAAATGCCTCCTTTGTGCCCAAAAGAAATGGGAAATCCTTTGGGGGATTGAGGGAGTAATTTAATTTTTGATAAACATTAATTAACAAGAATAATTCTATCCTAAATATAAGAGTATTTTTATCTTGAATAATGTTTAAAGTATCTTAAATTACCTGTTTGCAGCGTTTTCAAACTTATTTACCGTGATATTGTCCATGCTGGCTCGGTATCACGTTCGTTTTTTCGCAGAATCAGCATCAAATCACTACTTGGAGTAGCGGTTTTACCTGCTAATTTTTTTTATGAAAAAGACAATATATAAATTATAAGCATGTGATCGGTATTTAAATGTTTCTCTTTAACAATAAAAATTACTAATGACAAAAGTTTATTGGGAGCTTCGATATTCTGACCTTGCATTAAAATTTTTTGGAAAAATTGACGTCAGTGGTCCAAACTATGGTCGAACATTATTAAAGGTTCATACTAAAACGGCTACTTGGAGTAGCGATTTATGGCAAAAGCTAAAAAAAATATATTTATTCTTGCCCAATTCTACGTGGATGGTATGATGGTAAAAACTTTGAAAAAGACCCATACAGGAACTTTAATATAAAAAACATTATTCAAGAAAAAAACTCAATAAATGATAACATTCCTTATCTAAACCTACTATCGATATGAAATATAAAATTAATCATAACTTTCATTTCAAATCTCATAATATTATAAATTTACACCGTTAGATTTCTCTCAAAAAATGCAATCAAGATCCACTTATAATATGTTTTTCAAAATTGTAAAAGAACTTATATTTTACCTATTTAGGGTATATTCTACATAAATGAGTTGAGCTAAACTGAAGTGAATTGAATTGAAATGAAGTGAATTGAACTGACTAATTTAATATAGATCCAATGAGGCTTAAGTAAATCTGATATTGGGTAACATGCGGGGCTAGTTGAGTTTTATCACTTTTAAGCTGATAGAGTTAATTAAGAAAATAATATTACTTAACACTAAGGTTCCCCTCGAGTTAGACATGTTAAAAAAAAATCTAATCAATTTAGGTACAATGAGGCTAAAGTGAATATAATACTAACTGAGAGGCAAGGCCAATTGAATTTAATCACTTTTAAGTGAATCGAGCTAACTAAGAAAATAATATTAATGACGTACAAGGATCCAACCCAAAACAGTAGCAAACATGTCCAATGGACCTAACCCGAACCTAATTGACCAGTTTGCTAACAAACACTTACTAAAGATTAAATAATATTTTTGAATACGTGCCTTGAGTCGTAGTTAGATGATATGCTTACTTGTTTAAATTTTTTAATTTAGAATGCATAACATAAATAACAACTTAATATTCTATTAGCAATTAGGAATACAAAATAATTATTTTCTTAAAATAACATCGACTTGAGTTAAAGATAATAAATACTTATTCAATTAAATTAAATTAAGAAAGAAAAAAAAATAATCTCAATGTACTTGGGTTTACGTTGATGTTAAGCCTAACCGATTCAGTCTCTTTAGAATCAATATGGTTCAACAAAAAATGTTCAACAAAAATATTAAACAGAAAAAAATCGACTAATTGAACAACTTCTTGTGATGAAATCTGAAGAATGATAGTCTTTTGACATTTACAAAACTAATGCAATCTTCTACCATTTTAAAAAAATAATTTTAGTTAACTTTCACAAAGAACATGAAAAATGTAAGAAATTAAAGGCAAACCTAAATTTTTAACAACTAACTTAATCCCCAATTAATAAAATAGTTTTTCTAAAGATATAAAATATTCATCTCTTATTTATATCGTGAAAATTATTAGATAGAATATATTGAAGTCGGCTCGAGTTAACAAGATACCAAAAATCATCCAAACTAATTTAAATTCAATCAAGTTTAGGTAAAATAAATGTAATAACATGCTCGAGTTTAAGTTCTGATACACATTATGTTTGATGGAGTTTGATCTATTTTAAGTAATTCACCTTAGTTGAAGATATTGTATAAAAATAATAAGACATCTACCGGATATTGTCCGGGTTAGAAATAAACTAGTATAAGTATATAACCATATTCATTTTAAAAAGCCATCATTAAATATATTCGTTCAGATTTAACCGTTAAGTAGTGGTTTAACCACTACGTGTTTGTCACGTAACTCGTTTTTCATCTTTTTTTTTCCCTTCCTCCTGCACCTGATGTCAAGAGCGAAGAGTGAGAAGATGTTTTCTTGAGGTCATGTGACAAATACGTGACGGTCAAACCATCACTTAACAGTCAAATTGAACAGAAATGATCTATTAATGACTTTTTTGAAATTAAAAACATAATTGTATAATGTGATTTCTTAAAAGATGTACTCCCTAAAATAGGTTTTTAACATGATAATTATAATTATAATTATAAAAGGTGATTTCATGAATTTTCTCCATCTGAAATTGAAAGGTGAGTCAAGTCAACTATCTATCTATGGGACAAGTCGGATAACTAGTTTGAAGCCGATCAATTAATCAAAACTTGAAAAGGAAGAAGACAATTTGTGTAGCAATGAAGGACAACGACAGCTGGAAAGATAACACAATCCATAATTTAGGAAGTGACGAAACTAAATGAAAAGGAAGAAAAAAGATTGAGAAAGAGAAAGAAGAAGTGACAAAAGTGATACGATATTTATAATATGGAGTTGGTAATCTAAAATCCTAACATAAAACTTTTGGGTTCAGCTCTAGTTAGATATGCCCGGCAACAATTATTATTACTACTAATTGCCTTTACAGTTGTCTAAAAATTGCACGTGGGGTCTACAAGTTGGCTTTGCCTTATGTAGTTTAGCAACATATTACTTCAAACTTTGATTAATCTACTAGTATAAATATTAACATTTTATTAGTAAAGTCCATACACTTTCTCTCAGCTTAGTATTTCACTAAGCTATTGTTGTGCTCTACAACTATGATTGGTGAAATAAAAAACTTAGCTGTGGAGCGGAATTACCGTGGCGTGATATGATCACTGCCCTAAAGTTAAAATTGTCCCGCTACAAACACACTCGTGGCAAACCAATTTCCCGGGTTAACATGTCACTGACTCGCCGGTGAAGTACAGAGAGAAAGTCTGAGAAGGTGGAAACAGCCCAGTTCACATGTTATTTCCCAAAACTCACGCCCTGACCCAGTCCGAGCGAACAGCAGCACGTGCGTGGTAGCTTGCCTAAGCCCAATCAAGAGTCTAACCACAAAAACTTCCAAGTAACCAACTCAATGGATATTGGAAGAATAATACTAATAAACACAATACCTACCTTTTATTCTTCCTATGTGAGACTATTAACCTTTCACTTTCTTTTAGAGCAGGAGCAAGAGCAACTAATAGTTTTCCCGCAAAAATATATAAACTCCAACACTCCGTTGTAAACTTGTAGTCTCTAGTCTCTGCGCTACTAATCTAATCTCCGGTGCTTATGACAAATTACTCATTTATAGTGCAAAAGCATTTCGGCTTTTTGTTACCAACTACTGGCTCCATTTTACTGTTTAAGGCTTGCATATTTATTAGCTTTCCCAATTTTGGTGGTTACTCATTATTGTAATGAATGCAATGATGGTTATCTTTTTAGAAAAGAAAATATTATAAAAATATTTCCTACACGAAAGTAGTAGTATAATATATCGCACAATTTTACACAAATAATTATAGCCACAATGAATTCGACAGACTTGTGTTTGTGAAATTTTGTTGACAATACTCTGTATATTATGAATATCCCTTAGCTAACAAATCATAGTCCTTTTTTTTATTGAATATCTACAAATGAGGTTTGCTTCAAGAGAAAAATATTAGTAGAATCTGTACAAATTTCAATATAAGAAAAAAACATCTAATGTGCCCCCATCAAAGTCCTTCAAGGCAAACCAACATTTCTCTTTGAAAGACCAAGGAAGCTCGTCCATAAGATCTTCCTTCTTCAAGTCAAAAAAAAAAAAAAAAAAGACTTCCTTCTTCAATGATTAGATATTGGAATAATTAAGAGCCCATCCCACACCCATGTAATATGTGGTTTTAACTTCTATCCCATGCTTCAGCCCCTAGTAAAGAAAATACTACTAAGTAGAAATTGGCAACCCTTATTAAACGGAGATCCAAATTTATCGATCATGAGAATATGGTACTAATATCTGAAGTATGGAGGAAATATAGATCTTGGAAAGTAGTGATGTTAGACATCATAGTTGTTGGAGAAGTTCTCGAAGAGTAAGCACATGATCTTGAACTATCACAATCCTTATAGACACTTCTCAAATCGATATTGCATACACACGAGAGAGTAATGATGAAGAGGGCAAACTAGTAACTACAACGTCCATCCGGGCTTTGATAAAGTAGAACATCTTTCATAATCCAATTTCCAAAACAAAAAGACTAATGAGAGTTTGAAAGGTATAGCAAGAGGGGGGGCTTGGCTACATCTACTCACTAGGTAATCCACCCACTACTAATAGATATAATAAAATAATATTATTAAGGTGAGGGCTCCACCATTATTACTACTTTTTACACTAACAATTGAAGGTGGGTAGTTTACCCGGTGGGTAAACAAAGTTTTTCCCGCAAGAAGGCGTTGTATCCAAACTTAAATGGCAATGCAACTAAATTTTGAAAATGATGTTACAAATCTTCTTTACATTGACGACATTCTTGCAAATCATTACGTTGTCATTTATCTAATCAACGATAAGCTAAATGAGTTTCAAAAACTATTGCCATTGTAATAATACAATCTTCTTATTATATATATATATATATATATATATATATATATATATATATATATAAAGGAATAGGATACTGTGAAAACTATTTTCACCATAAAAACTTAATAAAGAGGATACAAAGCGGTACACGTGCATTCATTAATGGCATTTTTGTAAATAATGACAACTTTAATGTTAGCAATACAACTTTGATGTTAGAATCACGTGTACCCTTTAATCTCAACATGTACCCTTTTAAATCTTTTATGTACCCCTTTTTTTCAGTCAAGACTATTAGTTTTCAGTTTTCAGCAAAACACTTGTTTTTAGCAGATTCCGACTCTCTCTCTCTATATATATTTCTATATATTAAAACTCGTAGGCAAGAGTAGCAACTTGCCATATATCATCTTATGTCAGCGTCATCATTGTATATGATAATCTTCCTTACAGTGTTTTACTTAATGCAAGTAATAGGTTTTTGAATATTAGTTGGAATATTATAGGCTCTACCACCAAGCCACATCCCTTTTGTAGTCATATTGAAATTAATAATTCATGTACCTTAATCATGCTTTGGGAAAAGTAAAGAGATCTCCTTCATTATAATCTTTCATGATCCTTTTGAAATTGTTTAATTGTTTCTTAAATAATTATGGCCTCAAAATTATAAAAGTTTAAAAATAAAAAAGTATTTATTAATGAGGAATATTATTCTAATTCAATTGATCATAAAAATGGACCCAAAGTATCTCCAAGACCACAAACTAGTTCTTTTCATTTTTCGTCTGGTAGAACTTGTTTTTATAACTAGAAGAACATTCTAATAAACCTAACTTTCAAGGGAAAAAAAACTAAATTTAAACGTATAAGTCCATATAGCTTAGGTTTTGCCCTTGAGAAGGGTCACCTAACACTTTTCTTGTATCATATATAAAGAAAAACGTATTACTCCATATGATTTGGATATAAATGTAGGCAACTATTATGGACACATAGAGTACTACTTTTGTTTCTGGTTCCTTGAATTAATAAAATAGTGAAGGTAAGAAATTTTGCCCTCTAAAAATTGAGATTATTGTTGAATTATAGAAGTTCATATCACGACAGGTGCAAAGTAGATATGTTAATGTTTGGGATTTCTTTTTCAACTTGTTTTTGCTCATTCGACTTTAAGTGAACTTAAACATAACTAATCTTAGCTAGACCTAATTAGATCTTAAACTTGTTAAAGCAAAGAAACAACACCCTAATTCCCATATAAACTCATTTTAGAAAGAATAGCCTTTTGCAATTGTTTAATGCTCTTCTTACTAATTATGCTCTCTTTTTACTGCTTAATCTGGAATCAGACAGACTCTTTCTCTTCAGTGACCCCCTGTATTCGGAAAAAACAGCTCATTCTCACTCAACACTCCCAACCAAAACCACCTCCAACAACAAACAACAAACAACAAACAACAAACAGTACTCACTACTACTATGCTCTTCTCCTGCTCTCTCACTCTCTTTCATTCATTCTGAAACAATCATCTCAGATCATCAACACAACAATTTCAGAAACAGAAAAAAAAAAGATGAAATTTTTAGATGTTTCATCAATATTCATCCTCATTTACTCACTTCATTCACTTTCCTCACTTCCAATAGCAAGATCAACACAACCCATGAACTGTTCTGACACTGGTCGTCTATGCACATCTTTCTTAGCTTTAAAACCCACTTCAAATGAAACCCTTCCTTTGATCCAAAGCATGTTTGATGTCTTACCCAAAGATGTAACAGTTGAAAACACTGATAAAGATTTCATCTTTGTTAAAAAGAACTGTTCTTGTGATCCCAGATTGAAAGTTTACTTAACAACAACAACTTTTACTGTCAGAAATGGAAGTGGGTTTGTGTATGATTTGGTGAAAGATGCATATCAAGGGTTGGCTTTCTTGCCTTTTTCTAATAATTCTAGAATGGCAAGGATTGGTGAAGTTGTTTCTGTTAGAATGTTTTGTGGGTGTTCAAGTGGGTTGTGGAATTATTTGATGAGTTATGTGTTGAGAGATGGTGATACTCTTTCTTCATTAGCTAGTAGATTTGGGGTTAGTATGGACAGTATTGAACAAGTTAATGGAATTGCTAATCCTGATAATATTACTGTTGGGGCACTTTATTATATCCCCTTCAATTCTGGTTAGTCTAATCTTCTACCCACCTCTCAGGATATTTATTGCATATTTTGTCCATTTTTTTTGTGTATTATTGATTATTGACTGTTGATTTTTATTTAATGGTGGTGGTGGTGGACTGGTGGGGAATCATAGATTAGTTCTTTTGGACTTTATTAATGGAAAATAAGTTCGCTTTAGTTCCGACAAATTTAGTTTAGTTCAGTTTAGTTCAGTTTAGTTCAGTTCAGTTTAGTTCAGTTTAGTTCAGTTCAGTTCAATCGAAAAGAATAGAGCCTTAAGTTTCTCAGGGCTAAAAACATGAGGTGGGCATAAAAGGAGGAGAATATCAATGCTTTAGAAAAAGAAAGGGAAGAATTAGAATGTAGGAATAGGTGGCATCACCCTGGACAAAGAGAGAGAGTGAGACTAAAGCCTATTATAGTAGTGTTGAATATAAAGAAATTCGTTTTGAATGTTGAAGAGTTAATAAAGTGAGAATGCTTACTTTTGTCTTACAAAAATAGGGAAGGAAATTTGCTATGTTTGAGATTCTTTGGAGTCACTCTTTATACAATTGTGGGGAGTTGCTAAAAAGAAAAAGTAAAATTTTGGGAGTTTTCTCCTTATAGTTTTGGTATCTCTAAACCTTTCTAAAAGTAATGAAAGTGAAATTCTAATCGATTTCGCCACACTAATATTGTGATTATCATTAATATAAGCGATTAGCAGTTTAATTACCTAGTTATCATTTTGCAATTTGTCAAGAAAGTTTATTGATGGTTTGATTTGAGGTTTTGAATTTTGCTCATTGTGAAATGCCTATTTAAGAAAGGTAGATTGAATGATGAAGTTTGACCTTCTAAATGCATCAAATCTTGTTTCAGAGCTAATGAGCTACTAAATCTGTGGTTGCCCCTTCTCTTTTAGAAGGGAGAAGATACAAAATTAGTTATCAGATAAAGTAGGTAGTAGCAATATCAAAGAGACGAATTTTGGAACATGCAGTGATGCAGCATCTGTTTCATAATGTGATTTTGGCCGCAAAAATTAGCACCATCTTAGACATCAGCTGATGACATTCACTTAAAAGAAAAACGGCCACATATAGGCCATTTTGTGCTTACAGCATCGGTCGAGAGAGGGCTATATTTATTTGGATGAGCTACCAAAATAAGTGGGTAGTGCTAGCAGTTGGTTTGCTTACTTCTTGGTTGTGATGTGGGAGCATACTTGTGTTCTAAACTTGATTTCAACTAGATCATGTTTTTTTACCTAGAATCATTCAATGATCTGTTCTTCATTAATTAAGGAATCTTAAGAGCTTTGGTAATCCAGAAAAATGGGTTTTATGTAATGAATTCTCTGTCATTTAGGACGAGACCTACTGCTTTCATCAATTAGGAAAAAGGCAATCCTAGAAATAAGAAATGTAGTAATTGAAAGTCTTAGGCCAGGGGATGCAGCAATCTCCATCTTGAAGGAAACATTACCATGATATATGTAAGAAAATATTTGTTACTCATATTGGTTCCTACTGTAACTGTTTATCTGTATTGATGTAGACTGAAACACTAGAAACCAGAAAGTCAATTTAATTAGTGAACTTGTCTTATTGTAATCTTTCCAAATGATTGCTATTATAAGAAAAATCTGTAGCGAACATTACATACATTGTATCCTGCCCTGATTTATTTAATCATTTCCTATTTTCTTGCAGTTCCTGGCGATCCATATCCATTAGAGACAAGTATTCCTCCAGCTCCAGTGCCTACTCCAGCAATGAGCAATACCATAGAGACAGGTACCTCTTAAAGTCTGAATATACAGAAAAGGAAAACATTTTTATGATTTAACTGGTAGCAGAAACAAATTTATCGCGGTAACACGAATGTAAATCAGACCCCAATTATTTTCTCACTGGTAAAGTATTTTGAATGACGTTAATGAATATGGCTATTAGGATTACACCCGTAGAGAAAAGGCCAAGTTAGACCGTTGCAGTAATGTGACCAACCATGATAAGTCTTGACTAAAGTCTAGGTAATAGTCTTTCAGCTGCTTTATTTAATCCCTACACTTAATATGAAAGTTGTAAAGATCACATGTTTTCGGTTTTGCTTTTGCATGTTATTGGAAAGGAAAGAATGCATGGATATTTTGATGTAAAATTAGCTTAAAAAGCAGTATGCTAAAATTTCAGGTTAATTCTGAAAAGAAAAGTTTAGTTAGCATTAATTTCAGCCTTACTTCTCAGTGTGGTATGTGGCTATGAGGCATATTGCTCTTCTGCTTGGTTGGGTTTTTGTTCAGACATCCCTTCTAACAGAATGTTGTTCAAGTATGTCCAACGAGAGAATATGTATGAGCTTTTACATGCCTATGATGGAGATGGAACCACTAATGTGAACTGATACTGCATAGAATGGAGTATACGCAAAACCATCATTTACTATTAGGCAAAATTGCGAGAAACTACCTTTTATAACAACTTTTTTGCGAGAAACTACCTTTTAATTTTTTTTTTGCGAAAAACTACCTTTTATCAAAAAAAAATTGTGAGAAACTACCAATTGACGTGAGCTGTTAGTTTGACTTGGTTTGACCGTTAGTAGTCTCACGTGCAATAACCCATTTTACCTCCAATTCTTTTTCATTTTCCCTCCTTTTGCTTTTCACCTTCTCCCCCTTTACAAACCCTATTCCTTCTCCATTTCAATGAAGCAGCCGAATTGTTGTTCATTTTAGCATGTAAATAAAAATCCCCCTCTTTTAATAGAATCTGGATATGATTACTATTTTTTGCACAACGGAAGCTGTGATGAGGAGGGGCCAAGTTGTCTTGCTTATTATTATTTTTTCACTTGGAACAAACGTATTCACCATAACTGCTAGTACAAATTTTTTGGAGATTGTGTTTTTTTATTAGTAAAGATGGAGATGTATTGTATTCTTCTTAGAGGAAAAACTGAGATTAGGAAAAATAATAGTTTTACTCCAATTTAAATAGTTGAAAAATAATTGAATTAATGAGGGGATTTTTATTTACATGCTAAAATGAACAACAATTGGACGGCTTCATTGAAATGGAGAAGGAATAGGGTTTGTAAATTGGGAGAAGGTGAAAAGCAAAAGGAGGGAAAATGAAAAAGAATTGGAGACAAAATAGGTTATTGCACGTGAGACTACTAACGATCAAACCAAGTCAAACTAACAGCTCACGTCAATTGGTAGTTTCTCACAATTTTTTTTTGATAAAAGGTAGTTTTTCGCAAAAAAAATGTTGTAAAAGGTAGTTTCTCGCAATTTTGCTTTACTATTATGAATAAATTTCCATATCATATCTGTAACTCTTAATTTCAACACTAATTCTTAAAATATAGTAGTATGTTTTTCGTTTGACATTTTTCAGCCTTTCCTGTCACTTTCGAGTTTCGAAAACTTCAAAGCGATTTTTCTTTGTGTTAAAAGTATGGGGCGTCTGGGGGTCGGTTTAGCTGAAATTCTATTAACCATGTGATATTCCTTGGCAGAGAACAGCACAAATCACAAGGGACATATGCCTTATGGATGGATACTAGGAGGTCTGGGGGTCGGTTTAGCTGCGATCGTCATACTTATACTCTTATTCATTGTGTTGAAATCATCAATCTGCGCCCAGGGTGGGCAAGAAAGTGATGCAAAAGATTCCACTGAAAGGAGTGCACATAAGTTCCAGATTCTGCGGAATACTAGTTTCTGTTGTGCTTCTGGAAGGTTCCGCAGTGGCTCAGATGAATGGAAGCAAAGTGTTATTGAACCTGAACACCACCATCAGCTTCACACTTCGAAAGGTATTAATCTCTAGATTTTTATTAAATGTCAAGAAGATTAATCTATTAATAATTGGCTACCATATAATCCTTAAAGCTAAATTCTCATTTGGTAAGCCAACCTTAATCCTGGCAACAAAAAGTGCGCAAATGTATTGCTTTGTTTGTGTTTTTTTGGTAGACCCACTTTTCCCCTACAAAGTTTTTATGGTAATTAGTGTTTTTGCCTATGTACTAAACCACCACCCTCTTCTATTTTGAAGTGTTCCCTACAACTTTTGTAGTTGTGCTTTAGACCTCGTTTGCACAGTTACACTTATTGAAACATTAGTCTCATCTATCTCTGTAAAATTAGACCTTTAATAGAGATTGCATGTACTTCTCATTTATATATCCTTCCAACTTGGTCCAGCCATTGGTAACGATGCTTTTGAGGTGGAAAAGCCTGTTGTATTCACTTATGAAGACATTCTTGCTTCAACTGAGGGATTTTCCGAATCAAATCTTCTTGGCCACGGGGCGTATGGCTCAGTGTATTACGGTCTGCTTCATGAACAGGTAAAATGGAAAGCAGTGGATATATTTCTGCGTAAAATAAACTTCACGTATTATGGTCACTTGTAATAGTAAACTTTGTCAAAAAAGACCTTATAAATTACAAATTTTGTGAATAAACACTTAAATTATTTTATTTGCGAGAAAACACCTTATATAATGTTATATATCAACCTTGTTGTCATATTCCGGTCAAAAAGGTCAACTTTTGGGTCATTGACTCATTTTTTCTCTCTGTTTTTGTGCATCGGAATTTAGTCTAAAATTTTGGATTGATATGCGTGGCTCCGACGTACAAAAAGGGAAGGAAAAAATAGACCCAAATGTCGACTTTTTGGCATAAATATGATGATAAGGTGTGTAATTTGATAAGTAATGAGACATAACGTGTTTTCTCGCAAAAAAAATATTATAAAAGGTGTTTTTTCCCAAAATTTATAACATAAAAGGTCTTCTGACAAAATTTCCTTTATAATATTCTAGATTTTCGGTAATGATGGGCTTTGATGACGTACTTTGAATGATTCCTATAGGAGGTAGCCATCAAAAGAATGACTGCAACAAAAACTAAGGAATTCATGGCAGAGATGAAAGTTTTATGCAAGGTTCATCATACAAATTTGGTAAGTTTTTCATGTGATTGATGGTGATTATTCCCTTAATTCGAAGATACCCCATTAAGAGAGAGCTTGACTGGGAAAAGAAAATTTTCATGGAAAAGCGGTCTTCCCATTTCCTTTTGTTTGGTTTGTAGCCGGTGAAAATAGTCTTCCCAAGATGGAAACCATTTTTCTTTCTTAAAGGAATGTCTCATTGTCCGTATGTTTCTCTTCTCCATCCATCCTCTTCGCTTCATTCTGTTTTTCCCTTTTCTTTCCAACTTTTATTGTAGCAAACCAAACAAAGGAAAACTCATTTACAATTATGTCTTCCTTGGAGATTCCAAAGAGTTGTTAATGAAAATCATGAAATGACCCATGTATACCCGCCCTCCTCTCTTTTCTTTAGGTGGAGATGCTTGGTTACGCCGCCACTGATGATGAGCTCTTTGTTATATACGAGTATGCACAAAAAGGTTCGCTGAAGAATCATTTACATGATTCGCATAATAAAGGTGCGTAACTTGCCTCCAGTTTTTTGAAGACACTCTCTGGCCAAAGTTTACATCATCTTAGTCTTTCTTTAATTTTCTCAGCATCTTCTGAAAGTGAGAAATTTAGACTATTCCAGTGGATTTTCTGGCTGATCCACCAGTATGGTCAAGCTAACTAAGAAAGATGGCTGTGCAGGGCATACGTCTCTTTCATGGATCATGAGGGTTCAAATTGCTCTTGATGCTGCTAGAGGTCTGGAGTATATTCATGAACACACAAAAGCTCATTATGTTCATCGAGATATAAAATCAAGCAATATCTTGCTTGATGGAGCCTTTAGGGCAAAGGTTATTATTGCGTTTGTATCACTTCTGACTTCTTGTTTTTAGGTAATGAAGGTGGGAATGTGTGATTGCTTAAAGCTGGAATACTTAATCATTTGTTCCTTTAAATTCAGATTTCAGACTTTGGGTTGTCAAAACTTGTCGGTACAGCAGCTGATGGAGAAGCCGGCAACAAGAGTAGTTGGAACTTATGGCTATTTAGCTCCCAGTAAGTCTCTATCTGTTTATAGGATTTGCTTATTGTATGTTCGTGGTAGACACCTTTCATTTGTTATTAGTTGTTCCACTTTAACTTCATTGTTTGCCGAAGCATAACTTTGACCATTGATATTTTTGGAATGTTTATTAGTTAACTTGTAAGTTAATATTTTGAAAGTTTACATCGAGACAAAAGCTTATCAGTTACAGTAATATGTGGTTTAATACTATTGTTATTCGGTATAGGTACTTGAGCAATGGCCTTGCCACAAGCAAAAGTGATGTTTTTGCTTATGGTGTTGTTCTTTTTGAATTGATTACTGGAAAGGAGGCTGTAATAAAAACTGAAGGCATGCCAAAAGGTCCAGAAAGACGTTCACTTGTGTCCATTGTAAGTGATCTCTATTCATCAGGAAAAGAGAAGAACCCATATTTTTTCTTTAATCCAGTAATACCATATGAACATGTGATCTCTTGGTACAAAAATGTAGATGTTGGCAGCACTGCGGCACGTGCCTGATTCAATGAGCATGTCAAACTTAAGGGACTACATCGATCCAAATCTGATGGATTTGTATCCACATGATTGCGTATATAAGGTGAGATATTCTTGCTGATAGTTTCCAGCTGAACGCTGTATCAAAGTACGTATAAACACAAACTTGTGGGACATTGAAACACAAAGTCATGAATGGAACTTCTGATACATAGAAAAGAAAGACAGAGAAAGGGCCTGCTTTACACTCTCCAACGGCGTCATGTTTGACTAAGACTGTCAAAATCATCCCAACTGAACAACCTAACCCAAACCAAATGGATATTTGAGGGTTGAACATTTCACAATCTGGTCCTAGAAATCCAATAATTACCTGGGCTTCAGGTCATTTTTTCTTAAGAGTGGATTGTTCTGGATGATCTGAAAGCACACTCCCTGCGTTTCAGTTCTGGGTTAACGTTCGCCAAAAGTATAGATGTGGTCTCAAAGTTAGCATCTACTTTTACTCCATTCATCCTCGCTACTTTCTCCCTCCTTGGCAGTTGGGGGTAGTATTTGTTTTTATTTTGGAAACACCAGAAAGTTAGGGAACCCGCCAGCCCCACATTTCCTCTCACCCTTCCCTTCCTACTTAACCCTGAGCTAGGACGTTGGGAGAAAGCCTTAGGGAACCGTTCTCTCAAAGTTAGGGTAATAAAAGGATTTAGTGTTAAGTGCATGTTGCATGACTAAGATATTACATGGG
This sequence comes from Patellifolia procumbens, assembly GCA_947645195.1. Classification (NCBI taxonomy): domain Eukaryota; kingdom Viridiplantae; phylum Streptophyta; class Magnoliopsida; order Caryophyllales; family Amaranthaceae; genus Patellifolia; species Patellifolia procumbens. Next base: position 405,264 of record CANSGD010000139.1, read on the forward strand.
ATGACAAAGCTGCAATATGTGATCAATTGATCTTTGTACAGGATGTCGATCTTAAGAAAAATAACCCTGTCAAATGCTTTTTGTTATTTGCCATATGGAACCTTTTGCTTGCTACATGCCTAATTTTGGCAATTTTTTCTCTACTCTTTCAAAAAGCCCCCACAGATTGTTTCACTTTTTAAAATAGCGTGCAAAAAGCTAAAGTAGCAAGTAAAATAGACAGAGGGTAATCCCTAGAAGTTCTATTTTTAAAAAGCAAATATATTAATTTCTTGCCTCAACTGTCAGCTCAGGTGGCGATGTTAGCAGAAGCAATGTGTGGATGGCAAGTCTATCTTGCGACCAGACATGAAACAAGTTGTGATATCTCTTTCACAGATCCTTCTCTCTTCTGTGGAATGGGAAGCAACACTTGCTGGAAGCAGTCAAGTATTCAGCGGGCTCGTCCAGGGACGATGACAGAGTAAGGACTGTTGTTCAC